>JAFMOC010000004.1:1315000-1642500 GCA_019802505.1 Corydoras sp. C115
CTCGTACCTTCTTTAGCAAACCAAAGAGCACATCAGTGTGAATGGTCCTCTCATGAGCCTCATCCAACATAATGATTGCGTACTGACCCAGATCAGGATCAATCAGACACTCTCTCAGCAACATACCATCAGTCATGTACTTAATGACAGTATCTGGACTTGTGCAGTCTTCAAAACGGATGGTGTAGCCCACCTACAAAGAAGAAAGACATCAGGATCATGATTAAGCCAGCTGTCTGTGGGTCAACAACCTGTTTTTAAAAGAAACTGATTTGTTGACATGCCAAGGCAAATGGTTTCACAATTAAATATTTACCTCCTGTCCCAAACAACATCCATACTCCTCAGACACTCTTTTAGCCACAGACATTGCAGCCACTCTTCTCGGTTGTGTGCAGCCGATTTTTCCACGCACTGTGTATCCCGCTTCAGCCAGGTACTGAGTGATCTGGGTGGTTTTTCCTGAGCCAGTCTCTCCAATCACAATCAGAATTTGGTTTTCATGAACGGCCTGCAACAGTTTGGTTAATATCGTTACTATTAGTAGTAGTATTACTAAAAGATGCAGATATAAAACGATGAGAACATAATATACGACTAGAAAATAATATAATCTTCCCAATTTTTTAAAAATATTTTCTTAAAATGTTTTAAATGTTAAAAATAATTAAAGGCAGTGAAAAAAGACTATATAGACAAGAAGTGACAAAGAGGTGTCTCAATAGGTGTAGCACTAATGCAAATGTTAAAGACATGCACTAGTTCAACAGAGGACAAAATTAACATGTTGATGTAGTCAATAAACATAGAATATTTAATTTAAGGAAGATGTGTTTTTGTGGCCTGCAGAATGCATCCTTACTTTAGGAAAGCTTAACACTATCTGGTACCAGATACCAATATGCAGCTGCCAACAACCTGTTCAGGGACTTCAAACTACAGTATTTAGCCACAAGTGTGTATAAGGAGTGTAAAGACTAAATTCATCTAGATCACATGTTGTTCATTTAATCAAATTAAATTGTGGTTCAAGGACCCAGTTTTACCAAAAATCAATTATTGTATATTCAATCATTCATTCATTACCTTCCGTTTAATCCTCTACTAGGGCCGCAAGGGGTGGGGGCAGGTGTAACGTTTCATACGTTACAACCAGGACAGGGTGTTCTGGACAGAATCTATTTCTGCAAATATTTATATATAAATTGCTATACCTATTGTATACATGACGCAAAAGATATGTGCATGAATGCATGCTTTAAACTATTGAGTTCTATACAAGAAAGACTCACAATAAAATGCTTCACAGTCAGCACATTATTCTCATGTATGAAGTTAGTGCTTTGCTCCACAATCAAATGAAGTAGGCCTATATATGAAAACTTAGGAACTGAACATAACCAAATGAGTAAAATGTGCACAATACATTGATTTAATATATATATATATATATATATATATATATATATATATATATATATATATATATATATATATAAACTGTGTTATATATATATATATATATATATATATATATATATATATATATATCACAATTACAATTAACTGCTATAGAGCATTAACAGTAAAATATAACATTGAACCACTTTCAGTAAAAACATTCTTATTTCATTTACATGGGTGCAAACATGCCCATTTGTATTGCACTTGTTAAGTTACACACCTGAATGAGCTGCTCCTTGAGCTTGTAGATGGGCAGGCTCTCCCTCTGTTCAATAATAGACAGCTGGGTCTTCTTGCCGTATGAGGCCTTGTTGCCACCAAAAGCATGTTTCTTCCACTCTGGGATGTCATTAGGCATCATGCCGATGCCCCTCATGTTGGCAGCAATCTGCCTGCCATCAGCTGTATAAGGTGGGAGGGGGTGTTATGGAGTGAGAGAGAGTAGAGTGCACTTAATGGAATATGAACAAACATGATTGACTCTTTACAGGCCAAAGGGCATATCTGTAGCAGAGATAACTCCAGCTTAGTCTCCATCCGCCCTTTTAACAGGCTACAGGAAAACAGATGGCCATTAAACCCACCATCAGGATATAGTAGCCTTTGAGACCAAAATGTGTGTATGCGTGCATGTGTGTGCTTTGTGCTATGTTCTGTTCATGTTAAGAGAAAATGGGTGGAACATGCAAAATCAAAAAGCATACCATCAGGTAGGGGATCAACCCAGTGTTTGTTGAGGCCTGTTGGAATGGAGTCCATCTCAGCCTCACGTTGGGCCTGCTTTACTTCCCGCCGCTCTTTAGCCAGAGCGCTCTGCATCATGGCTGCTTGAGACAACGAGCCATCCGGATTCTACATAATAAAAAAAAGACATAACCTAAGTGATTAAAGTAACAAAGAGCTGAAGTTACATCTGGCATGTATTATGGTCAGAATGCTCAATGACCTTGACTATTTTCACAGGGCTCATATCCATGCTCTGTTTGGTGTGACCTCTCAAGAAAGGTGGCTCCTCTTCAACAAGTTCAATCTCCATGTCTTCATCTTAAAAATTACGAAATTAGATATATTAGTCAAATGAGGGCTCAAATGAGAGCTTTAAATAATCCAGAATTATTGATATATTTAATATTATAAGGGAATAATACCTTCTTCATCATCTACTTTAGGCAGGATACCGGTCTCCTCATCAAAGTCTGGGAACTCCTCTTTGGAAAGGACATTAGCAGCAATCATCTACAGACATGATCCAATATAGAAATTAATAAATAATACGCACTGCCTATGCAGTTAAACTGCCTAATTACAGTTAAAGTCGATTATTCAGTTCTACTGCAGCAAAGACAGTGCTGCCACCTAGTGGAGCTACAAGTATGAGGATCGTTAATAGGTCTGAGTCTCGAAAAATAGCATCTGATATTATTTACTTAATAATAAAAAAATAAAAAAAATAATTCTGAAATTGCATATTTTGATCATGATGCATAGCATAAAGCACATGTAATATGCAGTTTACATTATATTATCATATATAAACGTGCTTACATTTTTCACATACCTATTTTTTTTTACTACGTTATCAGGGATTAGGAACACCAGGTTGTACAGCCTTTGGGAATTTTACTTTAGAAACACTTAAAAGTTCTAAATCAGACTGTTTAAATGAATGAATGTTTAAATAAAACTAAAGCAGCCCCACTGCACTAAAAGACTCCCAATAAACCACCACCCAAATTGTACTTGTTCTGTGATGGTATTGACCAATAGAGAACAGAGTACAAACAGGGGACTAAAAAAATGGAAGGAAATAGAAACTACTTTGTAGTTGTCAATGTAAAACTACAAAGTGAGTCTTGATGGTAAGAAAAGAAAATAGAATATGGAGTAAGAAGGCAGTGTCCAAACCTTTAAATGGTACTGGAGATTTGATTGTCAGATGTGCACAATCGCTTTCATTATGTGTAAAAATTAATTCACATTTGATTTTTGGATACCTGTTTAATTTCCCATTTCTCTGGATCAGAGATCTTGGTAAGTCTCTTGCGCTCCAGTGTGTCATCTTCTACTTCAGGAGCATGACCCAGATTAAGGTTGGTGGGTCTGTCGGGGTTTCTCATGGCCGATTCCTCCTGACCGTCACCACCAATGTTTCTTCTTCTGTTGGGGTTCAAGTCCTCACCCGTTTCCTGGTCAACATCCTGACAAAACAAAGCAATCCAAAACTAGATTATTAAAACATGAAGACAAAAGAGCTTGAAGAGAAAGAAATCCATCGTATGGAATAAAAGCTATGAACAATCCCTCTTATATATTTCTAAGGTTGATTTATTATGTATTGGAATGGTAATATCACATATAATGTGTTCCAATTGATCTTATGAATCATTGACACTACAATTTAAAATGTAGAAGCATGGACTCTGCTTAAAATACAAAAAAAAAGCTAGAACTGTAAAGGCTTTTTGAAGCAAAGTAGAGAAAGAATGGAACATTGCTTACCTTCATGCTGAGGCTGGTCTTAGATCCTGTAAAGGACAGTACCTTGACTTTCACTCTCTGACCTTTACTGACTACATCTGCTACATTGGCCACTCTGCCTTCTCGTCGAAGTTCTGAGATGTGAACTAACCCCTCCCAACGTTTCCTGCATCAAAAGAAAAAAATAAACAAGTCTTCATGAGTCGATGCTGGAGAAAAAGTTTAATGAAATCATTCATTTAGGTGTCTGTAAAGCATGGCGTTGGGACACTGAAGTGACATCACATTCAAATTATGTTCCGATTACTGCTAATCTTGCTCTACAAACAGTTGCCACTCTGCCAATAATCCAACAGTTAAAGACAAATAAAAAAACTGAAAGAACAAGAACTCTCAGCCTTCCTATTAAAGATGCCATCGATTCTGAGGAAGAAGCTTTAATTGAGAACTAAAGCGGTTTTATGCCTGCGAGAAAGATAAATTGTCACCTCTTTATTACATTATATTTACATGTAGTGTAAATAACATATGCATCTTTTTGAACTGCCATGTCAGTGACGTACTTCTTATTATTCTAGAACCAAAATTATTAACAAAATCCGTTTCACTGTTGTCCTAGAACCATTAACAACTGCTTTACATACTAGACAGTAAACATTTGACGTTCATTATCAGTGAGAAGGATTCCACTATAAAAACCCTTAGGATGCAGATTCTTGTTCACAATATGAAGGAAAAAAAGAAGCCTTAACTTTCTAGCTATTTCAGTTGCAGCTAATTATATTATCGCATGGCCTATTGTAGTAATTAATATGCATTACACTATTTTAATATTTTAACTCAGGTACAACTTTCCACCTTTTTAGGTCCAGATTATTACTAAATTGGAACACAAAAATCAAAAACTATAGACGACTATACAATGTAACCCCATTTTGCAATCCACATATTTTTGGCCACTGACAGATTTATAATGCTATGTCTGTCTTAGGACCCAGAATAAAACAATACCAGAATTTCCCTCAAATAAAAACACAAAACATGATAAAATGCAGGTTACCTCAACCCCTCCAACTGAACAAAGCAGCCAAACTGCATGATGCTGGTGATTTTTCCATTGTAAATATCTCCCACAGAAGGCTCTTCTGGAGGTGGGCGATCCACATGTTTATCTCTCCAATGGTCAGTGTTTTGGTCCTTGTTCTTCTCCGCTCTGCTTGGACTTCTGGATCTACTGCGGGAATGCCAGCGACTCCTACGTTTTCTCCGCTCCCTGACAGGAGAGCGTGACCTAGAGCGTGAACGAGAACGAGAGCGGTGGCGTCTTTTCCTGTCCCTGTCCCTGTCTCTCTCTCTGTCTCGACTCCGGCTCCTGCGACTCTTTTTGCTGCTGCTGGATTCATATCTAAACAACACAGTAAATTTGTTAGAGTTTCTTAAATTAATCAAAATAGAAGCATATTAGTTAAGGACACACTTTATAGATTTAAACACATTGACCAAAAAACATTAAAAATCCCACCTTTGCTTGCCTTTTGTGTCTGACGTACTGGCACTGGGCATAAACATCTCCAGCTCTTTCATTGCATCTGCTGCCACCTTCACATCATCTTCATCCAGCATGGTCTGCTCAACAATAGACAGATGATACACTCACATGTATAATCCTGGTATTTGCCTTACAAATCTTAAACACATTTCAATAACTTACTCGGTTGTTGGGATTATCTGGTCTACACAAAGCAGGAAACAACTCCTTTAACTTTTCTTTTTCATTCTTCTGCTTGACAGCAGGTGTGCTCCCTAAGTAATCATGTACAATGAGGAGTTGAAACAATTTAAAAAAACTACAGTCATGCAGATTTATCAAAACACAGAATCATTACCTTTGCTTGTAGATGCTTTAGATGGTGGTCGCATAGTTTGAATGAGACGCAACAAGTTGCTAACAAGGGAGTCCTAAAGACATTTATGAACAAGAAATATAAGCCATTAAGTACTGCTAACAAAGTGCAAAAATGAAATCTTGTAAATGTATATGTGCAAAGAAGTACAACTAAATTGCAGTGATCTAAATACCACAACCAGCATTTAATGTCATATTAAGCACTACACATATAACATGGTTTACAGTTCCTCACTTTCTCTCTTTTTCACATTAAACAGGACAGTGCAAAAATATATATTTCAGATTCTTTAATATTTAATGCAGCAAGGTGGCAATGGTATTGGATTTAATTTCCGGATGACCGGCAGTGTCCTTTTTTTTGCATCTTCACTGCATGTCTCCACATCTTTCACAAATCAAGATTAAAACTTAGAAAATTATTCTTTTTCTTTCTGTTATAATGTCACTGCCTTGTTACACATCTAATGAAAAAGATAACCCTGAAAACCAGCCAAAAAAAACTAAGTCAAGGAACTAAATTAAAATGACCACTTACTGTAAATTCTGCTCCATTTTTTATTAGCGCTGCCTTAAAATCATCGAATGTTGGGTTTTTCTCTGCAAGGCTGATGACAAACTCAGCTATTTAAAAAAATAAATAAATTTGTCAGCATGTGAGTTGGACACGTTTAAGGACTTACCCCAACATAACCTCTACACTGTAACATTGTAAAATGTTGACTGTGTACTTACATGGACCCTGGCTAAAATAGACATTTAAAAACCGTGTAAAATAAAGGCATTTTTGGGTTTAACAAAATCCTAAAGAGTTTGTTACTTGTGTGAAAAACCATGTAGGATACTACGAAAAAGCTACGTCTTGTTTTCTATTAGCAAAAGGCTACATCTAACTAACGAGCCAGGATAACGTAAAAGGATAAACGTCAAATTTCCAAAGGGGCTATGAACTGATTCGCTACAACGGATAACAAAAAATAAATAATGGATTTTATTACAGATCGGGGTTACCACAGCTTTAAAATAAAAGATGTTTGGAACACGGACCAAAAACAAGCAACTGAAAGTTCGCCCCATCGCCCAAGTCGGTAAAGCAATAATAAACGCATTTTTATCAGCTCACCAAGATCTTTGTCGCTGATCCCTAAATGGTTGTCCAGCTCAGTGCAAACTTTAGAAACTAATGACAAATATTCGAGCTTTTTCAGCTCGTCTTCCCCGATGTCTGCCATGTTGCTCGTTGGGTTCTTTTCTTTCTTCGTCACTGTTTTGTTGCGGTTAGCAAACAGATTTAATGGCGCATTTACGCCATCATGTGGACTGGAGTGTGACCAGTCTGACGTCATGAACGAACTTGCGCCATTTTCTCTTTGCGCCGTAAAAACTGAATGTGCGTTATGGGTGAGGCAGCGAGAAATCTGGTGGCAGCGAGTGTTTAAACCACTGATGTGAAATTTTACTTTTAATGACATGTTTAATAACAGGCTGCCCGTTTTTAATAACCAAACAAGCCCGTTTTGATATTTTTTCCACCCCTAATGCGTTCGGGTGTCTGTGTGAGTGAGTGTGTGCCCAGTGATGGATTGGCGCCCTGTCCTGGGTGTTTCTGCCCAGCGCCCGAGACGTTCTCCCCTGGATGGGCATGGGGAACCCCACTGCGACCCTAATAGAGGATAAAGCGGGAGATAATGAATGAATGAATAATGCGTTCGGTTCATTGCTTAGAATCGCTGCCACCAGATTTCTCGCTGCCTCACCATAACACACATCCAGTATTTACAACTCAATATCGCGAAAAGAAAACGGTGCAAGTTCATCTTTGACATCACATTTCATTCCATATATTCAGACTTTCATTTCATATATGTATATATATATATATATATATATATATATATATATATATATATATATATATATATATATATATATATTCATTCATTATCTTCTGCTTTATCCTATATTTGGGTGACTTACATGACATGACTTACAAATATAAATATTTAGGAATCATTCTGTACAATGAAATAAACCCTAATCAGCGTAGAACATAAAAGAACTAGTACTAGTATAAGTTATAAAAACAAAGGTACATAAATTGGATTCCATTTAATTTAGTATAAAATATTGCAGGCCATAACGACATACCACTCTAGCTGGTGGTTGAAGAGGGCGCTAGTGGGATTGATGTAGATCACTTACTGGTCTATGAGAGTCCTGTAGCCCTCCTGAGGGTCTTTCTTGGCTTAATTCCGAACGAAACCACCGAAGATTGCTGTTTACATTTGAACTGTGGCCTTGCCACATGACGGCACATCTAATTTGAGTCTGAGGGCAGAAGGGAGGGGAAAAAAGGTATTATAATTATGTTAATATATTTACCCAAAGAAACTGAAACGCAAGCAGACTTGTGCACAATTTTAACGCTGACAAAATTCTAATTTTCATAACGGTCCATAATGCCCAGCATCTGCTTGTGGATGTCTTGGACACGTCGTAACGAGTGTGCATCGATGAAGTTCTCATAGCACCAGAGATTTGAGAACTTTTCAAGGAGTTGTACACAGACAACAGAGTGAGGTGATCTCCCTCTTGCTGGTGAAACAGCCAGAGCCTGTTTGTCCTAAGACAATACATGTAATTATTTTCTCTGTGTGCATGATAGTAATAAACTTTGAAATGCAAAACATTAACTAAACCTTCCAATGATCTTACAGTAATATTCAAAAGCTTTCTTGCTTTACTTACCATAATAATGATCCTTGTAGTTTTTTACAATTACAATCTGTAGTACGTCAGTTTTCTTTTTTTTTTGTTAATTCTCTGTTGGTTTTCTATTTGGATGGTGGGTTATTGTTAGTTCCACAGTGACACTGATGCAGTGAGGGGGTTTTAGTGCAGCAGTAGTTTAAACACCTCAGTGACACTGCTGGAATCAGAATAATGCACCAACCAAATAATGCCTGCTCTGTGGTGCTAATATTGAGGTCCTGCCCATTAGAAAACAGTTAAGGGGATAAACATAGTATGTACTCTATCCCATACAAATAAAATAAGTGGATCAAAAAGGTGGAATATCCAAACTTTTGACTGGTACTGTATATTGAATGGGAAGCTACTGCTTCTACAATTGATTAATACGGTTGGTGATCCTACAAGCATACATTGCTTTCTTGTCAGCTAATTTCTTGTAGATTTTCACACTTGCTCTTCATTACTTATTACTACAAGGTTTGCTCAAGAATAATAGACTGGCTCTTTAAACTGATTTTCCATGTATTTGTGTGTATTTCTCTGTCTATAAAACAATGTTATTTTAAGAGACTGTACAAACATATATTCAAAAAGACAACAAGTAAAGAATTACAGGACTTTAACTAATCAATATGTAATCACTAAGCATTTTTGGTTGAAATTATATGATAACATTATGTTCAGAAATAAGTAGTGTAAATAAATAATGGGATTTTGATCATAACTGTCAAATTTTTGCATCTAATTACAAGGTTTAGAAGTTTGCTGCTGTGAAAATCAGACCGACCATATCTGCAAACGATGTAGTTCGTTTGCAGCATGCAGCATGGTTTGAACTACTGTGGTACTAACAAAGTATGACAGTTTTGGGAAATTTCAGATGTTAATTTAATGATGCACCGTGCCATGTTAGTTCAAAGATAACCTTTGGCATTGTATGGGAAATGCAACCCAGGGAGATTGATTAGCACACCTGATGCTGCTCCACCTGATGATGTGTTCAGCCTTATAAGCTGTAACATTAAATGAGAGTTATTCCATGATAGGCTGTATAGTTACCAGATTCTCACGTATAACATCCATCCATCCATTATCTTCCACTTTATCCTCTATTAGGGTCGTAGGGGGGTTCCTCATGCCCATCCAGGGAAGAACGTCTCGGACGCTGGGCAGATACACGCAGGACAGGGCGCCAATCTATCGCTGGGCACACACTTACACAGACACACTCTATATGGGGCAATTTGGAGAATTCAATTGACTTGATCCATGTTTTTGGACTGTGGGAGGAAACCGGAGAACCCAGAGGAAACCCACACGGACACAGGGAGAACATGGAAACTCCACCCAGATTGGGATTTGAACGGGGAATCCCTAGTGCTGAGAGGCGAACATGCTAACCACTAAGCCACCGTGCTGCCCTTCACGTATAACACTGAGGATCAAAAATTAATGTCTGCCACATCTAAGCACTGTTTTCATCCCTCTAAACTGTGATGATACGAGAAGGTCTGACGCTCATACTGCGTCCGCTATTCCTGATCTTCCCTGTTTTTGCAGTTTCCCACCTTTGTTCTGTCCCAAACACCTACCTGCTACGAGTTGGTCCGCACTCAGAGTGCCTCCTGTGATTCGGCTTGCATACATGGTTCCTCCCATGGCTTAGCCGTTTCCCCGGGTTCCTCCAGCAACTCTGTCGGTCCCCCAGGTTCCTCCAATGACTTGGTTCCCCAGGGACCTCCAATTTTGAACTGATGAGTCCTTTCTTACACTATTGTTTGCTGAAGTGGTGGTGGTTCTTTTTTGTGTTCAGGAGGCTGATAAAGAGATTACAGTGAGTGAGGACATGACTACCAGCTCTCCTCAATACATTCCTGCAGGAGAGTCAGAGGTTGTCCCCACTGTGCTGAGCGAAGGTGAACATCCTGGCCCTCCTGCAAAGACCTGCATCCAGCAGTCCGTGGTTCCTGATGAGCAACCTGTAACTCCGGACCGGTTGCTTTCTGAGCTGGTCAGGTTGCCCTCTGAGCTGGACCGTTGCCCTCTGAGCTGGACCTCCTTGTGCGTATGGCTCTTTAAATAAAGCCCTTTTTGCTTACCTGGATGCCTGGCTCTGCTTAGCATGTTTTAGTGCCTCGTTTCAGCATGTTTATGCGTAGCCCTTTCGAAGACCAACAGCAGAGTGTGACACTTGGTCCTGGAGGTTCTCACAATGCAGTTTGTGAAGATCAGTGTTAAATCCAATAAAATCCGATTAACAAAAATGCAGCGAAACAGATCAGGGGATGGTTAGTTTATAAATAAATGCTATTATTTTTTGTAAGTCTGCACAATTCAGGTCGTACTCACCAGTCACCATCTCATTAAATAATGTGTGTTTCCTGTGTTTCTTAATTTGTTTTTAAGAGTTTTTGGAATGTCACATACATCTTATTTCCCTGAAAGTATGACATATATTCAAGACGTACATCTTGGAGAAAAATAAATCTGCTTTAATAAAAGTAGCATTGTGTACATGTACTTGTAGTTTTAAAACATGAAAGGAGCTTACAGACTGGTTTTAGGACAAGAAAGAGTTCACTTTTCTGTATGTTGTCTGGGTGCTCAGTGTCATTGACTCTTAATTCTTCAAGAACTTCAAGTATATGCAGAATTTCTTTATGGGTTGGAAGTGTAGCTGTAATAAAATTGGCAAGGGCATTCTCTCTATCAATGACTAAACAAGACAGTAAAGACATGCTAAAAATGTGAGTACACGGGTCATTTTACTTCAAATTTAACATTGAAATGAACTTGCAGTAACTTTGTAAGAATTGCAAAGGGGTTGAGTGCCTTTTGCCTAAAGTAAATAAATGTACATTATGTTGTAATCAGAACTCTGTACACAATTATCCCTATTTAACTAGGCCATTGCAACAGCTTAGATGTGAACAGAGGAACCCAATTAGAATATGCTGAAAAATCACTGTCAAATAATGAAAGGTCAGCCATGACAATCTACGATTAATGACATGTAAGCAAAGTATTATCGAAACAAAATTATTTACTTTATATCAATAATGCTATGCTTCAGAGAGATTACTGTTATTCCCAAAAGCTGGTAAGCAGTTTTTGGTCAGGTTTCCAACATTTCATGCCCTTTCTTGCATTTTTGACTTCGTACAGTCCAAACTCTGGTGAGTAGGACATATCATGTGTAAAGACAAAGTATATTTTCTTCTCCTCACTAACCAATCTGCACACAATTTGCCAAATTAGTTTCACTTAGGCTTACACAAAGAAATAAACTTTTCTTATATACAGTTCCTATCCAACTTACTTCTGTAGTTGCCACAATATTTTTTTTTTTTTTTTTGATAAAAAAGTGATCTTACAGCTGTGTGCACTGTGTCACTATACAGTTCAGCATGGAAAGGGGTAGAGTATTTCATAATTAACAAAGGTAAAAGCTTAATTTTAATAAATTGTAACATGTCTATTAGACACACAGTACAAATAAATACATTTCTCATTTTGCTGTTCATAATTAATTCAGTTTAATATCTAAACAATTGGAGGCACGGTGGCTTAGTGGTTAGCACATTCGCCTCTCAGCGCTAAGGATTCCCGGTTCGAATCCCCATCTGGGTGGAGTTTCCATGTTCTCCCCGTGTCTGTGTGGGTTTCCTCCGGGTTCTCCGGTTTCCTCCCACAGTCCAAAAACATGGATCAAGTCAATTGAATTCTCAAAAATTGCCCCATATAGAGTGTGTCTGTGTGAGTGAGTGTGTGCCCAGCGATGGATTGGAACCCTGTCCTGGGTCTATCTGCCCAGCGCCCGAGACGTTCTCCCCTGGATGGGCATGGGGAACCCCACTGCGACCCTAATAGAGGATAAAGCGGGAGATAATGAATGAATGAATCTAAACAATTTTAAGGGGGGGGGGGCGCCCCCTATGGACTAGCCGCCACTGGAGCTGAAGCCCTGGATTCACTAACGCTAACTCTCACGTCACACACAAGCTCCAGCACTGTTCCAGGTAACCAACAAGTCCCGTTCCAAATGTTTTCTGATGCCTTCTTTAGGCGCACTACGTTGCAATGTTTGTAAAGCTTCCACATGGGCTGCCATTGAATTAAGCTGCAGGTACATCTCAGAAAAGGAGCAGGAAACGTCATGTATTAACTTTTTTATGTGCATGTTAATATTAGAGAAAATAATGTCATTTGTGTTTATTTACACATTCAACTGCTTAGTATATCCACTGTTGCCTACTGCCATTGGCTGTCCTAGACGACACTAAAAGGCGCCTAATTTGGGTATTTGACAATTTGGTATAACGCTTTTTTATTTATTTTTTAAAAAACCTTTTAACTAAGCTGTCACTTCTCAAAATAAAGAATTTAATGCTTTGTCTAGACCCACATTATATAAATAATTTTTACATTAAAAATACATTTTGTCCTTTGTTGTTAAATGTGGAACTTGTACTCAACCCTGCGTTCAACCCTGCGTTCAACTGAAGAATATGTGTTCACCTTAGAGTCTCCACTAACGCCTAAAAAGTAGCTAGATTCGTGGCTAGTTGCACTTTTAAAAAAAATAAGTTGCTAAAGGTTCTGAAATGTGGCTAAATGTAGCCACTATAATATTTTTAGCCAAATGCTTAACATTACATTTGCTATGTTTTTTGGGCTCTGTTGTTTGTTTTTAATGGTTTGTTAATTTGTGAAAAAGAAATTTAATGTTAATTTTTAGCTTTGCTGCCTGACATTTGAACACATTAATAGTGATGAGGTCCAAGTCAGCTTCAGTTGCTAACAGTGAAGTTGAGAATTTTAATCACCTACCTACTGCAGCATGCTCACTACCCTGTTGACTGGTGAGGACACTCTAATGAAACAAAGTATTTTGCAATAAATTGACATAAAACAACCTACACTTTTATTGTCCCTCTGACTCTGGTTTTTATGGGGCCCAGAAGCCTTTGAGAAATCAAAATATGAAGATAATATATACACATAATACATATACACTAACACACACTAGCCGGTTGGCTTATGATGCTTCTAACAAATGGTGTAAATGTTAATTTACGCATACTTTGTCGCACTGTGCTGTTAAAATAGCAACCACATTCTGACTGCACCAGGCTCTTGCTGATTGGTTTATTGCACATGGTGGTGCAAAGAGAATGCATGTGTCTATATATAGTATAAACATATTGCTGTCTTTCAGCATTGCTGTGATTGCATACATTTGAATAATATGGAGGATTTTATAACTTGCAAGACCTTAGTCCAACATTTAATAGCAAATGCTCAGTAAATAAGTGCATGAAGAAGGTAAAAACAAGTGGAAGGAATTTTAAAATGTTATAAAATGTTTCAGGATAACATTGTTATTTAGGTAAGGAAAAGAGTAAGCAGCAATTTGTTTTATGATTGTAATTCCATTTATTTGCAATGGGTTACTTTTTAAAGGTGTCATGTGATTGAAAGAAAATCATTTCAAGATGAGGAAATTGGACGCGACAATTTCTTTTGCATAAAAGTTGCCAGGGAAGAGAGAGACCTGATGTTGACAAAATGCACATGACATTTGTACAGGTATAGTTTTTAAGTTCATTTCTTTATTTTTTGTGCAGAGTGAGGTGCCCAAACACCAGGCAACCATACAAGTGTCTTTATTAAAGGACCAATGTGTAACAAAAGTAAATGCTGGTCTGGAGATAGATGGAACACATGAGGCCTAAATACAAACAGAAACAAACATGTGACCAGACCTGAACCAATACCCAATCGCAGTTAATTAACTAAAACGAGGGAACCAGACAAGGGACAAAAAGCTAATTAACCGAAATGAAAAACATGTGAGGAGTGGCCTGGCACTCCTAACACTGTGCATTTACTGTAGTTACACATAATTATAATTATAATCTGGCTTTAATTTTTATAAGATCCTAAACTGTTATCTGTAATCTTACTTTAAGATAAGCCTTAACCATCAAATAAGTTAAGTTGCTTCCGTTTACTATTTATCATCCATCCACCCATTATCTTCCGCTTTATCCACTATTAGGGTCGCGGGGGGTTTGCACTGCTCTGCCCATAAATTCACCAATATTAAACTCTAGCTATGTTAATAATGGTTGATGATGATGATAATATATAGAAATTAATAATTCCAAATGCAGGGTATTCAAAAGATTTACGTGTTGATAAAAGGCTCAGGAAACACCTAAAGATACTAGCCTGAGAAAGCCAATGATAGAAACATGTACATTTATTTATTAAATAACTTTTTTTATTATTCTTTTTAAAATTATTTACATTTCTTTAAGGGCGGCACGGTGGCTTAGTGGTTAGCACGTTCGCCTCTCAGCGCTAGGGATTCCCGGTTCGAATCCCCATCTGGGTGGAGTTTCCATGTTCTCCCCGTGTCCGTGTGGGTTTCCTCCGGGTTCTCCGGTTTCCTCCCACAGTCCAAAAACATGGATCAAGTTATCAAGTCGAGTTCTCTAAAAATTGCCCCATATAGAGTGTGTTTGAGTGAGTGAGTGTGTACCCAGCGATGGATTGGTGCCCTGTCCTGGGTCTATCTGCCCAGCGCCCGAGACGTTCTCCCCTGGATGGGCATGGGGAACCCCACCGCGACCCTAATAGAGGAAAAGCGGGTGATAATGAATGAATGAACATTTCTTTAATGATTATCTGCATTGGCCTGGGGCACCCTCTATGACAACCTGAGCCACAATGTTTGTAAGGTTGCTGTTTATTGGAACAGTAAGCCTTTAACAAACCATTTGCTCTTTACTATCACTTTACTATAGTGTGATATACAGTCAATTTAACGTTAAAAATTTAAAGAGGAACTTTTGAGACCCACTTCATAGAATTTGCAATTTCACCACTAGATGGCACTAAAGCCTGCAACTTTGGTTAGAAGATCCGTGTGCTCCAGAAAAGGGTAAAACGGTGTATTGGTAATAGTTCTTAAAGTCAACATTTGTAACTTCCTTACAGTACAATATTTCATATTTTTCATTTAATTCTAATGATAAATTTTCTCAACCATGTTTGTTTTTACCCTTTAAACTTAATTGTTAGAGGCTTTGTTCTGAAAACAGTTCAATGTAGAATGTGCAACCTCACTGCTGATGTTACTCATTATTGCAAAATGTATTTGGACATGGCTTTTGTTTTTCAGAGCCTTGGCTAGAAGTCCTAGAGATTTATTAAAGGGTGACTTTAATGTCATGTTGTTTCTTGGTGAAAAGTGCCAACAAGAGTCTTTTTATTCAGATGTAATTGTAAAGACCGGAGATGATAGGTAGGCAGTCTGCTTTACATTTAATTTTGTTAATGCACACCATAAAAGAGCTAGATTTCTGAACAGAAATTATAAAAATTAAAACCAATAGATGTTGAAGAAAAGAAAATTGAAAAACACAAGATGCCCTTTCTTAAATTGGGCTTTTTATTAATAAAGTGATTTATTTTGCCTACTGTGCGTACACACACAGAGGAATTTGTCCTCCACATTTAACCCATCCGTGCAGTAAAACACACATGTACACACACAGGTAAAGCCTAAAGCGCTTAAAGCGTTGAGCAACCTTATGGAAATATGGTTCCTAGAAAGCAATTGGGGTTAGGTGCCTTGCCCAAGGGCATTTCAGCCATGGCACTTGGTGAGACCGGGTATCGAAACTTGAACCTTCAGGTCACAATACTGTTGTGCCATGGCTGAAACAACATAAACCACAAGCCCATGACTGCCTAGATGGACAAAAGTGCAATGGCCTAGTCTCTCTTTGGGTGAACCACCTAACTGATCACGGCTTCACCCCTGCCAGGTAAGTAAAAACCTTGATATTCAGTTTTTAACTGGTCATTCACACATGTACTAAGGTAAAACACAAGAACATAGGCTTATCTACTGTAGGTGTGAAATGCACAAAACACATTAGGCAAAATAAAAATACATACGTGCAAAACAGCATTTGGCATTTAGGCAAATAAAGACAAGCTGTTAGCGCACTTTTACATTTTTAAGCTTCCAAAGGAATACATTTTTTGTTGTCTTTTTTATGTATTTTTCACCGTTAATTTCACACTTAAAATAACTGACCTACCCTGACAGCAGTTGAGACTGCACATAACCTTTAGCCGTTTAAAAAAAAATATAAACTTTCACAGGATTATGGCAACACATTGGCAAATGCCTTTTCTTGTTTCATCAAGGCTGTCCATTACCCACAAAATGACTTGCCAGGAATCCTGACAGCAAGCACATTACATATTATTAATATTTTTGGAACATAAAAAGGAAATCAAACTATTACATTTAATATTTACTGGACCTGACCATGACAATTTTTCAATGTGTTTTAACAGATTGTGTACCACCTTTGTGTGTTGTTGGATTCCAGTGAACCTGATGTTCCTGATGTCATTTTGGGCAGTAAATTGAGCTTCTTTGGATGGAGCAGAAGCACTGCAGATTACTCTTCACACTCAGAATGATGGCTTTAAGTGGAATTCAGGTCCATGTGGCCCAGGTAATTTACAGGTTTCATGACTTTAGTAATTTATGCAGAAGAAGTAATCAGGGGCTGTG
Organism: Corydoras sp. C115; assembly: GCA_019802505.1. NCBI lineage: Eukaryota > Metazoa > Chordata > Actinopteri > Siluriformes > Callichthyidae > Corydoras > Corydoras sp. C115. The sequence continues at coordinate 1,332,205 of JAFMOC010000004.1, forward strand.
AGTTCAACCTTTTTCCTTCATATTCTGTCCATCTGTCTCAGGGATTTCACAGATACTCTACAGATTCCTCTTGGCATGTTCCCCCTTTTGAGAAAATGCTGTATGATCAGGCCCATCTGGCTGTGGTCTACATTTCTGCTTACCAGGTGTGTGTGTGTTTGTGTTTGTGTGTGTGTGTGTGTGTGTGTGTGTGTTAATGTAGTGGTAACTCCTCATAATCTGAGTATATCGTGCTCTGTAGTTTAAGTTACAAAGTCTGTGCTGCTACAATGATAATTGGCAATATCTGCAACAGTGAAAAATACCATCATATTTTACAATGAAAGACTGATGTCCTGGAAAAATTATTAAAATATTGTTTTTTAATAATCGTATGACCCTTGCACTTTAGTAAATAAAGAATAAAGTTCCTCTAAGAGTTTTCAGTGAATGTGACCACCATGCTTGCAACTGAATTTTACCATATGGACTCATTATGATACTTTCAATTGCTTAACATTTGAAATATTACAATTAAATTAATAAAGCAGCTGGTTGTCTTATGGTCAACTTTGTATGGCTGATTTTTAAAAAATCTTTTCAATAATATTAATACCATCAATATAAATGTTAAGTTTTGATCAGAAAAGTAGAATAAAATATTAATTAAAACTGCTTACATATAAATAAATTTATGTGTTTGATACACAAAGCACAAAAATAAATTCTTTTGAGGACAGAAATTATACAAACCTAAAATAATGCCAGGACACAATTAATGATAATTTTGAAACAAAATATGAAATCGGACTTTTGTGTCTTTATTCATTCATTCATTATCTCCCGCTTTATCCTCTATTAGGGTCGCGGTGGGGTTCCCCATGCCCATCCAGGGGAGAACGTCTCGGGCGCTGGGCAGATAGACCCAGGACAGGGCGCCAATCCATTGCTGGGAACACACTCACTCACACAGACACACTCTATATGGGGCAATTTTGAGAATTCAATTGACTTGATCCATGTTTTTGGACTGTGGGAGGAAACCGGAGAACCCGGAGGAAACCCACCAGACACGGGGAGAACATGGAAACTCCACCCAGATGGGGATTCGAACCGGGAATCCCTAGCGCTGAGAGGCGAACGTGCTAACCACTAAGCCACCGTGCCTCCCTGTGTGTGTTTAATTAATGATTATACTTACTCATCCCTGTGCTTATAATTCTTACATGACTATTATAGTTTATAAATTGTAGCTTTGATGCTTACAGTGGCCTTATATATTATATTTTTTGTACACAATGGCAAAGAGAAGAGTGTTGTCTAAACAAACCTGAAATCGTATTATCACCAAGCTCAAGCAGTCTAACGAGTAGAAGATTATCCCCAAAGACCTCTTCATCCCATCTTGATGTTAGCTGCAGATGTTAGATGTTAGATGTCAGATGTTAGATGTTAGCTTCCAGGACATATTGGAAAGAACTCAACTGATTGGAGAACATATGAAATTTGGTTTGAGATGCGGCAAAGAAATCATGTACAAAATCCAAAGAACTTCATGCTGGAGGAACCTTCAAGTTGGAGGAACCTGGAATGATTATTTCACCCTGTACCATACGCTGCACAATGAACGATGAAATCTGGATTTTTAAAGTGAAATGTTTTTTTCAAGTGTAAGATAACAAAATAAATGATGGATGAAAATATGATTTTTTTAACTGAAAAAGGGAAATGAAAGCCTGCAAGCATTAAAAATCTTAAAGGATCTGCTATAGAATTTGGAAGAAACTACCAGAAGAGGGGTGTAGGAGACTCACAGATGGCTAAAAAATGTTTGTTGCCAGAGGTTGTACAACCGAGCATTAGGGAAAGGGATATATGTAATATCCTGTTTATTTTTAACTGTTTTTAGAAATTGACTGCATGTATGATATGTTCACTGGAACAAAATTATTTTACATTTTGGCCATGTTAAAAATTAAAACATTTGATTAATACAAATTTGATTAATTTCAACCATTATAAAAACATAACATGGGTGTCTGGTGAGCCATAAGTATTCCACAGCGTGTTGCAGTATGTCTCCGGAGAGCTCAGTCACAAGGTGCATATCCATCCATCCATCCATCCATTATCTTCTGCTTTATCCTATATTAGAGCCGCGGGGGGGGGGGTTCTCCATGCCCATCCAGGGGAGAACGTTTCGGGCGCTGGGCAGATACACCCAGGACAGGACGCCAATCTATCGCTGGGCACACACTCACTCACACACATAATGTACACACTCTATATGGGGGAATTTGGAGAACTCAATTGACTTGATCCATGTTTTTGGACTGTGGGAGGAAACCGGAGAACCCGGAGGAAACCCACGCGGACACGGGGAGAACATGGAAATTCCACCCAGATGGGGATTCGAACCGGGAATCCCTATTGCTGAGAGGCGAACGTGCTAACCGGTAAGCAAGATGCAAATCAGTTTTCTTATTGTTTGAGTATGCCATAGCGTTTTTTTTTTATATATATATATATATATATATATATATATATATATATATATATATATATATATATATATATATTTTTTTTTTTTTTTTTTTTTTTTTTTTTACTGATAAAGGAACATATAGGAAATAGGATATAGGAAAATAAACTAGGTAGTGTGAATTACACAATGTAATTTTTTGTGATAAATATTTACATTTTAATCATGAAAATTATGAAAATAATGCTAGCATATTTTTGGTATCGAGCAAATGCACTAAAAAAGATGCAGACGCTTTTCCCATGGTTGACTCCAATCAGAAGAGAAAAGGAGTCTTTTGTGAAAAGGAGTGGACTGCTAATGAAATCAGAATGCTGCTCTTCGATGTGGTAGAGGGAGCCACTGGGGGTTCAACTCTAGCTGATATCTTTATGTATTGTTATGGTATAAAAGAAAAAGGGCAATGTGCAACTAGAGCAGGTCGACTAAGAAAGAAAAAAAGGTTTATTTTAAAATGGTCAAAACTTTCAGTAATTAGCACATTTTAGAAAGAAAAACTGGAATTATTTTTAGTAATAAATAAAAATAAATATTAATGGAATAATTTTGTAATATATTAATCTTTTACAGGTGCAGAATCTGAGCAGTCAGAGCAAATTAAAGTCTTAAACAAACTGTCTGTTAAGTGAAGTTATAGTATGCATTTATTTATTTATTCATTCTCTAAGCCGCTTATCTATGTAGGGTCATGGGTGGTACTGGAGCTTATTCCCGTTCTTACTGGGTGAATGGAGGGAAAACACCCTGGACAGATCACCAGTCCATCACATACAAAACATGCAAAAACACTGTGGGAGTAAATGGTGCTCTTAGTGGAAACCCATGCAGATATGGAAGAACATGTTAACGGCATGTTAAATTGGTTTGTCCACCATACCTGAAAATTAATTATTTTTACATTTCATGTTCTAGTCATACAAAAGCTGAATTTATGTTACTGTTTTTTGCTTTATAAATTATAAATTGCGGGTGGTACGGTGGTTTAGTGGTTAGCACGTTTGCTAGGGATTCCCGTTTCGAATCCCAATTTCCATGTTCTCCCCGTGTCCGCGTGGGTTTCCTCCGGGTTCTCCGGTTTCCTCCCACAGACCAAAAACTTGGATCATTTAATTCTACAAAATTGCCCCATATAGAGTGTGGCTGTTTGAGTGTGTGCCCAGTGATGGATTGGTTCTCAGTCCTGGATGGGCATGAGGAACCCCAACGTGACCCTAACAAAGGATAAAGCGGAAGATAATGGATGGATGGTTTATAAATTGCATAATTATGACAAATATCTTAGATGAATTGAGCACAGATAATTCAATGTTTGAAGCTGGTGATATTGTGTTTCACATGAACTTCTGATGTTTCTAATTTATTAGGATAATGTGCACCTGAAAGCCATTTGTGTTTAAAGTTAATTTTAGGAATTGATTTTTGGCTATAGGATTTACATGGAAAAAGCTACAGGGTCAGAACGTTCTGATTGTGCTGTCACTGGAGCTTACTGAAGCTTACTGCTACTTGCTTAGGCCTCAGTGTGACCCAACTGAATGAAGCCCTGACCAGTGCAAGAGCCAGACTGGCTGAAGTCCGCAGATCATGACTTTTACCTCATCTAGACACTAAGGTGTTGGCATCCTGGAATGGTACAGACCTTTTACATTTTAAATCTGTGTTGAATCAAAACAAATAATTTAAAAATTAAACCAATATGTTTTTACTTTGTAAATTTGTGCTTGGTGTACAGTTATGGCCAAAAGTTTTGATAATGATACAAAAATTAATTTTTACAAAGTCTACTGCTTCAATTTTTATAATGGCAATTTGCATATACTCCAGAATGTTATAAAGAGTGATCAGCTTAACAGCAATTAATTGCAAAGTCAACATTTGCCTAGAAAATGCCCCAAAAAACATTTCAACTTCATTGCAGCCCTGCCTTAAAAGGACCAGCTAACATTGTTTCAGTGATTGCTCCATTAACACAGATGTGGGTGTTGATGCGGACAGGACTGGAGATCAATCTGTCATGATTAAGTAAGAATGACACCACTGGACACTTTAAAAGGAGGCTGGTGCTTGGCATCATTGTTTCTCTTCTGTTAACCATGGTTATCGCTAAAGAAACACGTGCAGTCATCATTGCACTGCACAAAAACAGCCTAACAGGGAAGAGTATCGCAGCTAGAAAGATTACACCTCATTCAACAATCTATTGCATCATCAAGAACCTCAAGGAGAGAGGTTCCATTGTTGCCAAAAAGGCTCCAGGGCGCCCAAGAAAGACCAGCAAGTGCCAGGACCGTCTCTTAAAAGTGTTTCAGCTGCGGGATCAGGCTACCAGCAGTGCAGAGCTTGCTCAGGAATGGCAGCAGGCAGGTGTGAGTGCATCTGCACACACTGTGAGGCGGAGACTCTTGGAGCAAGGCCTGGTCTCAAGGAGGGCAGCAAAGAAGCCACTTCTCTCCAGAAAAAACATCAGGGACAGATTGATATTTTGCAAAAAATTCTCCACAAAGTGGAATGCTGAGGACTGGGGTAAAGTCATTTTCTCTGATGAATCCCCTTTCCGATTGTTTGGGACATCTGGAAAACGGCTTATTCAGAGAAGACAAGGTGAACGCTACCAGTCTTGTCTCATGCCAACTGTAAAGTATCCTGAAACCATTCATGTGTGGGGTTGCTTCTCAGCCAAGGGAATTGGCTCTCTCACAGTCTTGCCTAAAAACACAGCCATGAATAAAAAATGGTACCAGAATGTCCTCCGAGAGCAACTTCTCCCAACCATCCAAGAGCAGTTTGGTGATCAACAATGCCTTTTCCAGCATGATGGAGCACCTTGACATAAAGCAAAGGTGATAACCATATGGCTCAGGGAACAAAACATAGAGATTTTGGGTCCATGGCCTGGAAACTCCCCAGATCTTAATCCCATTGAGAACTTGTGGTCAATCATCAAGAGACTGGTGGACAAACAAAAACCTACACATTCTGACAAAATGCAAGCATTGATTGTGCAAGAATGGACTGCTATCACTCAGCATTTGGTCCAAAAGTTGATTGAGAGCATGCCAGGGAGAATTGCAGAGGTCCTGAAGAAGGGTCAACACTGCAAATATTGACTTGCTGCATTAACTCATTCTAACTGTCAATAATTTTTTTTGTTACTCATAATATGATTGCAATTATATTTCTGTATGTGATAAAAACATCTGACAAACACACATAAAAACCAGAGGGCAGCAAATTTGTGTCATTCTCAAAACCTTTGGCCATGACTGTAGTTCTGGTTTAATACAGAAACAGCTCATGTTCAATATAAAAATGCAAGAGCATTTTAATTAAATGTTGTATGATAAAAAAAAAAAAACATAGATAAGACAAGCCTTTAATTGTCCTACAATGGGGAAATTCACATTCTCAGCAGCAAAGTGATGTCAAAAATGTATATCTAATATATCTATTAAGAGAAATAATTAAAAAAAGAAAAAACATAATATAATAGAAATCAGTATATATACAGTATATATATATATATATATATATATATATATATATATATATATATATATATATATATATATATATATATATATATATATATATACTGCTCAATTGTGTACGTGATATATAATAAGGAGGAGATACAATAGAAAAAAACTATAAAATACAATGGATTGCACAGCAACAAAGTATTACACATAGTGAAAAAATTAGTTATTAGTAAAGTTTAGCAAATAGTGGATTTTTGGTAGTTACCAGTTACAGTAAATGCAAATTTGTTTTTAAGGGTTGTTTACATGAAATTCTATTTTATAGAATTCTAGCTAAAATCAGCTTGAATGTATGCTTTAATTACACTGAAAATATTAAATACTAATTATTTAATTAATTAATTAATTAATTAGTTCTTCCCATTGGCCCTTGGCACAAGGCATTGGATTATTATGAATGTTATGTAATGTTATGTGATTTGTATTGAAAAAGATTGTAAAATAAAAATCAGTAAAGGAAAAATGAGTCATAAAAGTAATAATGAGCCTTTTCAGAAGTGCTCTCAAATGTTTGGCCTCCAGTGTACATGTGATGATCAGATGTCTACAAATGTTTAATTATACAAAGAAAATATTGTTACAAATTTGGGTTACTACAAATAAAAACAGCACTGTGATGCTAATTGATATACACTGCGTTAATATTAATGTTTCACTGGAATCCACTTTGGATACCGCTAGAATGTGTATTATACTTAGCAACTTAATTGCTAGTCAATGGTACACTGTTCAGTGCTGTTGCTGTTTTTTGTTGCAGATAGAGAGATTTCAAGTAAAAATTCTGGGTAAAAGTTGCATTTTCATAACAACATATATTTTGATGGTTCCACATGCTAATATTTTAAATATAACGGTTTACTACACAAAGTTAGTTTTCTTTTGAATTCATTTAACATAGAGACCTGGTTGAAAGCAGTATATGCCTGCCCTAATTATTTTCCTTCTGAAGTTCCTAAATCCTATAAGCTTTAAAGTAAGCTGAGGGAAACAAATAACTCCTCTTTGTCTGATATTAGATTTAAGTTTCATGTTAAAAGTTTATTTATTTATATAGTGCATTTTCTCATAGCAGCTTTAAAATTTTGTAAGCCTGAACCTCTAAAGAGTCAGACAACGTGACAGTGTCAGAGGAACAAAACTACCTGATATTTGTTTTGTTTTTAAAGAAAGACATTTTTTTTAAGGATGGTGAACCTATCTGGATGGTATGACATAAAAATAATAATAATAGGCACATATAGTAATATGCACTACTACCTCTTCTTTATTTATGTAAGTCCTCTTCCTTCTTTTATTTCTCACAATGGAACATAGATGCTACTTTGTTTCAAGCTTTCTCGTCATCATTTCTTCAGCTTTTTTCAATCACTACGTCCCACCTGTGTTTGCCAGTGTCCTGCAGCTGTGTTTACTTCTGCTCATGATGTGTCTGACCCCATTTATTGCTGTCTATGAGCTTTGCATTCCCATAGTCTACAGTGGTCCCTCTGTCTGCTCAATCATTTGTCAGCTGCTCATCTGTTGGTTTTTCATCTGCTGCTTCTCTTTTTTGTGTATCCAATTTTATATGCTCTTTTTGTTCAATTAGCATCTGTACTGCACTTTTGTCTTCTTTTGCTTCTGGGTTAGCTGATTCATGGCAGTTACCAGTAGCACTTTATGAAGGCAAGGCAAGCCTCAAGTGCAAGGAGTGCAAGGCAAGTGCTTTGCGTACAGGGACACGTCCTCTGAGAATTGCACTGTAAGCTAATTGAAATCGTGTCCACCATAATCCTCTTGCTTAAACAGACAGAACATCTTAGAATATTACTTCATTATGTATTAACATGCAATCCCACCCCACAATATACTTATTCTGTGTCTTACCAACCAGCTTTCTGCTATGGACAAACCTAAATTCACATTTGTCAACCTTCATGGCTGCGATAGTGACTGGGGTACCATGTGCTGGAACTCAAATGCTCCTGATACCCAGGATTATAATAACTCTTTGGAGCTAGGCAGAAACATATTAATTATCTGTGCCAGGGTTACCCTGCAGGAGAGTTACCCCATAATCTTCACCAAGGCCCTTGCTTTGCTGTTAACTGCTAGAAGTTTAGAACAAACTCTTGTATTATGGCCTCAATGGTTATTTGCTGACTTCTTCCCAATTCAATTATCTTAAAAGCTGCTCATGGAGATAAACCCCCAACAACTTGCATTTTGTTCTATTGAGAAATTTTGGTTGTTGCACTAGTAAACCCTGTACTGTGTCAGTCTCTTAAAACTACTTCTCTCATTGATTTTAGTTTTTTTATGGACTTCACTATGGCCAACTAGTTGGGAATTTGTATCCTATATTTTGACCACCAAAATCAGTTTAATCCTATAGTTACAGTTACAGCTTTACAATAATTCAATTAAAAAATATGAAAATAATAATATAAAACCCACTAAATATCAAGTCTACTAACTTACCTCTCTACAAATAGCAGTAGCTTCTCACACCATGGAATGCACTTATTAGATGTAATATCTCAAATACAATATTGTGATTGACTTTATCCTTGAGGCTGAGTAGGTCTGAGGAGAGTAGCTGTTGGTTGATCATACAGACTAAGCTTGTATGAGGCTATTAAAAGCTTTACTGTACTCTGTGGTCCTTTAATAGCTCTTTGTGTGATTTTAGATCCCATAATGATTAATGAAGTAATATTTTACTTGATGAAATATGATGCGTTGTTTAATCACAGTGGTCCTCAGTGTGAAACACTCCATTAATCCTCTAATTCACCAAGACTGTCTCTTCCTGCAAGGTAACTCACATTAATCAGAAATGACTGGGCTGTTCACACAAAGCAGTTGGAAAAAGGGATGCTGACAGGCATATTGTTAGTGTTTATCTTTGTGCCTGTGTTATTTTGCATCACAGCTGCATAAAAAAAATTGAAAAATTCAGAAGTATTATTTGATTAACTATTGTGATGTTTATTGTTATTGTGGGAAATTTTAACAATATTTGATCATATGGTTAATTATTTGATAAAAATAATGCACTTGCAAGTAAAGGAATAAAGCATGGTCATTGAGCACTCTGTGCAGGGTCATACACCCAGGACAGGGCACCAATCCATCGCTGGGCACACACTCACTCACACAGACACACTCTATATGGGGTAATTTGGAGAATTCAATTCAAATGATCCATGTTTTTGGACTGTGTGAGGAAACCGGAGAATCCAGAAGAAAACCCACGTGGATACGGGGAGAACATGGAAACTCCACCCAGATTGGGATTCAAACTGGGAATCCCTAGTGCTGAGAGGCGAAAGTGCTAACCACTAATCCACCGTGCCATGTATTGCCGGATCCAACCGCAATACATTTACATTTACATTTGGTCACTTAACAGATGCTTTTACTCAAAGGGACTTACAAAGCAAGCACAGGGTTGCAACAGCAGCCCTGGAGCAGTTTGGGTTAAGAGCCCTGCTCAAGGGCCCACATTGGTAACATCAGTGGACCTGAATTTGAACCCACAACCTTCATATTGATAGCCCAACACCATAACCACTGAGCGACTATGCCCCCTCAATATAATTTATTTATATTATTATAATGATATAAAGCAATATAAAATCCTTAGGATACTTTCACAGTCTACGTTCTATGCATAGTGTCATAAGGGTGCACTAGCTCAGTGGTTAGGGTGTTGGGCTACCAATCTGAATTGTGGTCTGGTTGTGGGTTCAAATCTGGTTGTGGGTTCAAATGAAGTTACCAATGTGGGTCCTTGAGCAAGACCCTTAACCCTCATTGCTCCAGGGATGTTGTGATTAACCCTGTGCTCACCTTGTACGTCGCTTTGGATAAAAGCGTCCGATAAATGACCAAATGAATCTCCTTTCCATACCTCGCACGTGCACAGATATTTACTTCAGAGAGCATGTGAACCCTAGACCGTGGGTTTACGACGGTGTCCGTCATTGCTGTTTAGATAGCACCGGATGCTAATGCTAACAACGCACTGAAGGAGCTCCATGAGAACATCAGCTCGCTTCAGAACAAGCATCCGGAGGCGTTTTACGTGGTGGCGGGCGACTTTAATCACGTGAGCCTGACGAGCGCTCTGCTGCTGTTTCACCAACATGTAAACATCGCAACACGGGGAAACAACACACTCAACCGTGTGTACACCAACATCAAAGATGCATACAGAGCCGTCCCCCGTCCACACCTCGGGCTCTCTGACCACATCTCCATTTTGATGGTGCCGGCATACCACCCCCTGCTGCGACGCTCCAGACCCACACAGAAAACCATCACTGTGTGGCCCAGCGATGGCGACGTTGTGCTGCAGGACTGTTTCCACTGCACAGACTGGCATGTATTCAGAGAGGCTGCTGAGTGTAAGGGAGAGCTGAATCTGGAGGAATATACATCTGCCATCCTCGGATACATCAACAAATGTGTGGAGGATGTCACCACCACCAAGACAGTGACCTGCCACCCGAATCAGAAACCCTGGCTGAATGCAGAGGTGCGTTCTCTGCTGAAAGCCAGGGATGCTGCCTTCAGGTCCGGCGATTCACAGCAACTCAGAGCGGCAAGAAGAGAGCTGACTGCACGGGTAAAAAGGGCAAAAGCCACATATGCTCTGAAAATCCAAAGACACTTCTCGTCCCAGGATCCACGGAGCATGTGGCAGGGCATCAAGTGCATCACGGACTACAAAATAAGAGATGCACAATGCCCCAACGACCCCACCCTGCCTGAGGCTCTCAACAAGTTCTATGCTCGCTTTGAGGACCCTGACATCACCCCCAGCACCAGACTCACCCTGTCACCTGGAGAAGAGCCCCTCAGTGTGACACCAGCACAGGTCAGGAAGACCCTTCGTAGGATCAACCCCCGAAAAGCTGCTGGTCCGGACAACATTCCCGGACGGGTGCTAAAAGTCTGTGCTGATCAGCTCTCCGAGGTCCTGGCAGACATATTCAATGCCTCCCTCAGACAAGCAGCTGTTCCCACCTACCTGAAGACTGCCACCATCATCCCGGTCCCCAAAAGCTCCACAGTGACGGGGCTGATTGACAACCGGCCAATAGCCCTCATGCCGATAGTCACCAAATGCTTTGAAAGACTGGTCATGGCCCACATCAAAGCCACCATCGACGTCACTGTGGACCCACATCAGTACGCCTATAGAAACAACCGATCCACAGAAGATGCCATTTCCTCTGTGGTCCACACCACCCTCACCCACTTGGAGCAGAAGGATTCCTACGTCCTAATGCTCTTTTTGACTTCACATCTGCATTCAACACGATGATCCCTCAGACCCTGACTAATAAACCATCACTACTTGGACTGAGCGCCTCCCTCTGCAACTGGGTCCTGGACTTCCTAACCAACAGGCCGCAGTCTGTGAAGATCCACAACACCACCTCCTCCACAAAAACCCTCAGCATCGGTTCCCCTCAGGGCTGTGTGCTGAGCCCCTTCCTGTTTACACTATTAACATATGACTGCTCACCTATCCATCTGAGCTGTCATATTGTTAAGTTTGCAGACGACACAGCAGTGGTTGTATGTATCACAGACAGTGATAACTCCATGTACAGACAGGAGGTGGAACACCTGGAGGGTTGGTGCAGAAAGAACAACCTCTGCATCAACGTTAAAAAGACAAAGGAGATGATTGTGGACTTCAGAAGGGGCAAACACGCCCGCACCCCTCTACACGTCGGGGGATCTGCGATGGAAGTGGTCTCCAGCTACAGGTACTTGGGTGTGCACCTGAGTAACAACCTCACCTGGAGCACCAACACTTCCAGCTTGGTCAGGAAGGCACATTAGCGGTTCTACTTCCTCAGACGGCTGAGGAGAGCCGGACTCGGGAGCTCAGTTCTCACCTCGTACTACAGATGTGTGGTGGAGAGCGTCTTGTGCTCCAGCATCAACGTGTGGCATGGAAGCTGTTCTGCTGCAGACAGGAAAGCTCTGCAGAGTGTGGCGAAGGCTGCACAGAGCATTATTGACGTCAATCTCCCCACCACTACAGACATCTACACCTCCAGATGCACACCCACTTTTTTCCGCTCCCCTCAGGCAGGAGACTGCGGAGCATTCAGTGTAGAACAAACAAACTGAGGAACAGCTTCATAGCAGAAGCTGTAAGACTTACAAACTCCATCTAACAAGACATTCACACATTTTTATCATCACTCCACCAAAATACCTCATCATCATCTCATCTCACATGTACCGTTATACACTTTTATATGCTGCTATATTTATATTTTATATTTTACATTCTATATTTATATATATTCTATTCTATACTACTTTTTATATATATAGTGTATATATATATATATATATATATATATATATATATATATATATATATATATATATATATATTCTCAAATTTATTTTTATATACTGTATATACATATATTTATATATTGTATTTATAGTTAAATATTCTATATTTGTAGTGATATATATTCATAGTGGTATACTACATTATATTTCACATTTCACATAGCGATATGTGTAATTCTCATTTCTTCTCAAAATTTAAATTTAAATAACAGGGTAATCGGGGTCTGTGACCCATAATTTCGTTACTATCTCATGTAACAATGTGATATTAATGATAATAAAATTTTCTTGAATCTTGAATCTTGAAGGAATCTGCAGGAATGGAAGGAATTGATAACATGATCAGAGAGTTTAAGGTGGGAGTCTATTGTGAAACCAAGGTTCTTTACCAAATCGGTTGGGGAGATTGTGGAGCCATCAATTTGGAAGGTCAGGTCGTGATGGATTGAGGGTTTAGCTGGGATAATGAGAAGCTCTGTTTTTTCTAAATTTAACTTGAAATGACGGGCCTTCATCCAAACAGATATGTCGGTGAGGCAGGCAGATATCCGATTTGAGATTGTGGTGTCATCAGGGGCAAAAGACAGATGAAGCAGAGTGTCATCAGCATAGCAGTGGTAAGAGAAACCATGCGCCTGGATGACTGTGCTCAGTGATGTCATGTATAGTGAAAAGAGGAGAAGACCAAGTACAGAGACCTGAGGCACACCAGTGTGTACTTCCCCATTCCATGACACTTTGAAGATTCTTCCTGTGAGATAGGATCAAAAACATTCAAGTTTCGTATCAGAAAATCCTCATTCAGATAGAGCGGACAGTAGAATCTGATGATTTACTGTATCAAAATCTGCAGAAAGGTCTAGCAGAATGAGGACAGAGGATTGAGGTTTAGCTTTGGCAGATTTAAGAGAGGTGTAGAGTGACCACACCTAAAACCGGACTGATTGGTGTGGTGGAAATAATATTTCCATGTCTGAATGTCTGAATAGTGCGGACGTGGATCTCAGTTCTGTCTATGTGGTTTTATTGCAATGGTTAAACAGCAGACTGATGTCTAGCACTGACCCTACTAAATGTCAACATGACTTAGTGTAATCATATCATCATAATAAGATATCATAATAAGACATAACTGTAGAAGTTTCTTCATAGTTATATGCAAACACAAATGGTTAAGATGAATCACTCATACATAGTAAAATCATATTTTCCTTCACATTGGTATCAAGGAGATTATTCTGATTAAGAAATTTGGAGACCTGTGTAGATACCACCCGTTCAAGTGTTTTGGACAGGAAAGGTAAAAGTGAGCGTACGTGAGAGAGGAGTTAATGATGTGTGTGAGTGCTGGTGTGATGGAGGGGGCGATGGATTGAAGAAGGTGGGATGGGATGGAATCAAGTGGGCAAGTAGTTGGGTTACTGTGTGTTTTCCTGATGGATTTTGGACAGACCCGGTCAAGACATGAAGCCAAGGTGGAGCAGAATGTGCTTGATGCAGTGTTAGTGTCAAGGGTTAAGAAGTTACTGATGCAGATGCTGAAGAAGAAGGTGTGAAAGGGTAAGAAAATGGATTGACTACTTAGAGATCTACTTAGTTGCCTTGTCATTGTCCTTGCTCGGTGGACTAGCGCAGGTTGACTCACAGGTCTTTACACGAATAGGTCTTCACACAAGAGGCGGAACACGAGAGGCAGCGTATCTACGATTCTTAAATAACCAGGAGGTAACTAGACCACGCCCCCTCCGGAAAACATACATTTTTTATTTGGTAGTACTGCCTGTATGTCTTGGATCAAACGTTTTGGGGATCCTTCTAGTAAGAGGTATTCTTACTGGTACAGCATCAGTTTGTACTCGAACCGCAGGATCAGTGCTATTTGGATTATTCTCCATATTTCTTACTTGCCAATGCTCAAATCTGTCTGTTTTTTAATGCTTAGAAGTGTGAACTTCATCAATCTACTATACTGGTTGGATGGACATACTGATCCAGTCCACAATCTGATCCAGTTGTGTTTTTTTGGCAGGGGAGTAAACATGCTATCCTTGACTTCACATTCCATCTCACCAATCCTTATATTTTCACCTGGGGCCATGTCCACTGCAATTTCTGGTAACATGGTTCCTTGTCCGTACTCTCTTTGGAGCATTTGGGGGACGACTTTATCAGTGTTCCAGTTCCAGTCCCTTCTTTATTGATCACTTTCATCTGTTAAAAGTTTTAACGTACAGTTTTTAAAAAATATTTGAATCACTTGTATATTTTCTTACCTGTTTTTCCAAAAATCATTGTTGACACTATGACTAGTTCTGATTGTTTTTTTGCCTGTCTTATCATACATGTTCATCTGGTCATTATGTTAAGGTCTCAGAAGCCTTAAATAAAGTTTTGATAAATACTCTTTATATATTATCTAAATCTTGATTTAACACAATTTTCATATTTTATATTTTATTCATTAATTTTTTTTTAATCTGCAGTATTCTATGGTTTACATGTATATTTACCATCAACTCAGCTATTTAAAAGATGAAGTACAGAATATTCTGTGTGTGTGTGTGTGTGTGTGTGTGTTTCTGTGTCTGTGACCTGATTCTCCTTAAGAGAGCAGAACAGTAGAACCTGTGGGATGAATCAGCACACTACATGCTGCGTTTCTGTTATTGTGAGCATAATCTGGAAGTCGGACAAATGTAACGGACATTGTTTTAGTCTGATATTCCTGTCACAACATCTATGTAAGTGATTATAGTTTCATAATAAAGTGTGAAAAGAATGCCTCTCCTGACATTTGCAGCTGATAGTGACTTTCCATTTCTTTCATGTAACTGACAGCAGAACCCAGTTTGAATTGTAAACAATTTACTTAGGGGGAAATATAGAGATTATATTTATTATACTGAAAATTGAAGGAACGACAGTAAAGTAAGAAGGAAAGAAGAAATGAATTAACTGCTGTACCAAACCTTTAATGAGGTTTAGTTGATTCCTTCCTGTTGCAATTAGATTTTAAAACCTGTTCTGCTCTCACTAGGCCCTGTTATCACTTAGCAGACCTCATACAAACCATTAATTGGAAATATTCAAGAATTAAGTAGCCTCTCTTTTAAAGTATAATTAGTTTATATGGTTCTATTATATGTTTGTTCAATGATGTTGTAAAATCATATGCAAATATTTTCAGTGTATTGTCATCACTTTTTATTACTTCAGATTTAAATTGTTATTTTTTTCTACACATACATTCTCTTTCCAAACAAATCATCACAGTGCTTGACTGGCCAATCAAGTTGCCAGACCTAAACTCCATTAAGAATATATGGCGTATTCTTTGCTGTTACTTTCCTCTTGAGAATACCCCATAGATTCTCAATGGGGTTTAGGTCTGGCGAGTTGGCTGGTCAGTCAAGTACTGTGATGGCATGAGCATCAAACCAGGTTTTGGTGCTTCTGCCAGCATGGGCATTCAAATTTTTTGAATTCCTGTTTTTGTGGGTTTTATTAACTAGAAGCCCAAATTATGTAAAAATAAACAAATAAATATTTGACATTGTTTAAATTGTGGCCCCTGAATCTACAATTTATGAAATTTCGACTTTTTGAATGGAATTATGGAAATGAATAAACTTTTCCATGATATTCAAATTTTTTTGGAAATGGTCTGTATATTGCAGACCCTGTATATTTTTTATTAATTTATATTATTATTTTATTATTAAATATACAGTTTAATATAAATTCAAATAAAGTGCTTCTAAACAGTATGCAAAATAGTTTGTTTTAAACAGAATGTTTAAAGGGTGGCAAAAGACTTCCTGTCAGCAGGAAGACAAACAAACTCTGCTGACTAAAACTTATTACCTTACCTGCGTGGTTAGTATTACATCCCATTAAAAGCAGTGGTGAATCTTAAGGCCTCTCTTTTTTCAGGCTTCTCTGAAGGCTTCAAAATATCTAAATAACACACTGATATTAATTATACTTTGTCCATCCATCCATCCATCCATCCATCCATTATCTTCCGCTTTATCCTATATTAGAGTCGCGGGGGGGGGGGGGGGGGGTTCCCCATGCCCATCCAGGGGAGAACGTTTCTGGTGCTGGGCAGATACACCCAGGACAGGGGGCCAATCTATCGCTGGGCACACACTCACTCACACAGACACACACACACACACACATACTGTACACACTCTATATGGGTGAATTTGGAGAATGTGATCCATGTTTTTGGACTGTGGGAGGAAACCAGAGAACCCGGAGGAAATTTTTGATCATTTGAAACTTTACTAAATATATTGCAATTCTATGAGGGTATTGTTGATGATCTACACTTTTTTCTCTTGCGCCGCTGTGCTCTGTGACGGCGACTTATGCGATGCAGTAAATCTTTATACTGCATTCCTGCATACTGCATTACTGCATAATAAGATGTTTTTATAGCCATTAAATAGTTATTGACTGGTGGATTCATTTAGACGATGCATTACTTAAGGCCTAGGTGTGTAATGCACTGTCCCCCATTGCTTAAAAGTAAAACACCTTGACTGCCCCTGGTTGTTCTTTGTGGTAAATTAATGCAACTGTGAAACAAAAAACTAAAAGTAAGTTTTATTAAATTATAAATTGCTATCAAGTAATATTGCAGAAATATAGATTTTTTTCCCCAAAAAATAAAGATTATAAACATTACAACTGGTTATCTAAAAACAGGTAGTCTTTTTGTTACTTCAGCTTTGTACCATTTCTGAGCTCCATGGTAGCAAAGCTACTTTCTAAAGGATCTCAGTAAGACTTGCCAAGTGTCACATGCTACATAGCAATTCTACATTCTGATGCCTTAACATAAAAGGTTAGAGGTTAAGTTGGAAAATTAATAAAAAACATTACCGGTAGTATTCATCATTTACTTAGATATAGTTGTAAATTGCTAGGATTCAGTCCAGATACTGTATAGTCTTGCTGTGTTTTTTTTTTCATTAAAATGTACAAAAAAATCATCTTAGTGCATGCATCACCTTGTGACACTGTTTTAAGTGCAGCTAGACACAATGCTCTTTTAAAGCTTTGAAAAGCAGAAATACTGGCTGTCAGGCTGCTTTTCTATTTGCCCTGCCCTGCTGCTAGAGGATTTCCCTCATTCTAAATGTAATAGCTTTGAAACTGCAGTCAGGGTGATTAAATTACATGAGAGGAGATGCTGAAGCATGTCTGTTGATTGTGAGCTGCTATGCTTAATTTCATCTTCACAAGAATTATTTTAATTTTTTTGCTTGTTTTTATTTACACATCCCTTTTAAGTCCTCATCTCCCCCAGTGGCAGTTCAAATTAACAATTGCATAAAATGTTTTATATGAAGTGCACAGCTTTCCCTTTAGTTAATATCCAATCTTGTTATGGATACTAGTAATAGGAAAGTAAAAAAAAAATCTCTTCAATTAATGTACCTTTTTGCATAAAATTGTTTTAATAACGATTAGGATACGGTCCACAAAAAGTGTTTTTTTCCCACAATTCATAAACATGTAGGTCATGTGAACAGCAAACTCAATTGTCCATGAGATGAGTGTGTAATTGACAGACAAACGGTCCAGCATGTTTCTCACTCTAGGCCAATGACAGCTGTGATATACTCCTGTTGTTTTTATGACCTTAATTAAATTAAATAGCTAGGAAAAAGTATCAATAATTACAAAATTACATAAAAGATTTCTATTTTGGCAACTTCAGTGTGCCTTTTTCACACACTAATTTAATTTTGTTGAATTCAACTAAACATTAAGTGTTCAATATAAATCATTCTTTAGTAAAATGAGGAAATAAATCTGATTTAATACGTGCAGCTTAGCATTTTGAAGAGTGTACTGAACTGAATAAAACCAATGTACTAACAACAATACAAAAGAAATTTGTACATGAAATCAATATATGTTAATAAGGCAACATGGCAATAAGGAATGTGTACCTGACCTCTGTGCATTTAGATGCATTAGATTTTTTGGGAGATGAGTCATTTTCTGACAGGTATTCCATTTGAGGAAAATAAGAAGAGAAAATGTAGGAATCTAGCAGTTCATGAAATATTGATGGGAAGCATTTTCTATTTTGGTAAACCACAGAAACCGATGAGTTGTCTTTTTTTCCCTCTTCAGAATGTGTGACTCCTGTGATTACCTTAGGCAAATGCTCCCTCACAGTACAAAGGCAGTAAACATCTGAATCTGTCGTCCACTTTTTATAGACCACAGTTAAAAAGTTAGTTGGCTTCACTCTTGGGCATTATTCACAGTCCTATTCCCTAATTTCTGAAACATTTCTGTAGTTTTATCACAAGTTTGTTTTTTTGTTTTTTTACAACACAGTCATGTTGTCTTCAGTCCTGTCACTGTCCCTTCTCTTACACTCAGTCACTTACAGTGCCAACTCTGTGAATAGGAGAGAAAGTGTTTCTGATATATTCAGCTGAATAACCAAAGTAACCCTTTTATAAGCTTCAAAGACTGTTCTTTCTATATTTCTTTCAAGTGCACCTGTATAAGTGCACATACACAGCTCTTATAGAGGATCAAAGCCCATAGATGGTCTCATAGTTTAAAAAAAATCCAAATATGAAAATTCTCCTGCTAAGAATTGTAAAGAAAATGCCAACAAACATTTCCTTTAGATGTGTCAAAATCAAGCTGCGTTTGCTTTGTCACATAAACTCAATAAGCTATAGACTTAGATTTTATTGTCATTTTAAAAGCAGGTAATCTTATAATTTTCTTTAAATTTGTATTTTTGCTGTTTCTGTAGCAGTCATTGCTGAATATGGTGCTAGCATAACTGTTCTAGATGATTTTAATGGATCTACAATATTTTTCTCATCATGACTTTTCATACAGTTTTCATACAGTTTAATGGTAAATTATTTTAATATTGAAAGTTAACATAACATGAAGGCTTATCTTTCACTATAGGACCTGTTCCATTGCAGAATTTTTAGATGACTACTCCTTTGTGATTTGTGGCCTGTTGGACCTGTTTTATGCCACACATAAAGTGTACTGGCTGCAATGGGCTGCAAAGCTGCAGGACAGACAGAACCAGCTCTTTTCTGGTGCTCAGGGCAGTGGCTACCTTAGCAGTGACTATGCAGACTCCACAATTTTTTATATTTCTTAAACAGTGTCACTTCTATTGTTACACACAATTTATATGTAAAAGGAGAAGAAGTATAAGCTGCTTTTGAATCTCAAATTTGTTTAGAAGTGTAGTGCACTTACTGTCTAATCACTAGCTCACATATGTTTGGATCTCACCTGGCTGATCCCAAACACAAATTCTCATGTCTGAAATGTAGGAGGCTGGATTGGGGATTTTGTCATTGCCAGTGGAGCAGTAACCTGGAGCTGGCATTAAGATTGGAGGGAAATACTATTTGGAATTTAAAACACATGGTGCAAAACTAGCAATAGTCATTAGAAATGCATATATGTAAATGTATTCTGTATGTAAATAACAGATACTGAATGAGCAGCGTGTTGTTGCAAATTAGATATCAGAATGTTTAAATTTGCTTATCCTGATCAGGGTCTAAGAGGGTGCTGGAATTTGTCCTAGTACTCATATAGCAAAGGTTAGGGAATCACCCTAGACAAGTGTATCACAGGACAAACACAGATATAATCACATGTATACACACATTCATACTTCCAATAATTTTTATATAGTAGACACCTTTATTTTGAGCTGTGAAATGTTTTTGGACGTTGGAATGAATTTCTATTAATTGCTGCCATGGATTCTATGCAAGTTGTGGAACAAGTTTTTGCTTTTTTGGAAACAATGCAACGCAATTATTAACTGACTGAAAACGTAATCAGGTACTTTTTTTCATGATTTCTGTATACTTCATCTGTGTATTGTAACATAAGTTACTTCATAACTTATGTCTCCCTAAGTTTACTAATGCATGTAGAATTGTTTACAAACTATTCTGATTTCCCTCTGATATGTAAAAAGCAATGTTGAATTAAATTGTAAAATGACACATTTTCAAGGCATGGAATTTTTGTTGGAAAATATTTTTTAGACTGACATGGAATTTGGAATGACTGAGTCAGAGTGTTGTGTTTAGGTGGGCTGTTTGGTTGGTGGGCTAGTCATTTGGACTAGGTGAAACAAATCTCCTTCTGTCGCTCAGTGTTCGGCATCATTCCACTGCATAACACTCAACATGCCACTCTTGATAAAGTGATAACCAAGGCTGACGAATCCTTCAGCACTCTGTTGCCACACTTTGTTATGTCAATCTTTACAGCCCAAAGGACCATTTGAGCAAGTAGAAACTTAAATAAAGGTACATTCTTCCAGGATCCCTTATTATGTGATTGTATTTCTAGACTTTCATTCTTATTCCAAGCATTTTCATTTCTTAAAGGAAGCAAAATAGTCTGCCAGTGGGTTCAGATAATTAAGTAAAAATGTCATCTGTTGAAAATGTTCTCATTTTGAGTAATAGATGTAATAATCCACGCTTGATTCTTTTCTTTCCTTTAACTTGTTTATTTCTGGTATTTTCTGTGCCTTGGATCTGTCAAACTGCAGCCCTAGGCAATTTGGAGGGAATTTTGCTGGATTGCTAGGGGCATTAGATTCTAGGGCTGTCTTGAATGAGTTGGTTCCGTATATTGTCATGAAGAATTGGTGGGACATACTGACGCTAAGTCACAGTCATGCCGTTGTGCGGAGATCTGTGAATAATGGTGCTGTGAAAATGGCACTGACACAAGTGAAATATGGATATAGGAAAAAAAAGATAACCTTTTGCTTTTGTTGCTGCTTCTGCTTCTAATATATATACTGTATATATATATATATATATATATATATATATATATATATATATATATATATATATATATATATATATATATATATATATATATATATATATATATATATAGGCGGCACGGTGGCTTAGTGGTTAGCACGTTCGCCTCTCAGCGCTACGGATTCCCGGTTCAAATCCGCATCTGGGTGGAGTTTCCATGTTCTCCCAGTGTCCGTGTGGGTTTCCTCCGGGTTCTCCGGTTTCCTCCCACAGTCCAAAAACATGGATAAAGTTAATTGAGTTCTCCAAATTGCCCCATATAGAGTGTGCTTGAGTGAGTGAGTGTGTGCCCAGCGATGGATTGGCGCCCTGTCCTGGGTATATCTGCCCAGCGCCAGAGACGTTCTCCCCTGGATGGGCATGGGGAACCCCACCGCGACCTTAATATAGGATAAAGTGGGTGATAATGAATGAATGAATGAATGAATATATATATATATATATATATATATATACATATACATACATACATACACACACACACACACACATATATATATATATATATATATATATATATATATATATATATATATATATATAAATAAAAGAGGATTACGACTCAAAGGCTTATTTTTATCTTGTGAGTGACTGTACCATCATACACAGTCCAGCATGTTAGAGTCCTATTAGGCTCTGTAGTCTGTCAGAACACACTTCTCTTCCCAAAAAATGTATTACTTTCTCATTGTATCCTGACCAAATCCAGGCATTTTGTAACCTTTGTTCTTTGCACTAGCAAAACACAGAACATAGATCCAGTCCAGAGATGACTGGCAACCAATACGAAAATATGATTATTATTTGATTACATATATATAATGTAATTTTAATTTACAAAAAGACTTGCAACAAAAAAAAAAAATTGTAAGCATCAGGATATTTGAATTGAATACTAAAATATTTGTCCATAGCTATATAGAAAAGGCACATTGGTATTTGTACGTTCACTATTGAAAAAATAATTAACACTAAGTAACAAAGATATGATTGAATAAACATATTTCATCATATTTTAAATAGTACAGTTGTCATAGTCTCAAAAGCAATTTACAAACTTAAATCAATAATTAAATGAATGTATAAAATGATAAAATGTGACTTCAAATATTTATAGATATACTTGTTTGTTTGCTTTAAAAATTTATGTTTCTAAAGATGGTACTTTACATAATAGATGCTTGTTGTCCTGAAAAGTAATATAATATTAAAATATATGATGCAAAATTAAAATAAAAAATAATTATTAAGATCAAAATCTAAAATTATTTAAGATTCGCTTGTAAGTGAATGCATGAGTGTAATGACTCCAAGCAGTGGATGATTGCACGAGAGGCCGAGAGGAACTTAAGTTTAATGTGCAAGTTCATCTTAATTTCTGAATTTGGTCATGGTTTAAACTCGGCTGTTTTGAAAGGCACCTACGGCAATGCAGTAAGGTTACTGATATAAACCTCTACATGAGCGACCCACATTATACATTGTGGTTATATAAGACAATAAGCAAACAACACGTAATTGTCCTGTATCAATTTACAATTGCATGTCTACTTCATTCGTAAACATAAGGGGACATACCTCCTAAGACAATAACATAAATCTGTCTTTGGCACATACTGTATTATCCAAATGGTTACAGTGGACAGCAGTGTTCTAACTCAATACATTTTTGTCCGTATATGATCAAATATGATTTGTGAATCAGGACACAGGATTAAAAAATATCTTCGAGTTTTATTTAAAAGTGTGTAAAGCAAAGTGGTTGGCTAAAGGGTTGTGTTATATGTTGTCAAATAATAGCAGGGGACAGTGTTGTGTTATGTTGTATGTCCGTCATCACCACACTGTCAGTGACACTCAGCCTTGGTAGCACTCCTCTACATCTCTACATGAGGTCACAGAGCATGAGAAGTCTGTCTCTGGATATATACTCACAGTCACAAAGAAAAGATAAAAACAATCTGCTCACCACTGCTTGCACACTTCACCTGCAATATCAGGCACTTCTACCCCATACAGCCTGATAAATGGGCAAAGGTTAAATTGATAATTTAAACAATGCATCAAAGCAATGACATTAATGGAATGTTTATTTCTGGCTTAGAAAACGGTGTTATTTTAGTTACTGTTTACATTTAATCTGTTTAATCAGTGATGTCATTTCTTACAAATCAAGATGGTGCGGACCCCAGTGCAAACTCAGTCTCTGCCATGAACCTACTACTCTAAAGGACTGCTTATAGCTCAATAAGGTGCAAGTCACTATTCCTGACATAATTCATGGACTAATGACACTACCCTTTTAAATAGGTTTGTCATTGTCACGCCGCTCGCGCCCAGTGAGCGCTTCCCGGGCACCGGAGGGAAACGGAGGGAAACGCTCCCACGAGTACGACCTGCGCGGACATGGCATGTGGTTGAACGCGGAAGGAGAGTCCAGAAAAACACCGGGATAAAAACCAAAACAGATTTATTGATTAAAACTGGTGACGGAACACCAACAGAAAGGGGGGAACGAACGAAACAAACTAACATTGGGTAGATACCGCAAACAAAGACGTGCACCGAGAAGAGGGAATACGGAAACTAAATAGAAAACCAACTAATCAGGTGCACAGAAACAAACCAATCACCCAACTGAGACAATGAAAACCCAAACGAGGGACAGGTGTAGTATAAAATGTAGTATAAAATGATATAGATATACTTGTAAATATAGCACCATATGCATTGTGAAATATATATATATATATTTATATATATATAACTATGTATATAAGTGTAAAATGAGCAGTATTTTGGTGGAGAATGATAAGTTCTCTAGTAAGGAAAGTGTTGTGGTGTAAAGTGTCCATGAACGTCTGTTTTGTTAGGTGGAGTTTGTGAGTCTCACTGCTTCTTCTATGAAGCTGTTCCTCAGTCTGTTTTTTCTACACTTAAATGCTCCGCAATCTCCTGCCTGAGGGGAGTGGAACAAAAAGTGGGTATGCTGTGCTGGGTGAGTGGGGTTCTTCATGATGCAGGAGGCCCTTTTCATACTGTGTAGATGTCTGTGGTGGTGGGGAGACTGACTCCAATAGTGCAGCCTTCACCACCCTCTGCAGAGCTTTTCTGTCTGCAGCAGAGCAGCTTCCATGCCACACGTTGATGCTAGAGCACAAGACATTCTCCACCACACATCTGTAAAAGAAGGTGAGGACTGAGCTCCCTAGTCCAGCTCTCCTCAGCCGTCTCAGAAAGTAGAGCCGCTGATGGGCCTTCCTAACTAAAGTGGAGGTGTTGGTGCTCCAGGTGAGGTTGTTACTTAGGTGCACACCCAAGTACTTGTAGCTGGAGACCACTTCAACCGCAGATCCCCCGACGTGTAGGGGTGTGTGGGCGTGTCTGCCTCTTCTAAGTCCACAATCATCTCCTTTGTTTTCTTAACGTTGATGCAGAGGTTGTTCTTTCTGCACCAATCCCCCTGGTGTTCCACCTCCTATCTGTAAATGGACTCATCATTATCTGTGATGCAAGCAACCACTGCTGTGTCATCCGCAAACTTCACATTATCAAAGTTCGAATGGATAGGTGAGCAGTCATAGCAGTGTAAGTGTAAGTTAGCAATGTAGACAGGAGGGGGCTCAACACACAGGAAGGAACCGATGCTAAAGGTTTTCATGGATGAGGAGGTGTTGTGGATCTTCACAGCCTGCGGCCTGTTGGTCAGGAAGTCCAGGACCCAGTTGCAGAGGGAGGAGCTCAGTCCAAGTAGCGACAGTTTGTTGGTTAGAGTTTGAGGGATCATTGTGTTAAATGCAGATGTGAAGTCCACAAAGAGCATGCATACATAGGAATCTATCAGCTCCAGGTGGGTGAGGGCAGTGTGAACCACGGAGGAAATGGCATCCTCTGTGGATCGGTTGTGCCTGTAAGCATACTGGTGTGGGTCCACAGTGACGTCGATGGTGCCTTTGATGTGGGTCATGACCAGTCTCTCAAAGCACTGAGTGATCGGCAAGAGGGCTATCGACTGTTAGTCATTTAGACCCATCACTGTGGAGCTTTTGGAGACTGTGATGATGGTGGCAGTCTTCTAGTTGTCTGCCAGGACCTCGGAGACCTGATCAGCACAGTCTTTGAGCACCCGTTCGGGGATGTTGTCCGGACCAGCAGCTTTTCAGGGGTTTATCCTCTGAAGGGTCTTCCTGACCTGTGCTGGTGTCACACCGAGGGACTCTTCTCCAGGTGATAGGGTGAGTCTGGTGCTGGGGTGATTTCAGAGCATGTCCTCAAAGCGAGCATAGAACTTGTTGAGAGCCTCGGGCAGGGTGGGGTCATTGAGGCATTGTGCATCTCTGGTTTTGTAGTCCATAATGCAGTTCATGCCCTGCCACATGCTCCATGGATCCTTGGATGAGAAGTGTCTTTGGAATTTTCTGAGGATCTGAGACTTTGCCCTTTTTACCCCTACAGTCAGCTCTCTTTTCGCCGCTCTAAGTTGCTATGAATTTCCAGACCTGAAGGCAGCATCCCTGGCTTCAGCAGAGAATGCACATCTGCATTCAGCCAGGGTTTCTGATTCGGGTGGCAGGTCACAGTCCTGGTGGTGGTCACATCCTCCACACATTTTCTGATGTATCTGCGGACGGCAGATGTATATTCTTCCAGATTCAGTTCCCCCTCACACTCAGCAGCCTCTCTGAAGACATGCCAGTCTGTGCAGCCGAAACAGTTCTGCATCACAGCGTCGCCATCGCTGGGGCACACAGTGATGGGTTTTCTGTGGGTCTGGAGCGTCGCAGCAGGTGGTGTTATGCCGCCACCATAAAAGTGGAGATGTGGTCGGAGAGCCCGAGGTGGGGGCGGGGTGCAGCTCTGTATGAATCTTTAATGTTGGTGTATATGCTGTCGAGTGTGTGGTTTCCCCGTGTTGGAATGTTGACATGTTGGTAAAACCACGGCAGAGCGCTCGTCAGATTAACGTGATTAAAATCGCACGCCACCACGTAAAATGCCTCCAGATGCTTGTTCTGAAGCGAGCTGATGTTCTCATGGAGCTCCTTCAGTGCGTCGTTAGCATTAGCATCCGGTGCTATGTAAACAGCAATGACGAACACCGCCGTGAACTCACGATGCAAATAATGCAGTCGACATTTCACAGTCAGCTGTTCTGTGGCTTCAGAGCAGCGGCTATTTACCTACACACAGTTCGTACACCAACCTTTATTTATGTAGACGCACAAGCCACCCCCGGGCTTTTCCCGACTGCGGTCTGCTTGGAAGAAGTGTCTGTCGGCGAGCTGGAAGGCTGCTTGTCTTTCTGTAGCCATGTTTCAGTGAGACAAATCACCGCACAGTTCCTTATCTTACCAGAAACACTCCTCCTCAACCGCTGTAGGTCCAGCTTGTTATCCAGAGAGCGGACATTAGTAAGAAAAAGCGATGGAATCGGGGGTCGGTTTGCGTTTGCCTTAAGCCTGGCTAGAACACCGCCACGATTCCCCCATTTCAGTCTCCACTTACAGCGCTTTCACTTTTCCGTTGTCTGTTGCCCTCTGATCCGCCACGCCGATGTCCGGAGGAGCTGAAGTCTTCCGAACGTAGTTTTCAGATTATTGTCAATGGTTGCTGCATTTTTTTCTAAACTGTCTTTTATTACAGAGTTTGTTTCTGCTATATATGCTTTAAGATAATGTTCTTTTAGAAGAAGTATATTTATACAAAGTCAATAAAGTTAAAAATGTATAAACTGACCCAGTGGGGCAAGTAATATGTAAAATGTTGTTTTTACAGTTTAGTTTTTGTTATTAAAGATAACTGAAAATGAAAATCTTAAAGTACAATTAATACAAAGACAATTTACTAGTATTAAGAGAAGTGTTTGATTCTTTCTGACCACCTTTCTCCAGTCTTCATTTTAATTTAAAATATTACATTAAAACAATACAATAATGTGCTGTTAGGGCAATAAGACGAGTGAGTGCACATTATTAGCATTTCATTGATGCTCTCATGCTACTATCATGTAAATTTAGCAGGTTAATTTACAATCCAATGTTTAAGGTCACAGGTATGACTATATGGAGCATGCACTGTACTTGTGTGATGTGTTTTATGCGGTAGGTATGACTGAAAGAACAACAGTTACTGATTTGTGCTATTTGAACAGTTATTCTAGACTCAACCAGTTAAGAAGCTTGGCTCAACATCAGAGGAAGGTAGAAGGTAGAGAAATAGCTGACCGAAGGTCTAGTTTAGGGCACTGTATTGCTCAGCACACCTGCCCACCTCATTACAGTGACATACAGACCTAACCTCTTCCATTTCTTTCTTTTTTCTACATCCTTCTTTCATTTTTAGATAATTATCCGTGGGCAGCCTGATGCAGAATACTCTAGGCTTCTTTCCTGTGTTAACTCCCTTTTTCCTCCCTTCAAAGTAAGGATAATTTATTTCCTATTTAAAAGAATAATATATTATTAGTTTATTTCATTTTTTTTATTTTTCTTGTGCCCCTCTTTCTAGTATTTGAAAACTTCACTGTAAAACCAGCTAATTTCTAATAGACCACATTTTAACTTTTTAATTATATACTGCATGGATGGATATAATTAGTTTTTTTAAGTGCAATAAATATGATGTTCTCATTTATTAAATGAAGTTCTTTCACATAATCACACTACTCATTTATTCAATCATTCAGTATCTTTTGCTTAATCCATCCAGGGGAGAACATTTCAGGCGCTAGGCAGATACACCTAGGACAGTGCGCCAATCTATCGCTGGGCATACACACACACACACACACACACACACACACACACAAACACACACTATATGGGGCAATTTAGAGAATCCAATTTACCTTGAATCCATGTTTTTTTGGTGTGGGAGGAAACCCACGCAGACACAGGAAGAACATGGAGACTCCAACCAGAGTGGAATTCGAACTTGGAATCCCCAGTGCTGAGAGGCAAACTTGCTAACCACTAAGCCACCGTGACACCCTAATCACAGTAATATTTTACAAAAAATTTTTTTTTTATAAAAATATTTTAAAATAAATTTTACTAACCATTTTAATGTCAATGCAAAGAACATAAAAATACAATTAGAAACACGAATTACTATTGTTATTATTCTTGTTGTTAATTTCATTAGCTGGCAACTAAATGTTAGCACTTATAGATTGTCTTTCATACATTTTTTACTAAGTCTGAAAGGTGAGTCCTAAGTGCATGTATAGATTACATATATATTATCATATAATACATAATATTTTCATATTCATCCATTTTAAATGTTTGGAAATAGTTTATGAATAGTCTCTATGTTTAAAGTAATAATGCTTACTTTGCTTCCTCAGCTAAATCAATGCAAAAAATATTCATAAATATATACAGTAATAAATTTCTTCTTGGTCATACACATTGCTGCAGGTCTTAAAACTATATGAAAACTTAGCTTTTTATTTATAGCTACCAGTCAAGTTGTGCAGTTTCAATTATTAATTATTAACTTTCAACATTTGTAAACTGGCTGAAGACATGTATTGTCTCATGCATACAGGTTTAGATTAATGACTCTATGTACTTACGAGTCATGTGGTGTTTTATATATTCTATGTTTAGACAGGGTTGTGTCAGTCAAAGTGCCAAAATTTTTAGAAACCTCTTAGGGTGCTTCTTCACTTCCGCCCAAGGCAGGAAAACTTTTATGTCACCATAATTGAGTCCCAGGTGGCTGTAGCTCATAGCTACAATAGCCAGCAGTGCTATATCTAGACTTCATGGACAAATTTTTGAGTTATGATTATTTGTTTAAACTTTATATTTTATTAAGCACAGTTATGACTAGTTAAACTGGTTATAAATATGAGGATGGATTAAACCACTCAGTTTTCTCTGCTGTAGGCAGAACTCTTACAATAAGATGTTTGGCTCAGATTGTGTTTCCTGCTTTTACAAATGTGTAGGCAAAATCTCTTACTGAAGGTCAAGTTGCCAAACTGCATGCAAACACTGTAAGTAATAAGTAATGTATTATTTTGTATAAATAGTAGCTAGAGTCTTGGCTTTTGGCTTTTCACCCTTCATTTATAGGTCATACTTCTCCTATTATATTCGGCATAGAACATTGGCGCAAAGAAAAAAATATTTTTTTCTCCGTAAAGCACTCTTAATGCATGCAGGAAAATAATTTTCTGTTTCTTTTTGCTATTATCAAAGGAATACACACAGCTTATTAGATACATCTGATCTTGTTACAGCATACATTAAGCATAGAAGAGAATTAACACAAAACTCTGCATTGATAACTAACAAAACTGTTTTTATTAATTAACTGTTTACATTTTATATAGAGTTTTCCAAAAACATATCCCTGAGCATTTTTTGTAACAATTTGTATTTTATATAACTGTGTCAACAATGAAATAATGTAAATGTGTAAAGCACTTGCTAAGCAACTTATTAAAACATGGAGACATGTCTTTATTTGGTTATTTATGTAATTAGACAATCTCATTAGCCTGAAATCTTACAAATGCTTGTAACGATCAAATATCGTTCTATCGAACTAGAAATAAAAATTATGTCACTGATGTTCAGAGTAATGTGACTATTGATGCTTGACAAGTTGGTTTGAAGATTTGTATTGTAGACTGTTGTTTGTCTTTTTGAATTTTGCAGTTTGTAGTTCAGAATGGCACAATATAAAGTATGACTAGTGGACAGAAATGCCTTGCTAATGAATGGTTAGAGTACCTCCGATAATCACTCTGTACTACACATGTGGTGAGCAAAAGTTCAAAGATTATTACTCTTACATGTGTTACCAATTATTTCTGTAATTGTTCCAAAAATGTGCTGGGTGGGCATTAGTAACAAATTAGATTAAACATATTGGTAAATGTAAGGATATATGAATTGATGGTTAAGTAACCCAGTTA
Source organism: Corydoras sp. C115 (assembly GCA_019802505.1). Taxonomy (NCBI): domain Eukaryota; kingdom Metazoa; phylum Chordata; class Actinopteri; order Siluriformes; family Callichthyidae; genus Corydoras; species Corydoras sp. C115. Next base: position 1,362,448 of record JAFMOC010000004.1, read on the forward strand.
TGATAAGCTGCCACTGTCTGGCCCTTGTGAAAAACTTTCTCTGCATAAGAAATAATGAATTAAATTAAATTAAAATAAAACTCATACAACATAAAAGTAACATAAAAGTAACATAAAAGAGTAACATTTTTATACTGTAGTATGGAGTAACATTTACCTGGTCCATTGGTCCTAATGAAGTGCAATTTTACTTTTTGAAATAACATCAGTGTCATGAAATGTCCGTTCTGACCCGGAAGGAGGGGCGGCTAACGCGGGGATAGAGCTGCGTTCAGCCGCTCGCGCCTAGTGGGCGTTCCCGGGTACCGACCACGCGGGGACAATTACGTGCGTCGGTCCACGGTGAACGCCCCCACGGTACACGACCCACGCGGAGAAGGTGCGCAGCGCCGTACCGTGGTTTTACGCGGAAGGAGAGTCCAAGACACCGGGATAAAATCAAAAAGGTATAATTTAATAAAAATTGGTGACGGGACACCAACAAAAATGGGGAACAAATGAACAACATAACACTGGGTATAGAAACCACAAAATAAAGACGTGCGCAATATACAGGGATAAAACAGATTAAATAGAAAACTAACTAAACATGTGACAAACCCAACCAATCACCCAAGTGAGATAATGAGGACCGACAACGAGGGACAGGTGCAGCAGGTGCTCGTGACATACCCCCACCCCAAGGGTCGCGCAAAAAGGAAAGCGACCCAAACAAAAAGAACAAAAATAATAACCATAATATAAACATGCAAAAATAACAAACGGGGGGGGGGGGGGGGGGGGGGGGGGGGGGGGGGGGGGGGGGGGGGGGGGGGGGGGTAACAAGTCCCTCGGGCTGAACCAGCCGGTTGCTCTCAGCTGACGGCGAGGACGCGTCCTCTCGCAGCGCAGATCAACGTCCTCTGGCTGCGAGGCTGGGGCATGCACCTCCTGGTGCTCCGAGTCCGAAGTGGGCGGCCTCTGGTGCTCGGGACCGATGGCGAACGGCCTCAGTCGGTCCCGACTCGACGACTGCCGCCCTCCAGAAGCCGGGCTCTGCCGCTGGCGGTCCCCGGCCCTCGGACTCGGTCGGAGCGGTGGTTCAGCGTCTGGTCCTCAGCACACGAAGGGTGACCCCAGGTGTCCAGTACTCTCCAGATCGTAGGCACGTCTTTCTGTCATGAAATGTCCGTTCTGACCCGGAAGGAGGGGCGGCTAACGCGGGGATAGAGCTGCGTTCAGCCGCTCGCGCCTAGTGGGCGTTCCCGGGTACCGACCACGCGGGGAAAATTACGTGCGTCGGTCCACGGTGAACGCCCCCATGGTACACGACCCACGCGGAGAAGGTGCGCAGCGCCGTACCGTGGTTTTACGCGGAAGGAGAGTCCAAGACACCGGGATAAAATCAAAAAGGTATAATTTAATAAAAATTGGTGACGGGACACCAACAAAAATGGGGAACAAACGAACAACATAACACTGGGTATAGAAACCACAAAATAAAGACGTGCGCAATATACAGGGATAAAACAGATTAAATAGAAAACTAACTAAACATGTGACAAACCCAACCAATCACCCAAGTGAGATAATGAGGACCGACAACGAGGGACAGGTGCAGCAGGTGCTCGTGACAATCAGGATGACCTGGAAAAACACACAAATCAATAAAGAGTAGATGCCCTGTGTGTTTTCTAAAGTGGCAATTCTTAAAACTCATTATGTGACTGTTTGTCAAGTGCCACCTTTTAGATTGCAGTGTTTTGAGTACACCTGTGACAAAAACTCACATGTAGCATGATATTTTCTCAAAAAGTTCACAGCTTTTAGTTTTACTATGAGTACTACTACAGGGTTACATCAATAATTTGCCATTAAGGCCAGCAATTTACAAATATATGCAAAGTTAAAGTATTGAGTATCATAGAGAGAGATGAAGAGAAAAAGAAAAAGAGGGATAGGATGAGATACTAATTCCAAGATATTGGACAAACTATAGCTACAAAATTGAAAACACCTACCTTAAACGTTGTACTGTTTTTATAATAATAAACAATGCTGAAAAATTTACTTATAAAAAACTGTATTTTTCATTTTTAATTTAATTTTAAATCAATAAAATAGTCCAAAAATAGTCAAATAGTCTATTAGCATATTAAATATACCTTTGAGCACATTTACTCTATATTCATCACACAAATGAAAATAACTTGCTACTGGATGTAGGGTTTTTACAATATAAATAGTTCAGCATTGTGGTCCACATTTGTGGTTCAGGTGATTTAACAGAATATAGAGTATTTAACAGATTTGTGAATGCAATTTAATTTATATACACAATGTTATCTTATATTTGTCAAGTTATCTGAGTCTTTCTTATCATCCATTAAAAGCAAAATTTACAAATTATAAGTCATCCACCATCTAATCTCTCCTGGCCAGCAAACTGAAGTGTGACCATTTCAATACTTTTCTTAGCCCAACACATAATCATTTCTGTAAAGTCGTATAACGTCTTAGACTTGCACTGCTGGAGTGTGGATTTCTCTCTATTATTGATGTTTTATTGTGCAGCCCCATTCCAATAATACTGCAGCTCTGTCCTGCTAGCCCCAATGTGCCACTCCATTTAGAATTATGTCCCATTGCAGTAGTAAATGTGTTGGAAAATTTCTCTCACATCATCTATAAAGGTATGTGCTGGTATTAAATGTGCAGAACAAAAAAAATGATTTATTACACTGAGAACATTTGGGAAAGTGGGAAATGCTAACATATTTTTTCACAGTCTAAATTGTTTTTTCTGAGATTTTCTAATCGCTTATAATGATTAGGGTAAAGGGGGTCTGGAATCTGGCCCTGAATGTTCACTGCAAGTTGTATTGTGTATTACTGTGCATGTGACGAATAAAATTTGACTTGATGTTTTAAGCAAAAGGTAGGGAAACACATTAGATAGATTGCCATCACCAAGCAACTAAACACATTTATTCACATTTATATTAAGGGACCATTTAATATTTCCATTTAAACTTTTATGCGTTTGAACTAAGAGAAGCAATCAGAGCTTTTAAATTAGAGCTTTTATCTCTTTGAGAAAAACATGCACTAGCCAGAAGGGACCTGGGCTGACATACTGGGAATCAAACTCAGGACCATCTAGCTGTGAGGTGACATCATTACTACTGCACCAATGTGCTGCCATGTACAAGGCAGTAACCAGATCAAATTGATTTTGCCCTGTCTCTGCACTTGTGTGATGTCCAGTTGAGCCTATGGGAATATAAAGCCTGTGATTTTTCAGGGAACTCACAACATATGAGTGGGTGTGTTTGTTGTTTTGTTGCAAAAGATTTGGTACCATATGATCGAATGAGTGTGAACATAATGTCTGCAACTTCTCCTGCTCCCCTATAGTTTGCTTTAGAATTCCCCATGTGGTTTGATGGATTAGATATGACTCTTGTTTTGTCTAGCCCTGTATTTGTATACAGCTAGTGTCTCCAGGTTGTTAACATCAGAACCTGACTATGACTTGACTCATAACTGTCAGCATTCACTATGTGGGACAGAGTGTCAGCTTGTATAAGCTGTCTGCTGTGTAGTGACAGAGCTTTCCCCTGTTTCACTGTCCTGCTGCTGTCATTTTGATTAGACTCATCTATGTTGGCTGGCTCTGTCACTGCAAAACACAAGTTATAAAAGCAGACAGACAATTTCAAAAATAAAGTATATTTATGTTGATAATTTAAAACCATACAGTAATCGGGGCTTAAATGAGCTTAATTTTTCTAGAGCAGAAAACATAAATAAAACTATATTACTGCTTGTCACATGTTTACTTTGAATTGAACTAAAGCACAAATATGTAATTGTAAAATATTAGCCTGTTTTTCCCAAAACTCAATAAAAACATCTCAGAAAATGCCAAGATGCCTACAGCTGGCTTGTTTTATTCCAAATGTAATCTGGACTCATGCGTTCATTGTTTACTAGTCACACTCTTCCAGTAGACTTGATAATGGGAGACTTCAGGCTGTTTTCTGGACATGGCAAGGGATAAGGCTGGGGAAGCTGACAGTAATGAGTTAGTGAACCTAGTTAAAAGAGGGATGGAATAGAATTTAATCTGGCCAGGCACGTATAAAGAAATAAGGCTTCCCACACAGAATAAGCCTCAGATGGGCCCTGGTCTAAATTGTTTGTTTAATTGACTGAGACAGGAGCGCCAATCTCATCACCCTGTTGATTGAAGAGTTGGAGAAATCCAGTGAATAATAAATGACTTTCTCTTATTAAGCTAAACCTGCAGGAAAATCATCTTCCCCACCTTAAAAATCCTCTAGGTGCGGAGCTATTATTACAGACATTTTTTGTGTCATATTTTTGACACAAAAACCAGGCTCATCTGACAGAGCTGTGACATGATCTTTGTAGTGTTAGATTTTGATTCAGTTTAAACAAAAAGGAATAACTTTCTTTAACATGTGTCAAACATTTCTGAGAAATGTGCAGTCAGACCAAAAAGTGTTTTGAAAGTTGTCAGAAACAAAAAATAGCTATGTTTATTTCAATGATAAGAAAGAGGAAGGAAATAACATAAATGTGTTTTTGGTTTGAAATATAATACACTTTAATGTGGCATTGAATGCTATTGGGGCTCTTGTGTCTAGCATATTTCACGTTTTACCCATGTTTTACCAACAGTACCCAAGTACTGTTAGTAGCTATTATTAAGAATGGAAAATGGAACTGTGGACAAGATTTGGGAAGGACTTAATGTCATAAAATGCGAAATCATACACAATAGTGATTATTAATGCAAAGTTGTTTCATTCATTCTGTACTATAATAGTTTAATTAGTAGGTACAAACTATTATTATATGTTTGTTACATAGCTTTATCACCTCTAGCTATATAGTGTGCATTTGGTGGTGTACATGACACATAATGCATCTTCCGCTAATTATGTTCCCAGCATCAAGCCATTAAATAAGCTTGCAGAGGTTCAGTTAGACAATGGGACATTATATAATCATACATTGTCAGAACAGAGGAGCACTAACACAATTTAATAATAATTTATATTTTAAAAGTGTGTTTAATAGGTCTACTACCTTTAAATCTTATAAATGTACAACTTTTAATACAGAGTTTTGCTTAAACAAACATAAAAAGCATTTTGCCCAACACATTAACCAGCTGCAATGGAAAATGTTTTTAGTACTTCCTTAGTACTTCTACTTAGTTACCTAATTTAAATTTATAACAGGGCTTTTAAAACAGACATACATTCATCATGTAAACCCCCAAAACAGAAACTAACACAATTAAATGAAAACAATTGGTTAAATATACTGATGATGGTAATAGACTTTGGATTTACAAGAACAGTAATTCAGATCTGTGGCTTCATCTTCACTACAATTTCAGCCAGATTCTTAATGCAGTAGTGCGACTTCTTCCTTTTGGGACTGGCTGTGTTAGCCTTCTTTTATAAAAGGATATTATCAGATCATCCTTTTGGGCCTTTTAGAAATTTAATGATCTGTATCCTCTAACCCAAGAAAACAAAAAAAGAACAGTATTTTACTCTGTAAAAAATGTGTGTATTGTAATAGTCATTATATTATAATAGGCTTTGAGTAAAGGTTGTGCACTTTTTATTTACCTAAAGAATTTGAAACAGCATTTTTTGTAATGGTATTTGTGTAGGTTTCTTTTATGTAGTACATGCAGACACGTGGGGCTTGCCTTTAGATACTGCAAAGAGCGTTTAACTAGGTGATTATAGAGATGAATGGCTCTGATTCTCTAACAAGACCACAGAGAGATGTGAGCTGCCAGAGAGGTGTAGGGCAGAAGCCTAGAGAGAAGAGCAAGCAGTAAAGTGTGCAATCAAGCAGAACCACTGGAACAAGATGTATTAGTTGCATCTACAAAGCAGTTGTAGTTTTTTCTTTATAATTGACAACCAATAATGCAGTTACAAAACCCATTTTTAAAAAAAGCAGTGCTACTTTCTGAGAATGCTATAAGAACTCAAATCTGTAATTTAATAAACATGAAGTTTAATTGAACAAACAAAATCAGAAAGAAAATGTATTGAGTGAAAATCCATGCCATTCTGATTGTTAAACATAAGGTTAGAAACTGATGATTGAAACACTTTAAAAAGGTGGGGCAGTGGCAAGATTGAAAGATTCTGCAATTAGCATTTCAACTAGTTCAATCAAGATTGTATGTATAAAATATTTATTTACTGAGGCATGCACTGCATGTAGGGAAATGTGGGCATTGCTAAACGCAACAGCATGAGACAGTAGACAACAAGAGACAAATAATACATTATGAAATGAATTAAAACAAACATAATAAAAACAATATAAGAATACCTCAAGGCACGCACACATTCTACATCAAAACAACTTGAAAAAAAAAACGTTTAAATTACATTCAAGTTATTATTTTTTTAAACGAATATGGGGTACCTCGTGCAGTGGTCATTATGCAGCTGCACCGATCCTGCTAAGTCCTCTGTCCTCTCTAGCCTAGCTATGACAAGCAAGTCTTTTGGAAGATGGATCAACTACTAACAACTAACAGAACACTGGTCCATATGTGGCTTTGTACCTTAGTTCCAGTTTCAGCTGTGTTGGCCACCACTGTCAGGAAAAAAAGCCTAAAATGTGGAGTTAAACATCAGTCATTATCCTAGTTCTGAAAGCTAAATATGCAAGAGACTAGTTTAGACATTTCTTTGTGAACAATGAACATTTCATTTTGTGGTGAGAATGCAAGAAAAGTTTTCCTTTGATGTCCCTTAAATACGGTTCCATGTTTGTTGCCGAACCGTAGAACACTACTACCTACCACTGTTATATTTTCCTGTGAGTCTTTGGCAGACAAATCAGGGTTTAGATTTCTTTTTAACAGTTCAGTCTGATTTTTTTTATACGTTCCTCAACTGTTATTGTTAGTTGTACCTTATAAAGTAAACTAAAAAACAAACTAACTAAAATGCTTTATTTGGTTTCTTCTGCTGTGTGAATTGCATTTTCAGATTGCTAGTTAGCTGCTTACAAAAGACCATGTTTTATTTTTTAGGAAATGGTTTGGAATTGTAATGTATAGCATACATTTTTTGTGTTTGTAGAGTTATATGTACTTAGAACAGTTTTTGTAAAATACCATTCATAGTTAGTTTTCCCTTTTGTAGCTAAAATAGCTTATTGCGGAAAGGCTTTTTACAACATTTTGATATAGAGGAGATTTGCTAATTTGTACTGAAGACCATTTTTCAAGTCAAGACATTAATGTTGGATGAGAGGGCCTGGCTCACAGTCGCTGGGGTTATTCATTTCAAAGGTGTTTGATGCTAATGGGGTGAGAGTTTTTTTGTCAAGGCTATTGTTGCTACAATCACAAATTTGTAGTTGAGACTTTTAAAAATTTACATAAAAAGACAATTTTGTGATGTTTTGATAAGAACTTTAACCCTTTATTAAGATGACAAGTGTGTAAAGAATAGAATTCACTTTCCCTGACTAACTTCAATGTCCTTAAAACAATAAAAACAAATTAGGAATTTAATGCCAGTAACACATTCTAAAACATTATGACCAAACAGAACAGGGATATAGGGTTTTAAAACATTTTAGTTTTGGTAATAGTTTATGGTATGTTGAATAAATATTAAAGAATCATAAATACAACATGTTTAAAAAGAAATGTACTTATATTGTGAGTAATGTATGTTATCTTTTGTACATAACACAGCATGCAAAACATGAACTGTGACAAATCTTCATGGTACTACTTCAGACATTGTTGTTATTTAACACAGCATTTTGTTACGTCAAGAATTGTAATCAGAAACATCATGCAATGAAAGATCCATGCCTTAATGATGTAATAGCATTGACTAAAGCAATAAGGCACAAGAGGGTGTGCATTATTATGAATAAATCATGGGAAAGAGTTGTTATTGGGCTTGACACACTGAGAACTGGAGACAAGATTTTCCAAGCTCAGGAACAGGCTTTATTAATATTGTATTTAAAATACACGACATTATAAAAATCCACCTTCCCCCAGTACCATTGTGCTTCTGCGTAAATAGTTTTGGCCATATGTAAGAGAAGGATCTATTACAGTACCTCTAATAAATGTCACAACAATTAAAATAAATCTTATTATCTTGCGGCATAGATGTTGCCATTGTCAGTTTAGTTAATTACAAACTTTAGTTAACATTATAAGGAAAGCCCTTTTTGTATCTAGCAAGAATGTAACCTTGAGCACAAACCAAAGTCTTTAAATACATTATTATAATTTAATGTTAAGTTGACTTGACTCTTGTGGCTTATTCAGTAACCTGCACTTAACCCTATTCATTAGTATGGATAAATTGATTGCGAGACAGGCATTTCCATCCAATATCTGCAGCTAATCTGACAAAAGGTTCATTTAATGGAATAGAGATAACATCTTTGTGCACTGGATGCTCATGCTGAAACAAAAAAGGCCTTTTCTAAACCAATTCCACAAGTTAAAAGAATGTAATTGTCCAAAAGCACCTATGGCAACCTATCTAAAGAAACACATAAATTTAGTGGTTATGAAGTGTGTCTTAATACAAGTATTATATCCAATATTTTCAATCCAATATTTTCAAATGCCCATTTTGTTTATTTCCTTATTACTTTTCTAATTTAAGAGCTGTATTGGGTGTTTATGGTCTTACTGTTTTTAGTCATTTAAGTCATTTAATAATACAAATATTCTAAAGTCTTTATTTTGAGGTCTTGCATTGCTGTTTTAGTATACTGTAATTTGCCTCCTGTGTCTATATGAATTGACATGAAACAATTCATTCACCTTTTTTTAAATATAGAAATTCACATGTTTAAGTAATATGTGCTGTTTGTAACCAAAGCCCCCACCTATTCAGTCATATTTTATTATGACTATATATATATATATATATATATATATATATATTATTCACTTTGCATATCAGTACATAAATTGAAGCTACAGCAATACTCGAGGCACTACGGCAATACTGAACTACACTACAGCTGATTTACATTTGTGGAGGCATTTCTGAAAGGATTTTAATTAAACCCTAACAGAAAGCAGGAAACTTTGGCTTACCTATGGACACAAAATAAATTTCTCTGGGGAAGTAGCTTGTTCTATCCACTCATATAGGTCCTCCTTTACAAGATCAGAGTATTTTACTGGCTCTTTATAGAAGCTTTTTAGGTGTAGTTTCTTTTCTTTTTATATGCAGACTGTACTACTGTATCTCACTCCTGAAAGCCCTTCCCTTGAGTTTCAACAAACACCTGTAAGAAATTCTGAAAGCTGCATATTGCATTCATCTGGTATTCAACTTAAATCATCCCACATAAATCCACTGTTGTGTTTTTTTTTTCTGGTGTCCCGAGTTAGTGAAATACACCAATGCCTACTTTCAAAGCTAAACATGAGCTAAACTTATCCTACCCAAAGGCAATAATCAAGCCCCTTCGTCTGTCGCATACCGATGGGTTATCAAATTACATCCTACTTGATTTTGATCCACCACACAGGACTCAAGGCTTGTTAAAACTAGCTAAAATATATGTTCTTAATTTTTTACTGTTTTACCAAACTCAAGTCTGATATCATTTCAAATTGAACTTCAGAAATTGACTAGACAAAATCACTCATTGCTATGGTGGCACATTTTTCAAAAAACAATAATTTTCTGTAAACACAAATTGTTTTCTTAACATTTTAATGGGTTCTTTTTCCCAACTGCTGTTTTGAGATCTATCCACAAGTACAAGATTTGGATTGTTGTCTTTTACTATTTCTGAGTGCACCTAAAAGTTTGCTTTCGATCATTGTTCTGCTGAAAGGCTCAAAATTCCTGACAGAAATGCAATTTTATGACAATTAATCCTTGAATCTTATATTTTATAATATTATGCACATTGTCAGAAGCAACAAAAACAACCCCCTAGCATATTTGTATTTCCACCAGGTTTGACAGTATGAACATTGTTCTTTGCTCTATAGGTCTTATTTTGTTTTCTGTAAATGTTAAATGGTGCATTTTTATGAAAATATATCCACAGAATGTTCTCCTTCAAAAGGATTCTAGCTTTCTTGGATTAGTTCAGACAATTTCCAGTATCGCTTTTTTATCTTAATATTATTAATGGGGATCTTCTGTCTCACCAAATAATCACATTGTATTCAGATGGCAATGCACACCATGAGCTGACAGTTCAGTTCAATTTTGGAAATCAAAAGAATTGTTTTCAGACAATTTTTTGTTTTTTATTAATTCCTCCAAGTTCAGTTTGGTACACAGCTACAAAGTGTGAGTGAACTGTTTAATGAAACTATAAATGTGATATCTGTATGTATTCACTTGTTACTTGCCACAGAAATTAAGTATGCATTATAGAATTGAAAGTGAAAGTTTGATTTCTTAAAACCTGTCCAATCAATAGGTCCTATATATTGATATATTGATTTTACTTTCTCATACCTCCTATACAATACTGTCCCTTTGCTGCTGTGACAAAGTGAGTTTTCCAATGGTGGGACCAATTATGGGTTATCTACTGTTCTTTTTTAGAGTGACATTGTGCCCATAAATTTGACATTTTAGTGTTAATAGCTTTAACATAACATTTATTCATTAATTCATAAATAAAAAGCAGCCAAATAAATACACTAGAATTTGTGAGGACATTATTATTATTATTTCTGTCAAAGTGTTCCATTAAGTGTGTGTTTTTAACAGAATATTGTGCTTTGCTGCAGACTGGAAACCCCTTAGCAATTAATAATAGTCTCAAGAGAAAACTGCAGTAAAAAGCTTAAATGGCTTGTAAATAGCCATTATCCAAACTCTGAAAAATCCACATCTCATAGATAGGATTTAATGAGTCAACAGGTCCAAACAGTCCCCAGAGAGGTCTTTAGCCTCTGCACATTTGCCTTTGTCTTTGATCAACTCACATTATGACTGCTTTTTATGGTTACCTTTAACCTTTACCTTAAACTTTTTGTCACCTTTACAAAGTGTGTTATGCCTGTAAGCATGCTGCTGTTATAAAACACTTTATTGAGAAAATACTATGCACGTTGAAAATTAGCCACTGTTAAATCAGGCCTAAGACCCATGTTATGAAGCATGTTGCTGAATATACTTTAAAATAAGATGGATATTATTACGAAACTACCTTTAGATCCCTCATGGTGTCATGATGAGTCTATGTTATGAACTTAGACCACGGGTATGGTGTAAACCCTTGACTTGGTGTATTAAAAAATATCCATTATCCTTATGTTATTATAAATCAAAATTAAACTGCTACAGAATAAATGAGAGGATGGATTGATAGCCTTTTTTTAAATCACATCACAGATGCAGTGTATGTACCTGTTAATGTTTTGTTTTGAATATTCATACATATATGCCAGTTGAACAAGGATAATCTAATAGCTGCCATTGTACTCCAAATTTCAGAAATTCAGAGCACAAGCATTTCATCATAGTTTCACCATCAATGATTTTTATTTATTTGTAAACCTATTTTAAACTAGCAACCAAAACCATCATGGGTTCTTTATGTCCCACCGTGCTTTAGAGATCACTTCATTATCCGGTGCCTCTCATTTCTTGCAACTGTTTTTATACAAAAGATTTTGAATTTACAAACATCACATAATTAAAACAGACATTGAGATATATTTGAGGAAGCAGCACATGATTTCACATTAGTCTTTTATCTTTAGAGAAGGTAATGTAGGCTCAGAAATAACCCAACAGCAGATAATTGAATGAGTAATGATAATGTGCTCCACCTTTGTGTGCTGACAGCCTCAAGCTCTCTCGAGCAGCTCTAGCCTGCCAGGAGACAAAGCTGATGAAATTCCCTAGACTAATCAAGCATGTGGGTGTATGTTTAGGTGTGCAGAGTATAAGCTGACAGATCAGAAGATGGATATCTTAGAGTGATGGTAGTGATGGAAATCATGGACTAGATGGCTTGCAGGAACTGAGTAGAATTACCAGGTGTTGTTTGTGGAGATGCTGACATCTTGGAGATGGGACTCACTTTAAAAGACACACATAAAAGGGATTAGACGAAGAATGATGTGTAGGAGTGAGGTGGCTTCCAGTACACCATCAATAATAGGAAACTGAATGAGTCATAAGATGGGAGTTCATTGTTATAATTGCTTTTGGATGTTAGCCTTTTGGTTTATAAGGAGAACTTACAGATCTAGGAGAAACTGAATTATCATACTGGGGGAAGAATTTTGCTTCTACCTCTTACTGCTTCTTATTTATTCCAAGCTGCTTCCACACTGACACAGGTGTACAAAAGCACATACATTAAACATGAATACTCACAAAATACAATACATTTGCCCTTCCTATTTAGCATATTTACATTTTAGCAAAAATGAAATCAGTTGGTTTTGGCAATTACCAGCTTATTCATTTACTAATTCAGAAAGTGACAATTTGATTGCTACACTAACACACTCTCCAGCTCTCTCCTCCTTTTTTGAGATCTCTTTTGTGTCTTGCCCTCCTTTACAGATAGATGAGTCAGTTACATTCCGTGTTTCCTTGGCTCCACCTCCCATTTAAAAACTGTCTTTGTGAAATAGTAAATCTGAACGCATTTATTTGATTTAGGCAACTGTGATTAAAAAAAGTCATTTATTGTTCTTTGTCTGAGGTTTTATTTACCTATTTTTAAACCTTTTAAGGACTAGATGTTGTTGCTGTTGTTGTAGTAGTAGTAATAATAATAATAATAATAATAATAATAATAATAATAAAATAATAATAATAATAATAATAATAATAATAATAATAAAATAATAATAATAATAATAATAATAATAAAATAATAATAATAATAATAATAATAATAATAATAATAATAATAATAATATCATGATCATAGAACAATCCTAGATTTCAAGGATGGGTGTTTTTTCTGTGTTCATCTGACTACACAGGCTGTTCAGGACACAATCTCATACCTGATTGATCAACATAGAATGCCTAATAATTTTTTAAATCTTGTAAGCTACAAAAATATATTGCAGATACAAAAAGTGTATTGCAATACTCTATTCATCCAAATGAATGAGTAACTTAGGAGTAACGTTGAAAAATTAGGTAAGTAACATAATGTGAAGCCACAAACATAAAGTGTCAGAACTGATCAGAAAATTTTAAGTTTTTCTGTAATCAAAGTAAAACATGAAATGGTATGTCTGCCCCGTGAATCAGTCAAAATCTGACAGGAAGCTGCTGGAGGAAGGTAATGGTGTGTAATTCTCTATGGACTAAGCTGCAATAAAGCAAAAATCATTAAAAGTGGTATGCTGCTTTGGTGACTGGGATATGCTTTTTGAAAGTGATGTTCTGGAAAAAGTTCTTTATTGCAGACCGGATAGTCATAGAATTTTCTTACATGATAAAGCCTCCTCCTTGGATCACCACCTTATTGTGGTGGAGAGGTTTGTGTGTTTAAATGATCTTAGGAACTATGTTGTCCAGGGCAAAAGCCCCTTGTAGGGTCTCCCAAGGCAGATTGGTCCTAGGTCATGGGGTACGCTGTATAGGGTTATCGGGGCCCCACCCTGGAGCCAGGCCTGGGGAGAGGGGTTTGTCAGTGAGCGTCAGGGGGTCGGACACTTTCCCATGGTGCCCGATCAAAGGAGTTACATGGGTCCCCCCCTCACATGGACTCACCACTTGTGAGAGGGACAGTAATAAGGGTCTGGTGCATTGTGTATCAGGCAGTGGCCCGGAGGTGGGGGCCTTAGGGTTGCAATCCTTGGTTGCTAATACTGGCATTAGGAACTTGGTACATTAATTCACAGGTTGAGAGATACCGGCAAGATATAGTCATGCTCTGGATCCAATCTCCTTGAGAGAGCCTGGACTTTTCTGGAGTTGCCTATGGTGAGTTGGATCAGGTGGTGGGAAAGGTGCCGGTCAGACCAGGTAGACCTAAACGTAAAGTGAGGGTTTGCTGGGAACATCTGGCTGAAGAACCCGTCAAATGGATGTTCAATTCTCACCTTGATCAGAACTTCAACCACATAAGTGGGGGAGTTGGAGGACATTGAGTCAGAATAGGCCATGTTTTGTTCCTCTATTGTTGAGGCTATGGACAGGAGCTGTGGTCGCAAGGTATCTGGCGCCTGTCATGGCAGTAACCCTTGAACATGGTGGTGGTCACACTGGGTTAGGGATGCCATCAAGCTGACGAAGGATTCATATCAAGTATGGTTGGCCGGTGAGACTCTAGAAGCAGCTGACAGGTACCGAAAGGCCAGACGATATGCGGCGTTGTGCGTTGCAGAGGCAAAAACCCAGTTGTTTTTGCCTCTGGGGAGGGGAGTTCGGTGAGGCTTTGGAAAGTGACTTTCAGTCGGATCCAATAAGATTCTGGCAAACTGTCAGGCGACTCAGGAGGGTAAAGCAGATAAAGTCACTAACACGGTTTATAGTGGAGGTGGTGCACTGTTGACTTCGACTGGGGACGTCGTTAGGCAGTGGGAGGAATACTTCAAGGGCCTTCTTAATTCCACCAATATGCTCTCCAGAGAGGAACCAGAATCAGAGGACCCAGGAGGAGGCTTGTCCTTAACTGGGGCTGAAGTTGCTAAGGTCGTTGGTGGCAGGGCTTTAGGGGTGGATGAGATTGATCCAGAGTTCCTCAAAGGTGTAGATATTGTGGGGTGGTCTTTGCTGACACGCCTTTTCAACATTGCATGGTCATCGGGGGCAGTGGCTCTGGACTGGCAGTTAGGGATGGTGGTGCCTCTTTTTAAAAAAAGGGGACCGGAGGGTGTGTTCCAGCTACAGGGGAATTACACTCCTCAGCCATCACTCCTTGGTAAAGTCTATGCAGGGGTACTGGAGAAGAGAGTCCGATTGATAGTCGAAATTTCGGATACAGGAGGAGCAGTGCAGGTTTCTTCCTGGTCGTGGAACACAGGACCAGCTCTTTACTTGCTTCAGGATCCTCGAGGGTTCATGGGAGTTTGCCCAACCAGTATACATGTGCTTTGTGTATCTGGAGAAGACTCTGCTCCTCAGGGTATTTTGTGGGAAGTGAGTATGGGGTACATGGCTCCCTACTACTTGCCATTCAGACCCTGTACGTGCGGAGTAGGAGCTTGGTTCGCATGGTCAGCAGTAAGTCGGAGTTGTTTCCAGTGAGGGTTGTACTCTGTCAGGGCTGTCCTTAGTCACCAATTCTGTTCATAATTTATATGGACAGAATTTTTTGGTGCAGCTAGGGGATGGAGGGTGTCCATTTTGGTTATCTGAGGATCTGAAGCTGCGAACTTCAACTATTGCTGAATCGGTTTGCAGCTGACTGTGAAGTGGCCGGGATGAGAATCAGCAGCTCTAAATCTGAGGCCATGGTCTCAGTTATAAAAGGGTGGAGAGTCCTATCTGTGTCAGGGATGAGATCTTCCCTCAAGTGGAGGATCTCAGGGTTTTGTTTACGAGTGTTGGTAAAATTGGTAGGAGATTGACAGACAGGTCGGCGTGGGGTCAGCAGTGATGCAATCGAGGGATTATATGTCCCAGCTGGTCTGGAAACGCCTCGGGGGTTCCCCTAATTGAGCTGGTAGAGGTGGCTGGGGAGAGGTAGGGCCTCTCTACTTGGGTTTTGCCCCTGCGACCCGATCCCCAGACAATGGGAAGATAATGGATGAATGGATATCTAATGCCATATATATATATATATATATATATATATATATATATATATATATATATATATATATATATATATATATATATATATATATTTATATATATTTTTTTTTTAATAAGTAAGTCTACTTACAGGTGCACTAAAATATATATGGACAGCATACAGAATATTTCAGCTCTCTGCAGTGTATGTTTTCTAGGTGACTTACTTTCTGTACTAAAGATTTGTGAATTTCCCTCCCACAGCTTTATTATTGGGTGAAAAGTAAATGCTGACCAGCTTTCCATTCTGCAATGAGAGTAAAAATACAGTGTGACCACCCCACTGGCCATCCCTGCTGTTGTGCTAACTGGACCTGCTGCAAAGCATTGACTGGCAGCCAAGCCCCCCACCTAGCCTCAGACTTGATTGAGTTATTTTGGGCTTTTCTCTCTGTTAGAGGATTTAAAAAGAGGGAAGACAAAGACATAAACTAAAAGAATCAATAAAGCTGAATTATTGAATGTAGAACTTTATAATCCATTGTTCAAATGCTAATGCTTTAGTGACTGCTCTAAAATGACTAAACCATTAAGAACTGTATGTAGTTGATTTTTTATGGACATAAATAATAGGGATACATTTATTTTATGTATTAATATTTCTAAAATTTATTGTGTTTTAATTGGTAGAAGTTAATAGTCCATTGAAATATTTAATTAATATTAGAACTAATGGTAATGGCTGGGTCATTATTGCTTAATTTGATTTTGGCTGCAGTTACTTAGTTTAAAGAATCTAAGTCCATCACTGAGGGCTAAAGTTGCTAAGGTAGTTAGAGAGCTCCTTGGTGGCACTGCTTTAGGGGTGGATGAGTTTCATTCAGAGTTCCTCAAAGCTGTGGATGTTGTGGGGAGTCTTGGCTGACACAGCTTTTCAACATTGCATGGACATTGGCGGTAGTGGCTCTGGACTGGCAAATGGGGGTGGTGGTGCCTCTTTTAAAAAAAGGGGACCGGAGGGTGTGTTCCAGCTACAGGGGAATTACACTCCTCAGCCTACACTCCTTGGTAAAGTCTATGCAGGGGTACTGGATAAGAGCGTCTGGCTGATAGTCGAACCTCAGGTTCAGGAGGAGCAGTGCGGGTTTAGTCCTGTTCGTGGAACACTGGACCAGCTCTTTACTTGCGTCAGGATCTTTGAGGGTTCATGGGAGTTTGCCCAACCAGTCTTCATGTGCTTCGTGAATCTGGAGAAGGCTTTTGACTCTGTTCCTCAGGGTATTTTATGGGAGGTGCTTCGCGAGTATGGGGTACATGGCTCAATACTATGGGCCATTCATTCCCTGTACGTGCGGAGTAGGAGCTTATTTTATTTTTTAAGTATTATCCAGGGGGGCACAGTGGCGTGCCTCTCAGCACTGCGGATCCAGGTTCAAATCCCGATCTCTTCTCTTTATGTCAGCGTGTCTTTTTGGGGTGGTTCTTCGATTTAGCTGCTCTAAATTGCCCCTATGTGTGAATCCAGCAATGAATTGGTGCCCTGACCTGTGTGTATCAGCCCAGCACCCGAAACAATCTCTCCTGGATAGGCATGGGGCACTGGTCATCATAATAGAATTAAGCGACATATATTAGATGTATGAAATGAGATGAGATGATTATAACTGTAGCCTTTTAGATTTATGTAGTGTTCCTGTAAATACAACTTTTTATAAATTAGCTTAAACTAGTTTTACCTTCAACATCTATAACAGTAACATGCAACAGTATATACTGTTTATATAATGCTGCATTTTAATAACCATTTATAATAATTTATGATAGATGAATCATATCATAACTTTTACTTTAACACTTGTACAACATATTGCTTTTAATACTGATGTATCTTAGATAGGTTTTTTTTTTCAAGCAGCACTTGACCCATTACAGGGGAAATTTTTATTTCAGTGTTGGTACCTTCACTTAAAAAGGATCTGAATATATACAAACTGATAAATATGGTCAAATTAAAAAGCTATTAAATTTAGCAGGGCCACAAAGTTCTACCAGACCAACAATTCAGTTAGTCACTTTCTCAACTGTCCTGTTTATCTAAAACTACATTTATCTATAGATGGAAATGTTTTGTAGTAAAATCAAGACAACAATAGTTTGAAAATTAAACCTCAAATGCAGTGTAAAATATTAAAAGAAGAAAAAAACCTTCACTGGACTCTTCTGCAGTTTGGACAGATCTGATAGACAAAAAATAATGGTTTGGAAAATACCAGAGGATAACTGACACATTTTGTAAAAAAAAGTAAGTTACAGTGTCTCAACATTTGTACAGAGTACAACAACTTGTACTCAACATTTACAAACATTTACAAACATTCTTGGGATAACCTATGCAATATCCATGAAAATCAGTGTTTAAATTTATAAATGCTTTATTGGAATAAAAAAACACATTTTAGAGGTTATGTTTACCATCCATGCAAAAAACCTTCATATACAATATTGTTATTATTATTATTATCATCATAAATTTCTTTGGATTTTTAAAATCTTAATTTACAATAGTAAATAAAATATTTGCTTACACATATACTTTGTAACAAGGATTTGAAGAAATGACTAAATTAATGTCATGTTTGTAGTCATTTCTTCATCTCTCACTTTTCAAAACCCACACAGATAATTTGCTTCTGGAAATGAGTCACTGAAGGTAATGACACTGTAATCACTTCTTTATGTGCTTGATAACAAAATATTACCATCCTAGAGTAGATATGGAGTTAACATTAAATAAAGACTAGTTGCCTATCTAATCTCCCTACTCATTACTTGTATTTTTGCCTAATTGTCATCATTATGACAATCGCTCAATTCTGCTTTTCTGTACAATAGCTTTGTAATTTTTCCTCCTCCTCCTACATTAGCATTCTATCTTTAACTCTACTGACTACTCTTTCCCTTGTTCTTCTTTTCAGGTCCTGATCCTGGCAGATGGTAATACATAAGGTTTCCTTTACCAGAAGCCTTTACCATCCTCTCCTTGCTGACTCAGCAAGAGGGCAAGGCATATGTGTGCCAGGATTTTACCTGTGCGTTGCCTGTCACATGCCCACAGGAGCTCAAAAGACTGCTGCTGGAGTAATGACTACTGCTGGTAAAGTGGCATTATAGGTCACCTTATTACTACACACCCAATCACTTTCTTGCTGAGACAAAGTTATATTTCCATAGACCACAGCCAAAATTTTACACTGAACCTATTACCTTTTACTTTTTAGAACACTTTTAATGCCATGGAAAATGTATTACCAATTCGTGCTAAGCATACCAGCAGGCATGAAGATGTGCCTAATTTAGATTTGATTAAATTTGTTCCAAATCCAGCCAAATACTATACCCTATTAAAAACTGTGAATATTTACATTTGCTTGATTTAATAATTTAATAATCATTTCTGATTTCTGATTCAGCAAGCTAGCAAATTTAAACTGAGCACTGCAAATGTGTTATTAAAAAATTAAAGTACTTAAATATGTAGGACTTACTATAAACTGGTTAGTGGTTGTTTCATTATTGGAAAAAACATTTCAAAATGGTCAAAAGCCTACTGACAATAAGTACTGTCAGTAGGCTAGAACTGGCGTTCTAGTATTGTGCTTTAAATGGTTTGCACATTAATTCAATTTAAGTTAGATTTCTGATGTTGGTTTATCTAATTCAATAAAAAGTTAATTTCCTTAATCACATTTTCACCTATCTGTTCCCAAAATTGAGATCATTGTAGACAGATTGAAGTTTGGAGTAAATATGTTACAGAACATGCTTTAAATTCCTAAGATATAGGAAAGCAGTGGTATAAGCAGATTAAGACAAGACAATTTATAAAGCACGTTTTAAAGACAGCAAGTGTCAATCAAAGTGCTGTACAATAGAATAAAACAAAAATATATAATATAAATATACATAAAATACAACAGAAAAATCCAAGGTCAAATAAAACCATTAAAACAAAACCACAGTCCCTAAGAGGATTCAAATGCCAGAGCAAATAAATTTGTTTTAAAAATGTGAACTGCAGATCAGTTTCCATGTAGCAGATAATATTTTTTTATTCTTAAAAGATATAAGACATGACTTGCGACCATAAACTAGATTTGTGACCAAAAACTTGACTTAAACTTGCCGTAAACTTTAATTAAAATACTTGCAAGAAAATTAATTTCCACTACTACAAATGGTGGAAAATAGCAGTTATTTTGATTATTTCCACTGTAAAGAGAATAAAATTTTATTAAAATTGTTTGTAGTACAGGTCGGCACGGTGGCTTAGTGATTAGCATGTTTGCGTCTCAGTGCTGGGGGTTCCCGGTTAGAAGTGTTCACGTACTCCCCATGTCTGCATGGGTTTCCTCTGGGTTCTACAGTTTCCTCCTACAGTCCATTACATTATATTTACATAGCATTTAGTAATTTAGCAGATGTTTTTATCCAAAGCGACTTAAAAATGAGAACACCATAAGTCAGTAGTTAAGGCAGAACCCAGCTAAACTGTAGAATTTTTGAACCTGATCATTATCCTATCCTGCAACCCCCCCCCCCCCCTTTTTTTTATGTTACGTGTTTGTGAAAGAGATTTGTTTTCGGTTGTTTCTTAAAGATGCCAAGTGACTCCACCTTACAGACAGAGTTGGGAAGATCGTTCCACCATTTTGAGGTGGTGAACGCAACGGAGTGAGAATTATCACCACGATGAGGTAGAATCACCTGGCGACATTCATCACTAGAATGTAGTGAATGAGTTGTAGTGTATTTTGAAAATATAGAGTGAAGGTAAGAGGGGGAAAGTCCAGAAATGGTCCTGTAGGCCACAGTCAGTGCCTTCTACTGAATGCGAGCAGCTACAGGGAGCCAATGGAGAGAAATTAGTAGTGCAGTGACATTAGTTCACTTTGGCTGGTGGAACACAAGTCGGGCTGCATTGTTTTGAATTAGTTGTAGAGGCCTGATTGTGCATGTTCAGTCAAGAATGGTCTGATCTTCCTGATGTTGTAAAGAAGGAATTTGCAGGAATGGGCAGTTTTGGTGACATGATCAGAGAGTTTAAGATGTGAGTCAATTATGAAACCAAGGTTACGGACCGAATCGTTTGGAGAGATTGTGGATCAATTTAAAAGGTCAGGTCATAATGGATTGAGGGTATAGCTGAGATTATGAAAAGCTCTGTTTTTGTTAAATTTAGTTTGATATGGTGGGCCTTTATCCAAACAGATATGTTGGTGAGGCAAGCAGATATCCTTGAGATATCCGTGTCATCAGCATAGCAGTAGTATGAAAAACAATGTGCCTGAATGACTGTGCCCAGTGATGTCATGTATCATGAAAAAAGGAGGGGACCAAGTGCAGAGCCCTGAGGAACACCAGTGAGTACTTGATGAGAGTAAGAAAACTCCCCATTCCATGACACTTTGAAGGTCCTTCCTGTTAGATAGAATCAAAACAATTCAAGTAGAGAAGACAGTAGAATCTGATGATTTACTGTATAAAAAGCTGTCGAGAGGTGCAGCAGGATGAGGACAGAGGATTAAGAGTTAGCTTTGGCAGATTTGAGTGAGTCAACCACCGAAAGCAATGCTGTGGAGTGACCATACCTAAAACCAGACTGATTGGGATCAAAGAGGTTGTTCTGAGTAAGAAACCTCGAGACCTGTGTAGATACCACCCATTCAAGTGTTTTAGACAGGAATGGTAAAAGCGATAGAGATTGGCTTTTTGAGCAGAGGTTTAATTATGGTCTGTTTGAAAGCATCAGGAAAAGTAGCAGAGGTGAGAGAGGAGTTGATGATGTGTGTAAGTGCTGGTGTGATAGAGGAAGCAATGGACTGGGTGTGATAGAGTAAGATGGTACGGGATCAAGGGAGCAAGTAGTCGGGTTGCTGGCAAGAAGAATCTTGCAGATGTCCGATTCTGAGACCAGGGTGAAGAAAGAGAAGGTTGGTTGATTGTATGTGTGAGATGTAGTGTAGTGGGGAAAAACATGGATCAATGTAAATTTAATACTCATAATTGCCCCTTATATAGTGTGTTTCTGTGTATGTCTGTGTGAGTGAATGTTTACCCAGCGATAGATTGGCACCCTATCCTAGGTGTATATAATGAGAGAAAGTCAGAGACAGACAAAATCTGGCCTGCCATTGAAATAAATAGTGAGGAGAAACAGACAAATTTGTGACTAGTAGGTATGAATCCTGACTGCTAACTTGGATCAACGGAACTGTGGATTCCAATAAATTAGAGTTGGCAGGTTGGTTTTAGCAGAAAAATGTAAGAAATTATTATTTCACTTGGGCGGAACGGTGGCTTAGTGGTTAGCACGTTCACCTTTCAGCGCTAGGGATTCCCGGTTCGAATCCCCATCTGGGTGGAGTTTCCATGTTCTCCCCGTGTCTGTGTGGGTTTCCTCCGGGTTCTCCGGTTTCCTCCCACAGTCCAAAAACATGGATCAAGTCAATTGAGTTCTCCAAATTGCCCCATATAAAGTGTGTATGTGTGAGTGAGTGTGTGCCCAGCGATAGATTGGCGCCCTGTCCTGGGTGAATCTGCCCAGCACCCGAAACATTCTCCCCTGGATGGGCATGGGGAACCCCCCCACAACCCTAATATAGGATAAAGTGGAAGATAATGGATGGATGGATTATTTCACTTATTAATTATCCTGGCGGCACGGTGGCTTAGTGGTTAGCACGTTCGCCTCTCAGCGCTAGGGATTCCCAGTTCGAATCCCTATCTGGGTGGAGTTTCCATGTTCTCCCCGTGTCTGCGTGGGTTTCTCCGGTTTCCTCCCACAGTCCAAAAACATGGATCAAGTCAATTGAATTCTCAAAATTGCCCCATATAGAATGTGTCTGTCTGAGTGAGTGTGTGCCCAGTGATGGATTGGTGCCCTGTCCTGGGTCTATCTGCCCAGCGCCTGAGATGTTCTCCCCTGGATGGGCATGGGGAACCCCACCGCGACCCTAATAGAGGATAAAGCGGGAGATAATGAATGAATTAATTAATTATCCTTTTTCATTTTCCATTTACTTCCATTTAACAAAGCACAAGTATTGATAATTCACTGTAAAGATAGAAGTGAACGGTTGACTGTTGCCTAGGTTGTTTTACACCGGTGTAGATATATCAAGCACTGTTACTAGTTAAACAGCACAGGTGCAAATTGTAAAAGAAGACTGTTACAAAAAAAATAAAATAGGAAAAAGCATTGTGACACACCTTGCAGTTGCAGGCACAGAAATCTTTACTTAAATTTCAATGTAATATTTTCAGTTTAAGTCAGACAATGTGTGCTATTTTACAATGTAATTTTTACTTGAAACAAAAATTTTGTGAAAAAAATTGTGAGATACTGGAAGATTCTGGTTTACAATCTAGCTCTAATTTAACTTGACAATATTCATTATGATTATTAGGTCACTGAAGCTCTTCTAGACCAAATACATATTTTCATTAACTCTGTGTTTTAAATCAGTTCCATTTGTACTAAAAAAAAAAAGTACTGGTCCATCCAAAAGGTTTACAATCAATTGTGTAGCATTAACATCTTAATAAAGTGATTCAATTATCTTGTAGTATACTACTAATAAATTAACAAATCTTATACTTTTGTCACATTGGCAATTCTGAAGCCACTGGTTTCCAATATTCAAATATTTTGTGAAACTGGAACATTATCCATCCATAATCTATTGTCTCCCAGGATGCAGCTTCCAGGCTGGGAAAGAAGAGGTCTCCTCTTGGAGATCATTACTGTGAGTGGCTCTCAGATCAGAAGCCTCTTACCTTGACCAGCTGGCTGCGTAATAAGGCCACATGAGGCTCACTGTATTTGAAGAGGTTTTAACCATGCAGCTGTGGCAATGAAGCATCACTGACAAAGTGAGATTAATGAAATTACAACAACAGTGATTCAAACCAATTGTGACGAAGTAAAAGGTTACAAAGATTTCAGCCAAAAATACACAAATTCATGTTTTTTAAAAATGTTTTTATTATATGTCACTGACATTATGGAAGTTTTCAACAACATGAAAGAAAATTTGATCATTCACTGCTATGTGCCTTTATTGAATTCATAATGACTGAACGATTTGTAGAATTCATAGCTTATGATGTGTCATTAGTTGCGACTTCATTTTCACTTTCTTTAAATGGTACCAACTGTTACAAAATTATCTATATTGGTAAAGCATGCACAGATTTAAATTATTCAACTGATTACACATCCTATGTACATATAGGATAGAAACCTACTTAAAATCTTATTTAGAACTGCATTTATATTATTAAAACTTACTGATTACTTTTAGTCAGACTACTACCTGACTAAATGCATATACACCTATCCACCAAAAAGTGGGATTAAGTATTAATATGCACCAGTGGGTTCAGGTTAATTTGATGAATAAGAAATTAATGCTGTCAGTGAACAGTGTCAATTAATCATTTTTAATTAACAGTACAACCTTTCTTTTAATTAATGTTAATCATAAGTCTTTTGAACAGTAAACTGAGCTAAATCATGTTTGTATACCTACATAATTAAAGACATCAATATTGTATACAGGCTTGTTCACCTTACTTTATGTTGTAATTTATTGAAATCCACATTTTAAAAATGTAGTCCTCTATAACTTTGTCAAGAAGTGACCTGATCTGAAAAAATCAATGCACCTCAGAATTTTGCAACATATTCTGGAACACATGTCAGCATCTTGGGCATCTACTAAGGGGAATTGTCACCTAGTTTCTTAATGTTGGCTTAATTTTTTAAATATTACCTGTTGCATTCATTGTTTATGGTGTTATTAAATTTATTTTTAGGTTTTCCATATAATTATTTTATGTTAAAATAGAAGTTGTGTGATCTACCAGTACAACTAAACTAATGACTTTTTTATGAAGTGGTCAGGACTTTGGTGTTTAGAACGTTTTTATTTTTTACTCCAGCCAGACTCATTTATTATACATTCCATATTGCAAATAACTTATATCATTCCATTTCACGAACAACTGCAAAATAATGTTCTTTCGTTATCACCTTTTACTGTTGCTATCTTAATGGTTACATTGACATGATTTTAAAAATTCCTGATAAGTGACATAAAACCCGCATACACTTTCTTAAAAGATTTTCTTTTCCCCAAGTCCTCCCTCATTTATCTCATTTGTCTCATAATTGAGTGCATTTAAGGAATGTGTTTCTCATTCAGTGAAAGTGCCCAATATCAAAAAGAAGATATTAATTTCTCTGTAGTTTCTCCTAGACAACAATGAGGTCAAATGGAAAGATAAAGTATACTAGCAGTTAAAGTCACCCATATGCATCCTGACATAAAGACCTAGGTGATCTCAATATTAATGCAACTATTTCTCAACCAAAGACTAAGAGCTGTTTTAGTTCTGATACTGTGAATTACTTTTTGGTTGCTGAAAATTTACTACAAAGGTGTGAACCTTGTTCCTTATCAGGTAGTTCCAGTACTGTAATTTGATTGGCTGAGCCATTTGTCCAGCAATGACAATAATGCACACCTATGCTTGCTTCACATTAATATCGATGGACAAGAGTATTTTAAAAAACATTGGAAGCAAGGGAGATTTTGTATGTATCTGGCCACCAGGGTGATTTATATTTGCAGTTAGACTAGCATCCTAAATTAAATAAACAATGAAAATCCAGAGTGAGAATATACAGAATAGTATAAACCACAAACCATGTCCTGATTATGATCTTGATCTTGTTGTTTGTATCTCTTTATTGATCACTTTGGATATTAGCAAGTTACATAAAAGCCTACTATCATCATCAATCAAAGTCTTCTCTGCTAACTTCTTGTTTTTTTTGCCTTTATACTGTCCATCATATTTGTATTTTCCAGCAGTTTTTTTGTTTTCAACCCCACTTCTAGATAACACCCATCAAAGTTTCTCCATGGTGAGTCAGACATGTATTGCTGAAGATGTATGATGCTGAAGACTTGTGTGCTACATTAATATGTGGTGTTGAGCTTGCACGTCATATTTTATAAATCATACACTCCCAACACCAGTTTTGCAATGGTCTGCCTAACATCTCATTCCTCGACTTTCAGTGATTCAACAGTCCAAATTGTGTTCTTCCTATTATTCATCATAGCATTGCATCCTATACTATTATTACAATTCATGCAAAAGCCTGATGGTGGCACCTTGAATACATTTCCTGGGAAAATATTGTTATTGGATGGAAACCTGAGGTGATTTTTTTTAATTTGTTGAAAATGGAAGTAACTGATACTTGTCTTTTTTTATAAAGTTAATGGAACCCATGAGTCATTGCAATGATTTTAAAAAAGGGTTTATAAGGAGGTTTCCATTACTACTGATTCCCTGTCAAACTTCATCTGCAACAGGCTACAAACTAACAGACTTGATGGAGAACTGCTCAGGCATTATGCAGACATTGATTTTTTTCTGTCTGTGTCTTCTGGCATATTGGCTGATGATCTGTAGGGTATCTGCCCTATAAGGAGCTAGTAGATCCCGCTGCTCATGGCATGTTAATTATAGATCTGTACTTTATTGATCGTTTGTGTGGGAGTGACGCCTTTGCACAAATAAACAGACATCACTTATGACAACTGAGTCACTTTAAAAATTGAGTTTGCAACCAGAATGCTGCACGATGTATTTTGTGTATTGATATGTGAAATGCTTTTAAAGAATTGTAATGCTGTTTAGAGTTTTAATGCACCACTTAATGTAACCTATTCAAGCCAGTCATTTCAATGTCCTGCTCTAGTAGCTTCTTTATTATTTTCTATTTTTTGCAAGCTTATCAAGCTACTGTATTGCCCTCACAGAGATGCACAGAATCTTTCCAGATCTCACAAGACACAATTAACTATCCTTCTTTTCATAAAGGTGTTTTAACCCATCACTGTTTAATGCAAACAATTTCAGTAATTTATTAATTTATTCTCTAAGCCAAATATTGTAATGAGTGTTGTTGAAATCCGCTAATCTCGTGTCTTTATTGGGCAATAGTTGGGAAAACACTCTGGACAGGTCTCCAGGCCATCACACAGCAAACACTTTTATGCACACATTTGCACTAGAGACCCCCAATTTTCTTTGAATTACATGCTCACAGACATGGCATGAAATGAATGATTTGTATAGGTAACACACACACACACACACACACACACACACACACACACAGAGAGAGAGAGAGAGAGAGAGAGAGAGAGAGAGAGAGAGACTTTCAACATTATATAAATATTGTAGAATAACTCTGACTTCATCTTAGCCATTTGGGTTGCACATTTGTGAGGCCTTAGTGTATTTTACTTATTTATTGGGTGAAGTGTGTGAAGTGTGTTGTGGATCTTAGTTTAGTAATTGATCCGATTTTATATTCTCTCCTGTCTGATTTAGAGAAAATATTGATGGCGAGGACAGAACAAATCCATATTCAAAGGGAGTGAAGGTCATCAAAAAAAGCGCACAACTCAGGATACTGTTCTTAGACTTTAAATGCTAGCTGTGACATTCTCTGAAGCCCTGAGAGTGCTAGGCAGTAGGGAACTGTCATTTTAGCAAACCCCCAACTTCCTAATGCTTGTATATGTGAATATCAAGTCACTATTATGGTGAATTGAGGTCACACACACACAAATTGCATTTGACATTCATCTCATCTTAAGAGCAACATAAGGCTCCCTTTGCCACATGAAATAAGTGACAGGATTTGTGCCATTTAAGATATTTTATACTGATTAAAATTTATAGACTAGCTGAAAACACATATTATTATTAACGTAAAACATATAAACCAGTACATTTGTAATCAAATGTGCATCAGATATTTGAAATTGCCTAATTACAATCTTATTTGTCCTTCCTGATCCTTGGCTAAGCAATCAGACTCTGGGATTTATGCCTCCCTAAACCTTAAATAAGGGATTTAAAAATACCTTTGTGATTGCAAAAACAGCTATTTATAGACCACATTATATATAAGAATATGCTTTTATGCATTGTCAGTCTGCTTTCAGTTTAAGACACATGAGGCTGTTTGCTGGGTTGACTCAAATGCTTTGTATAATCTAATCTCAGTGTAAAGATCCCATCCCTGCTGTTTTCGCAAAACAGTATTCACTTTATATCTCATCCTAAAAAATGTGAAATTTACATTAAAATTACATTTATTTGTCTTTAACTGCAAATCAAACTACATATGTATCTTAAATTCAACACATTAGTGGAAAAAATATGTACTATAAACATAATAAAAGGAAAGTATATAATAGTCTCAGAGCTCACAAAGGAAACCAAGGTGACTTCTAAACAACACATTGGCTACATTGCTACATGGCTTCTAAGCTACATTGGCTTATGTTAATGATAATGTTAAGTCTATCACCAGAAAAACACTGAACACCAATTTTATGCATGGTTGGGATGCAAGAAGAAAGCTGCTGCTCCAATAACATGGGTGAGCCAACATGCTAATGGAACAATATGATTTTTGATGGAAATTGATGGACAAATAAGACTAAAATAGATTTTTTTTTGTTAAAATGAGAAGTGTTATGTTTGGAGAAGAAAAAAAACATTTTACACATAAAAAACATTTTATTTAAGCAAACACACTGTGAAAAATAGTAATGATCATTGTTTGGGGCTGTCATGCTGTATCTGTGACCAAAGTTTCTGCCATCATTAATAAAACAATGAATATATTGGAATAATTGGAATAAGTTTATCTATGGCAATGTGTAGGACTAAATAATAATTTCTGAAAACTGTTACAGTTGTTTGAGAACTTTTTAGGCCACATTTTACAAACAATTCTAAAGGGTTCTTTAGGGTTCTAAAGGGTAAACTTTTAAGCACCAGTGTATATGCATGACAATTTAGCGAATAGGAATGATGCACCTTAGCCCTGTATTTGCATAAAATCCTTATACCCAAAACACTTTACACTTCATTCAAACCTTCATTAGCTATCTTACTACGATAGTAAATACTTAAAGTTTTAAACAACTTTATCAATTAAGTGTTATGGAATAAAATAATAATAATAATAATAATAATAATAATAATAATAATAATAATAATAATAATAATAACTGGTGTTTTGTAAAATTAATCTAGTTAGGGTTCTTAGGCTTGTATCGTGGTATCGTGCAAATGTATTTGTTACAGTCTGTCCCAGTGGTGTAAGTTTAGTATTTTCCCAGCCATTTGTTCTATTTTGCCACGTGTACCCAAGGTTTGACGTTTTGGTAATAAACTTCTTTGTACTTACTCCAGGCTCTCTACAGTACATTAGTGTTCTCGTTACTGCCACCCTGAGGCAGCAGTTGGCAAATGTACTGTTGATGGTTTTATTAAATAAAATAATTAATTACTTATTTAGAATGATTTCCACTATAAACATACTTGCTGACAGCAATGATTAGCCCAAATAGAAATTTGTTATGTGCAGGAATGATTAAATAAAAAAAAAAACTCTTTTTATGGAATTTTTTGGAATTGCAAGAAAAGGAACTATTATTTAATCAAATGGCTGTAATAACCGCTCAAAAAATTCCAACCATAATAATAAGCAACAGCTAACATAATGGCCTATATGCAAAGATTTATATATATATATATATATATATATATATATATATATATATATATATATATATATATATATATATATATATATATTACATTTAATGTATTTTTTCTGTTATATCATTTCTAATATCAAAATATATTAAAAATGTATTCTAGGATTAGGATAAAAAGGATTATTATTGTTGTTGTTACTAATATTTCTAGGATTCATATAAAAGTGTATTTATCATGTCAGTTATTTATTTTTTTATCAGCAATTTTTTAATGTATTTTTACAATATACAAAAATATATTTAACCTCTAAAAGTAAAGTACATATGGGATGACCTCAATTGCATCATCTTTTTGCATACATGTCATTGCTTCAGTGGTTATTTATTATAGTGTGATTAGTTTGGATAATTTGGTATAAATAACATTTAATGATTCCCTTGCAATTTTAATCAAATAGCTAAAGTGTTTTATTCTAAGTTATGCTATGTTAGCTACTTTTTGGAAATGATTGCAAGAAAGCATTTTTTAGTGTATGCTTATTACCAAAAAAGTATTATAAATAGTTTTTGAAATTGTCCATACAATCATCATTAAAATGTATTAATAATATAAATAACTCCTCATTGAAAATAGTTCAAAATTGGGGCATACAAACACTGGCATTATCAGATTTTTTATGAAAAGGGTTTACTAAACATTTTCATTCAAAGGTTTGCAATGCAAAGTACTTTTTAGATTATGTAACTATGTGAAGACCTGCAGTTTATTATTTCAGTGATAGAAATTCACTTGTCACTGACATAACCAGTTGATGCAATATGCATATTTTATAAAACAGACAAAGGCAATTATTAAATTTTTTTGTGACAGTATCACTTTTTAAACATTGTTTCTAGCTTGTGAGGAGTCCTTTTCGTGCCTGTGTGGGTTGCACTTTGTGGCACCTCTGGTGTCCTCCCAGATTCCACTGACATCCTGATAGGTTAATTGGTAATACTAAATTAAAATAGCAGTTGGGGTGTACGTAATAGTGCATTTGTAGTGCTGGTTCTAAACCTGAATAAAAAAAGTGCATCTTGTGAAAATTTGTTGGATAAAAATTGGCAAACATATATGTATTAGTTTGTATATTAACTTATGACATTATCATTTCCTCGTGTTATGTAGTGCTTAGTTGTCTTTCTCTTCTTTAGTGGGAAAACATTGACAACAATTTGGAAGTATGTCCACAAAAAATTTAACAATTCATCTAGAAGTATTTGTGAGGTCAGCCATTGATAGTGAAGTAGAGAGACTTGCTCTCCATTCTAATTTATCTCAAAGGTGTTTGAAAAGTGTTACGGTCAGGGATTTGTGTGGGCCAATTAATTTTTTCAACACCAAGTTCACTCAAGCATGACTTTCTACATTAGGGCACTGTCATGCTGGAACAAAAAGTGCCATATCTCTTATCTATATAGATATTCCTCAGTGGTCAATACCATGACACTTAAGGCACTATTTTAGCGATTTTTATTGTGCTGTCAACTCTACACCACACGGGGTGTGATTTAGGGCGTGACAGTGCGTCTTTGCTAAAAAAGTGCAAAACACTGATCCCAATTAGTCTGGATTTAGGTGTGGTCACTCTACTGAGACAGCATTGATTTCTGTGATTGACTACTTAAATCTGCCAAAGCTCTCAATCCTCTGTCCTCATTCTTGGCAACTTTTGATACAGTAAATCATAAGATTCTACTGTTCACTCTATTTGAATTAGGCTTTTCTGGAACAACACTTGAATGGTTTTGATTCAACAGGAAG
Organism: Corydoras sp. C115; assembly: GCA_019802505.1. Classification (NCBI taxonomy): domain Eukaryota; kingdom Metazoa; phylum Chordata; class Actinopteri; order Siluriformes; family Callichthyidae; genus Corydoras; species Corydoras sp. C115. Next base: position 1,393,653 of record JAFMOC010000004.1, read on the forward strand.
GACCTTTAAAGTGTCCTAGAATGGAGAGATCTCTAGTTCCCACCAAGTACTCACTGTTGTTCCTCAGGGCTCTGCACTTGGTCCTCTCCTCTTTTCATTATACATGACATCACTGAGCACAGTCATTCAGGCACATGGTTTCTCTTACCACTGCTATACTGATGACACTCTGCTTCACTTGTCTTTTGCCCCGGTGAAACCACAATCTCAAATCGGATATCTGCCTGCCTCCCCAACATATCTGTTTGGATGAAGGCCCATCATCTAAAAATAAAATTTAGCAAAAACAGAGCTTCTCATAATCCCAGCTAAACCCTCAATCCATCATGACCGGACCTTCCAAATTGACGGCTCCACAATCTCTCCAAACGATTCGGGCCGTAACCTTGGTTGCGCAATAGATTCCCACATTAAACTCTCTGATCAAATTACCAAAACTGCCCATTCCTGCAGATTCCTTCTTTACAACATGAGGAAGATCAGACCTTTCTTGACTGAACATGCTACTCAGCTGTTAGTTCAAGCCCTCATCCTATCCCGGCTTGATTATTGTAAGACGTTGCTTGCCAGTCTCCCAGCTTCCACAATCAGACCTCTACAACTAATTAAAAACTCTGCAGCCTGACTTGTGTTTAACCAGCCCAAGCAAACTCATGTTACTCCACTACTTTTTTTTTCTCTCCATTGGCTCCCTGTAGCTGCTTGCATACAGTACATGTCACTGACTCTGGCCTACAGGACTATTTTTGGATCTGCCCCTCTTACCTTCACTCTATCTTTTCAAAATATACTCCAGCTCGTTCACTTCGCTCTAGTGATTATTGCCACCTGGTGATTCCACCTCACCAAGGAACTAATTCTAACTCCATGGCATTCCCCACTGCAAAATGGTGGAATGATCTTCCCAACTCTGTCCTTAAGGCACTTGGCATTTTTAAGAAACTACTGAAGATGCATCTTTTTAACAAACACCTGTTGTAGGAAAAAAAAGGGGGGGGGTGCAGGATCAGATAATGATCAGGTTTGATAATTCTACAGTGTAGCTGACTTTCTCCATAACTACTCACTTTTGATGTTCTCATTTGGATAAAAGCGTCTGCTAAATGACTAAATGTAAAAGACATCTCTCTGAATTATCCCTTTTAGAGGCAGATGCGGTCTGACCTTGGTGGATTGCTATTTTAATGGTGCAGCTACCTGGACTCAGTGCGTTGGCCCATGAGGTATGCCATTACTTAGCGTTCAATGACGTTGCGCACCTGTGTTGACAATTTGTCATAGATAGCAATGATTGTTTACGTCTGGCATGGTTGTATTCAGTCAGTGTCGCATATGTGTTTTCCAGCGCCAAGAAAGCAATATGCCAAGCACTGTTGCTATGCAAACAACGCAGGCAGAAGGCATGAAAACAAACTCTTGCCGGTGTGTACACTAGCATTGAGCCTCGCGATACACCTTGCACAGGCTAATTTCCTTATCTAAAAGACCATTCCATAAAATTGTGGGGTGACTTATTTTTTCTTGCTAACACTCTTTTCTAACATTGTTTTTCATCTGACAAAGAGGCTGTAAAATATTATCAATACAGAAAAATTAACTTTATATCCAGTTTAGAACTAATAGATTTGTTAAAAAATCTGTTAAAATTGTAAAAGTGCTTACATGCTCTTTACACTTTAAGTAAAAATAAGGATTCGATGTCCTTCCATGAATACACTTAAATTAGCACAAGTCAAATCATTCCTGTTTTGTGGATATCCTGTGTATTTGCTTAGTTTTTGTGGTTATCCATTTATACTTTTGCACTTTGAGCATCAGAAAAAGCTCCAGTCGCTTTTGTGGGTCTTGTGGGTAATTAGGATAGCAACATTGGAAATTAATGAACGAATTAGACAAGTTGTCTGTAAGGGAAGCCACAGACACTGGGTTTAAATTTATAATGACCTTTTTTTTTAAATTCCATATAAATATTTGTGCACAAAAATATTATACAAAAACCTATTGAAAACACAAGTCTATGGCACTAGGAATTATTTGTAGCTTTACATCTCTCTACTGTTTACTTGTAAAAATTAAGATTAATAGGACCACTATATACTTCAGACTGCCACAGTAGGAGCTGTTGGTGCATAAATAGCACAGTTTATCATTTTAGCCTAGTTATTGGATATTATGCAAAATCAGTTTAGTCAGAGTGCAACCCCATTTTTTGGAATTGCCACCCTAGGCCTATTATTCACATGCCATATATTCCTTTAGCACTTCAAGAGATCAGTGAAAAGCCTATAAAGAGTGTAACCCTCTTTACAATTACACACTTTTTTATAACATTTTTTTCCATGTGTATCTCTATGCATCATTTGCACAATTTTTCATGTGGCATGCTGAAAAATCTTTTATTGTCAGTCCATATCACATATATATATATTTTTTTTTTCCCACTTAATTTTTATTTATTATAGTTATTATTATGAATTATTCTAGTAATTGTATTAGTATTAATTAATTGTTTTATGTACATACATGGTAGAGCAACATCAAATGCCCAAGTAACAACAAGAGCAAATGTTTAAGTAAATGGTTTCTTTTAACCAATGAATATGATTTGGTGTGACATTGAGTATGTTTTAAATGTATTATGTACTAGAATTACACAACTGAAAAAACTCCACAAAAACAAGGCTGCAGGTCCTGTTGGGGTCGCCCTAGGGTGCTTAAAGCCTGTGCCACCCAGCTTTGTAGAGTACTGAACATGTGTTCAACATGAGCCTGAGTCTCCAGTGCATCCCTGTGTTGATGTCGTGCATCGTTCCTGTTCCGAAGACCATGGCTCCAGCCCATAGTCCAGCCACTTCTAGACCCCCTTCAGTTTGCCTACCTTCCCTGCCTGGGAGTTGAAGACGCCATCATCTACTTGCTCAACTGAGTCTACGCTCGCCTGGACAAGCCAGCCAGCACTGTGAGGATCATGTTTTTTGACTTCTCCAGTGCATTCAACACCATCCGGCCTGCTCTTCTTTGTGAAAAGTTGACAGTGATGCAGGAAGACACCCACCTTGTGTCCTGGATTACTGACTACCTGACCGGCAGACATCAGTACATGTGCCTGCAGTATGGTTTGTCGGCCAGAGTGATTAGCAACACCGGGGCACCACAGGGAACTGTCCTCTCTCCCTTCCTCTTTACCCTCTACACCAAAACACACTCTGTATGGGGCAATTTAGAGCATTCAATTTACCTTGAATCCATGTCTTTGGACTGTGGGAAGAAAGCGGTGAACCTGGAGGAAAACCATGCGGACATGGGGAGAACATGGAAACTCCACCCAGATTGGGATTAAACCTGAAATCCCCAGTGCTGGGAGGCAAGCGTGATAACCACTAAGCCACCATAATTTGGATAATTTTATTTTCAAATTTTGACAATATACTGTATATTGTATTTGACAATAGTAAAGGAAAAGTACTTTTGTGAGCCTCACTGTTGTTCCGCAAATTCATACACACATTTGCTTAAAGAACAAATGTTCTGAGTGATTTCCTACAAGCATAAACATATATTACACACAGCTATGTCAGATGAGGACACAATGACCCATGAGAGCTTGAGATGACTGTCACACAAAGGGTGGTAAAAGTGCTTGCTTCAGTATCACCATACTAGCCTGACTACACTAGCCCTTGACATTTCCTTGACATTTGTTGACATTTTTAGACGATATTAACGACAACAATGAGAAGTTAATCAGAACTAGGCAAGAGATCATTGAAGCACAAATGTCAACAACAACCATCTGTCCAGTCTGGTGCAGGAAGGTTTAGTGGACTTTATGGATCCATACACTTTAGCCCTGAATAATTGTATGCACATAACCCTGCTCCACACAGAATGACCCAGAAATAATCTATGGTAACATTACTTTCTTCGTGCAAGGAAAGAGCCAGCAATTCTTTCTGCATGTGCTTTGGTTATTATGCTGCTGAAATTAAAACCTTGCTCTTGCATGAATGTGATTGAAATCATTTTAGAGACTTTAATCTGAGTAAACCCATTATTGTTAGCAAATGTTATGACTCACTCTTTTTCGGATGTATAGTCAAAAAGCGTGCGTGTGTTCAACTCCCCAGAGAACTGGCTTGTCTGCAGGAGGAGATCTGAAGATATGGTAAAAACGGCTCAGGCTAATCAAATGCAGGAATCTCGCAGAGAAAATCACTTCAGTAGGAAATACTTCCCCTGATATCACTTTTGCGTAAATCTCTGTTGACTTGCCACTACAACAACTTCTATGCAAAGAGAAATTTTTTTTTTTCATAAAAGCATTGTCTGGAATGATGGCAGAGATCAAACTCCAGGCCAAATACGTTTTCGCACACATTTTCTATCTCTGATTAGTGCACCACCTGAGCTTGAGTGTATATATATATATATATATATATATATATATATATAGAGAGAGAGAGAGAGAGAGAGAGAGAGAGAGAGAGAGAGAGAGAGAGAGAGAGAGAGAGAGAGAGAGAGAGAGAGAGAGAGAGAGAGAGAGATAGATAGATAGATAGATAGATAGATAGATAGATAGATAGATAGATAGATAGATAGATAGATAGATATAGATATATGCCATTATTCCAAAAGTTAACTATCTGCAAACAAATATGTGATTAGGTGGGTATTGAAAATAATAAAAGGTCATTTTAGGCAAATTAATCTACATCACACTCATATTTTTTTCTATAATAACATTGATTAAACTATTAGATTGATAGAGCAAATTGTAATCTAATCTAATCTAACTGTAGAGCAGGTGTAACAAGTTCCAAAATGAGGCTCTGATGACCAGGCTTCAATAACAAGGCTCTGTCTATTAAATGCTGAAACATGACCAGCACTCCGAACAGCCTAAATGGAAGTGACACAAATTTGTGTCAACTGAACACTGTGAACTAAATGTATGTCTTTGCAGCACATTGCAGTCAATGGAATCCCTACAAGTTAATTCTATTGTCAAGTGAAAGCAAGCAGCAACTTGCAATTGAATTTAATTCAGAAGTGATCTCACTTGTCAACCTTGAGAGAAAAAAAACACAGGGCTTTTCCACTCATTACTCATTGATTAGACCCATGTTAAGCATAGCCATAAGTTGATCCTGAACCACATTTATATGTCTGGGTAGAAAATAGGGCAGTAGATAACTAGAAAATTTTAGATGCACCTATTAAAAGTGGTTAATGGACATATATTGGGTGTATATAAATATAGAATATATATAAAGCTTGCCACCTGCAACTAGATTTTGGTCTTTTGCTATACATTATTAGTACTACCTAATAAGTTTTGCTCTTCATTATGCAGCCTTTTGTGCATAAATATAATTGCTTGACTAATAGCATATCAATAACAAACAGTTTTAAAAACTCCTTATCAAATAAACTTGCTAAGAGGCTAAGGATCTGTTTTTGTCCCCATGTATGCATTGCCCCTAACTTTCTCCAGGTGATTCTTCACTCCAAAATATTCTCCCTTCTGAGCCTTTGTCCTTGTTTTTTCTTAGGCTGCTTCTTAAGAACACCTTCTTTTCTTGTTTTTGAATGAAGCCAGTAGGCATGCTTCATCTTTCTGGTGATGTGACCTTGTAAATTGATGAGACATTTCTACAAATCACCTAGTTCTTCTCTCGACCCCTGCATCTGGCCTTTCACATCCCGGTGCTCTAATATTTGTTTAGCTAGCTGTACCTCCTCAAGAGGCTCTTAAATAAATCTTGTTTTAGTAACAGATGCAGTGGTTTTAACTACTTCACCTTTTAAGAAGTTTATTTTAAGTGTTTACAGCTCAAAATTGCTATTAAACTGCATTTTTCTTTATTATATATTGTAAAGTTTTTTTCAAGAAAGAAATTAATTACAGTGAAATGTGAGAATAATCAAGTATGTTCTTTAACCAAATGGCAGCCAAATGTACACTACAGACCTTGAAGAAAATTTTAATGTGATATTGTTGTTTAAATCCTGGCCAGTCTAAGATGCTGTTTTAATTATTAGCAGATGATGCTGTTGTACTTGTAAACTTAGCTTTCCTGAATGATCTGCCCTGATAACCTTCACCTAATCTAAGCAAAATAAAATAAATGATGTGGCATTAAATACGCAAATTTCCAGAAGACATTTTAAAATACATAAATATTTTTTTCCTGGAATAAACAAGAATGCAATAAGGCATAAAAGACCATTCAAAATAAATTAGAAGCTAGTATAGCATGCACGGTTGCTAATGCAACATAGGAATTTTGCTATTAATAAGTCGTTGTTATTATAAATACTAAAATGTGTTTGTTTTACTGATATAAATAGGATAAAACACCTTTTCAGGTCTGAAAACGTAAACATTTAGCGGACTATTCAGATTTTTTTTTTTTTTTTTAACAAAAAACTTTTGAATATGCAGAAAGTTTACTTTAATTGTATTTATTGTGGAACTGTTTTTATTAAGTTTGAATTTTATAGTAAGTACATTATGCAATATCCTGTCTATAATTTTAATCTTTTTCTATATCAGTACCATTTTAGAGATCCTTACATTTTTAAGTGTAAGGTAAATCCCATTTAGGGATTATAATACACAGATGGATGTTTATTTTATATTATTTTTGAAATATTTTTGATAATTTCAGCGAGGTAAGTGTGAAATTAAAACTCCAATTAAAAATGAAAGTCAAACTTTTTGCTTCCTATTACACAACATGCAAAGCCTATTGATTTTTTTTATTATATTTTAATGTCACTGTAGCACTATGGTGACAGAAGTGAAGTTAAGAATATTATATGAATATACAGGTGTGTGCATGTGTGTAATGCAAATTATATGCAGCACCTATAACATCTGCTCAGCCTGGTTCTGCTGCTCTGAACTGCTTCCAATTTACATTCCTGCCTGGCGATTTCGATCAGTGCACTTTGATAAATCATACAACAATTTACATAAAGGCAGACTCACACTTAGAACCAAACAGTCACGCAAGCCTATTGCCGGCCTGTAGTCCAGCAGAACGAGAACAGATGGGCACAGCTAACTGAAAGAACTGAATGAAGCTGAAAACAAGATCAAGAGACTTAACACTGCATTCTTTTTGGTGAGGTTTATGATCTATTGGCCGCATAAAATGCTGAAATAAATCAAGGCTAGAATGCTAAATATGTACTGTAGGAAACACATATGTTAAAAAAAGCTCTCTATTTTAGTACTTTAGTTAAGCACATGATCTACAATGAGTTGTATGTGTATTTACCCCTTTAAATATTTCTTACATTGTTTAATCCAGAAATTCAAATGGATCTTTCCTAAAATTGTTTCTTAGGTGTTTACACAACATGGGCCACTGTAGTGAAGTTTGAGGCAACTTAATATTTTTTAAATATTATAAAATGATTCAGACATTAAAGCCACAAATTACAAAAAATCTTTTGTTGGGAATAACAATAAAAGTCGTTCCTGTGCATCAGTTGCCATCAGAGGTTCTCTTATAAACTGAGAAATTTTATATGTGTGAAATTAAATTGTAAAAGGCATTTAAACAATATATAATAAACAGCTGTGATTCTAATTAGACAAGTCATTCATCAAAGGCTTGTGACTATAAAAGGAGAGTCATAATTACCATACAATCAATAATTCATAGATTACTCTGAACGATTTGACGAGAGCAGGCAAGATTAAGAAAGTTGTAAACAGAGACTGTATGAAACTGAGCTTCTATGAGAAAGGAAAAATATAGTACTATGTTTAGCCATAGTTGAACCCAGCATTGTTTAAAGAAAACCTGTTCAAGTTCATGAATGACCTAAAAACAGGTAACTAAGACAGTCTCTCTGTCAGCCCATCCTGAGACAGCTCATCAACTCCTATGGTCTGTTGTTGCTTTGTGTGGTTGTCCAGCAAACGTACTATATGTAGTTATAAACACAACATATGTACTATGAAATTCTAAAGTCCTGTGCAGGGTTTAGGATGTCTATTTTCTGGACAGGGTCCTAGAGCCAGGAAGAGCATTTAAGGCTCCAACCAGCACAGTCATTGATACTCGCTCAGTGAGTCCACCTATCTCCTTTGACCCCAGAGAATTCACAACATCTGCCAGCAATGCTTTCATTTTTTTACTCTTTAATACCCAGTCACAGCAAGGTTCCACTTGTTATTTCTCCATTCTTCACTAGTACCTCGTATGTCACTGTGCCTTTTAGTGGTTTCTCTCTGGTAAGTTCCTGACCCATCTGGCTTTTTGTTAGTTTCTGCCTCTCTACAGAATTCCTTACTGTTTAGTGTAGTCCTTTCCCTTTCCCTTATGATTAGGTTGCCATTTTTACCATATCATTTAGATATGTTTTGTCATTACATTTAACCTTGTTTACTCTATTGGTATTTAACAATTATATATCTCGATCCCATGCTCTCCACCTCTCCTCTCTTATGGTTTTCCAGTTTGTTTGTTACTGAAAAACAACACTTTAGCATCTCATGCCTTGTTTTTATTTTACAGGAATCCATGCAGACATCCGCCAAACCTGTGCTGTGACCTGATGATATTGTCCTAGTAGACTACACAATGCAATACCTGTATTTGGTGCCAACATATGATTACATAATGTTGCAGAGGTACTGTTTTGAATAATATCCTGAATTAGAATTGTGAAAAAATGGTGGATCAAATTTTCAACTAGCATACTATGTTAGCTATATGAGTTACTGGGAATTACCTAGATGCATACCACTGTGTTTAATTCTCAGATAAAGGGTTTGTTTAAGAACTTAAATCATACCCTTAAAGTCATGAGGTTTACATTTGTGGACATGCTAAAAACAGGGACAAATAGCTGGATTCCCTTTGGTTTACAGTGCAAAGCTTCTACAGTTTTTCTACTGTAAGGACATAGACCTATCATCATCCTAGATTTCATGAGGAAAATTGGGATGGGGACCTCCTTACAGTAAAATGACATTTGGTATTTGACCAGACAGCAAAGTTGCAAAAGCTGGAGGAATCACACAAAAGAACTTGCTCCAGGCAATGCAGCAAGCTTGACTTTATAATAGGGACACAGTTACAAGAGTTTGATATAGTGCTGGCCACAATAAAACTCCATATTACTCGTTTAGTGGCAGGGGCCTTTCGTCACATGGTGGGTGATGTTGATTTGAAGTCATGTGAACAGATAGTGGCAACACGGCCTGCTTCAATTCCTGTTTTTTTATTTTATTATTGCTAAAAATAAAACACAGCGTGATCATTGGCTGTTTCGTGTCACCTTCCATTCAAGATGAATAACGAATAATATAAATAAAAATTAAGCTTCCTGAGCTTCCAAATTGATGGCTCCACAATCTCTTCAACCGATTCAGTCCATAACCTTGGTTTCACGATAGACTCCCACCCTAAACTCTCTGATCATGTTATCAAAACTGTCCGTTCCTGCAGATTTCTTCTTTACAACATGAGGAAGATCAGACCTTTCTTGACTGAACGTGCTAATTAGCTGTTAGTTCAAGCCCTCATCCTATCCCGACTTGATTATTGTAAGATGTTGCTTGCCGGTCTTCCAGCTTCCACAATCAGACCTCTACACCTAATTCAAAACTCTGCAGCCCGACTTGTATTCAACCAACCCAAGTGAACTCATGTCACTCCACTACTCATTTCTCTCCATTGGCTCCCTGTAGCTGCTCACATTCAGAACAAGTCACTGACTCTGGCCTACAGGACCATTTCTGGATCTGCCCCTCTTACCTTCACTCTATCTTTTCAAAACACACTCTGGCTCGTTCACTTTGCTCTAGTTATGATTGCCGCCTGGTGATTCCACCTCACCGAGGAGCTAATTCTCACTCCGTGTCATTCACCACTGCAAAAATACAACTCTAGCCATTTTTAAGAAACTACTGAAGATGCATATTTTTAACAAATACCTGTTGTAGAAAAAAAAGGGGAGTCGGGTGCAGTAAGTCTCATTTGTAAGTCGCTTTGGATAAAAGCTAAATGACTAAATGTAAATGTATGATGAATTAGAGCTATTTGCTAGCTGATGTCTAGGGTCAAATCTATGTGATGTATCATTTGAGAAAACAACTGAGTCTTCATTTACTCATCAATTAAATCCCCACCCTTGTTAAATTACAAATTTGTGCTACTTGAAATTTAAAAGCAAACAAAAATATTTGTAAAGCTGAATTACAATATGCAAACATCTTAGTGTCACAGGTGCCTGTGGCACCTGTCCCTCGTTTGGTCCTTAATTATTTCAGTTGGGTGATTGGTTTGTTTTGTTCACGTGTTTAGTTCCTTTTGTATTTATTCTTAGTTTTCCCGTTAGTTGTCGCACGTCTTTATTTTGTGGTTTCTATACCCGATGTTATGTTGTTCTGTTTGTTCCCCATTTTCGTTGGTGTCCCGTCACCAATTTTTATTAAATTAAACCTTTTGGATTTTATCCCGGTGTCTTGGACTCTCCTTCCGCGTACAACCACGGTACGGCGCTGCGCACCTTCTCCGCGTGGGTCGTATACCGTGGGAGCGTTCGCCGTGGACCGACGCACGTAATTTTCCCCGCGTGGTCGGTACCCGGGAGCGCTCACTAGGCGCGAGCGGCTGAACGCAGCTATATCTCCGCGTTAGCCGCCTTCCTCCCGGGGAAGAACGGACGACCTCTAACACTTAGATGTTGAAACATTAGGCCAACTGTTTAATGGCTCCTTCTCTGGCAGTAGGAATACTTTTATAGTGAAGTGGCCAACAATGTCCCACAAATGATTAGTGAAGAAAAAAAACAGAGCATTGTTTAAAGGAGTTAACAATAAAAGATAAAAGATGGTGTTTTGCGACACCTTGATTTGGTTTGCTTTTGTACTACAAAAACAACTTGACCAGACTGTTTGTTCTCGAACATATTATCTTAATTAAGAGAGGAAATCAAATAACACTGATGGCATTCTGTCTCTAAGGTGACACACCAAACAAATACTATTGGGAGAAAATTACAAAAAAAAAACTTCATGAAATATTTTTCTAGTACTGTGAGACGACACGTACAAAATCAACTGTATGTGTTAGAAAGGTTCTAAGGTGTCCATTGCTATGGACTTGGTCTTGGTATGCTGTTAAATATCTATTCTCTTCAATAGCTTTTCCTTTGCATTTTAAAATGATTGTGGAAATGTGCTTCATAGTTGCCAATTAGTAAAGCAGTGAAATGAAGCTGAAGCCTTGGCAAGCATTTAGCATTCATCCCATGGGTTCTCACTGGGGTTGGGTTCAGGGCTCTACGCAGATCATTTAAGTTCTTCCATATTAAATTCTGCTGTGGCTTTTTAAATAGTGTTTATTTTTTGCAATGTACAGCATGTTTAAAGCGAAATAGGACATCAAACATTATTAAATTAATCACAATTTTTACTTAACCTTTATAGCTGTTACTATATTTTTTCCTGGGGTGGCACGGTGACATAGTGATTAGCACATTCCACTCTCAGCTCTGGGGTTCCAGGTTCGAATCTTGATCTGTGTTGAGCTTCTATGTTCTCTCGGTGTCTGCATGGATTTTTCATTTTTCTCCCAGAGTCATGGAAAGGATTCAAGGTAATTTGGCATCTCTAAATTGGCCGTATCTACATTGCCCCATATACTGTGTGTGTGTGTGTGTGTGTGTGTGTGTGTGTGTGTCCAGTGATGGATTAACCCCCTGTCCTGGGTGTATCTGCCAGCACCTAAAATGTAGCTATATCCCTGGATAGCCCCCCCCCCTCTTGAAACATATTACATATTTAACATTTAGTCATTTAGCAGACGATTTTATCCAAAGCGACTTACAAATGATAACACCACAAGTCAGTAGTTATGGAGAAAACCAGCAAGACTATAGAATTATCAAACCTGATCGTTATATATACACACACCTTTCACGCACTCACGAGGACAATATTACAGATTGCGTTTCCAGATGTGTATGCATACCACTACTGGTCATTCGCCTCCAACTTTCTTTCTCAAATGGATGCTCAATTACACTGTACTGACACAAAATCTAATTCAGATGTATATGCTTTTAGAAGGAAATACCATATCTAATAGCAGAGTTTAAAGTTGGATTCTTGTTTTGTTGTTGGTACGGTGTCCTATGACTAAACATTTTCAGTGCAGTTGTATGACCAAATCCAATATTGGGTGACCTAAAGATATTGCCTCCCAGTTAGCTGGTGAAGCCCTTATCTTCTCTTTTCAGGGACTAAATCTTCTGCTGTGGCTTGGTGTAGAATGTGACAGTAATCCAAGAATTCCCAAAAGCTGTATGGCTATCAGCCTTGAGCTTTAGGTTCTTGTAAAAATTTCCAATCCAAATATACAGAATTACTACTTTTTCTAAATTTAAATGTATTAGATGTGGCATGGGATGGCGTCCTGGTATTTCGTCCACAGATTATGTGGAATTCATTCATTCATTCATTATCTTCCGCTTTATCCTCTATTAGGGGGGGGGGGGGGGGGGGGGGTTCCCCATGCCCATCTAGGAGAGAACGTTTCGGGCGCTGGGCAGATACACCCAGGACAGGGCGCCAATCTATCGCTGGGCACACACTCACGCACACATGCACACTCTATATGGGACAATTTGAAGAACTCAATTGACTTGATCCATGTTTTTTGGACTGTGGGAGGAAACCGGAGAACCCGGAGGAAACCCACGCGGACATGGTGAGAACATGGAAACTCCACCCAGATGGGGATTCGAACCGGGAATCCCTAGTGCTGAGAGGCGAACGTGCTAACCACTAAGGCACCTATGTGGAATTGTATTGTAATATTTTGGTCTAACATGACATGGGATGCTGTCCTAATATATATTGTCCACATGTAATGTGGGACTGTGCACTGTGTACTTTATACTTTGCTACATGTGCATCTTAGACTTTTGTCCACAAGTGACATGGGATGGTTTCCTAATATTATTATTGAATATTAAACCTATAAAAGACTTTCCACAGTACTGACCATCCTGCTTTTGGCCAAGATATTATGACATCATTTCAGGACACATCTAGGCAAAAAATAGGACATCATGACATGCAACATGTTAAAACACCATTGCATATCACATGTGGCCAATTTCCCATTCCACGTTAGTAAGAAATATCAGGGTACCATTCCATGCTATATGTGGCGGAAATATTATATCCTCATCCCAGGCCATATAAAATTATAACACCATACCAAACCAAGGGCACAACTTGTTTACAGCAATACAAAGTTAAGAGTAGCATGAAATCAATACAAACTCAGCACAGCATATACCATCCCATGTCATATGTATAGAAAATACTAGGAAACGATTCCATTCCACATTTTGCTAAAATGTTATAGCTCAGTCCCATGCCATATGTGGCAATATGTGCTTCTGATACTTTTACCTTTCTGTCACAATGTGTCTTTAACTTTTGTCTGATCTTGGACAGATAACTTGTTCTAGCCTCTTGTGAAGGCTGTGGTAGGAGATAAATTGCAAAAAAGCAAATATAATAATATAATAATATATAATCATTTACATTTACATTTAGTCATTTAGCAGACGCTTTTATCCAAAGCGACTTACAAATGAGAACACCACAAGTCAGAAGCCATGGAGAAAACCAACTATACTGTAAATTCATCAAACCTGATTGTTATTCGAAGCTGCGCCCCCCCCCCCCCCCTTTTTTTTTTTTTTTTTTACAACAGGTATTTGTTAAAGAGATGCGTCTTAAGTAGTTTCTTAAAACTGTTTTGTGATTCTGCCTTACGGACAGAGTTGGGAAGATCGTTCCACCATTTTGCAGTTTTTATATTATTATTATATAATAATATAATAATATAATAATATAATAACATTTTTATATTATTATTATATAATATAATAATAACTAAGCGGCACCGTGGCTTAGTGGTTAGCACGTTCGCCTCTCAGTGCTAGGGATTCCCGGTTCGAATCCCCATCTTGGTGGAGTTTCCATGTTCTCCCTGTGTCTGCATGGGTTTCCTCCGGTTTCTCCTGTTTCCTCCCACAGTCCAAAAACATGGATCAAGTCAATTGAGTTCTCCAAAATTGCCCCATGTAGAGTGCTTGTGTGCGTGTCTGTGTGTGTGAGTGTGTGCCCAGCGATAGATTGGCGCCCTGTCTTGGGTGTATCTGCCCAGCGCCCAAAACGTCCCCTGGATGGGCATGGGGAACCCCCCGTGACCCTAATATAGGATAAAGTGGAAGATAATGAATGAATGAATAATAACTAGTAAGGAAACATTTATGACAAACTTCAAAAGTTTGCTGGTCAAAGTGAGTGGCCTTTAAATGTAGTTTCCATAAGGTTGGACACATATTTCTAGGTGTCCGCATACTTTTGGACAGATGTTCCTGGGTGTTTACATACTTTTGTCACACATCTCAGTGTGTCTTTACACTTTTGGACACATGTCCTTAGGTGTCTGCATAATTATGGACATATGTCTGCATATGTCCGCATACTTTTGCTGTTATGTGACATGCGATTTATCTAATATTTTGCCATGCTTATGCTTCTATCACCTGTACTTAACTGGGAACTAGTAGCTTCCTCATGAGTGGCTACATAATGTGTTCCAATTAAAAATGGGTTTAGACAGGTCACCACTTAAACCGGTTCTAATTTTTAAAGAGCACAAGCAACATGGTTTTACCACCATTTTGTTGTTTTAGTTCAAAAGCTGTGTGCATTGGAAAATAATAAAATAATAATAAAAAAGAAGGTCCGTCTCTCAGCGCTGGGGATCCAGGTTTGACCTGTGTTGGTGTGGGTTTTTCCATTCACAGTCCAAAAACCTGATTTTTGGTGAAAAAAAATTAGCTACTCTAAACTGCCTCTATCTAAACATAGTATGTATACGTATGAATGGGTGAGAGTATGCCCAGTGATAGATGGTGTACTGTCCTGCCCAGTGACCAAATGGATGGGCATGGGAGATTAAGTGGAAGATAATAAGATGAGATTAGATAAACCTAATGAAAAACAATAAGTTTGAGAAGCCAACCTAATTACAATGACCCCCTCACAATCATAAATATGCATGTTTTTTAAATTTGCTTATACTGTAATTAGGTTATTGCATTTTTAGAATTTCCAGTGAGCCAGTATCAAAACTTGATTCGTCAGCCTATGCCTTCTGACCCACCACACTTCCACCCACCAACTACAATACTTTATTATTGTTATGACAGTTTGCCAGTTATGCTAAAGTTATTTTAAAATAAAACATCAATACTGTCTTAGTAATGCGAATAGAAACAGGCCAGGGTGAGACAAAATCCCCAACTAAACCACACACCGCACTTTATGTAATCTTTCACATCATGTCAGTGTTCATGGCCATGCGGCTATTATAACAACCAACACATTACCAAAAGATCTGTAGACCGAGAAGAGTAATGAAATATATTTTACAGTTTATTTAATAAAACATTGTGCAGAATTATCATAATATATAATGGTTGTGGAGTTGGAAAATTTACATAATGACAATTGTTTTTTAATGGCTGGTTTACCACATCTTAAAAAAACAAAGGTATGATATGAATGGTCGTTAGAATAAATTTTATAGAAACTGTAGAGGACTGAACAATTGATCACTGAAGTTGTGATGTCATTTGTAGTTGGCTACATGTTACTTATATTTTGATCTTAGTTAGATTTTGCGCATCGGATTTAAGCAGGATTTCCATTGGTCAAATTGAAAAAAAATTGTCTCTATTACATTAGAGCACTTGCATTAGCTAACATTTAGCAACATTATAGTAGCATTATTTGTAAATAACCTCATAATTTTTAAAATTATGTGATGTTCAGATGAGAAAAGGGAAAATAAATTAAGTTCTGAACATTTTTTTACTACAAAACATTATGGAGGTGTACTTTGGAAAGACCCTATTTATTTTTGCTATGGAAAATTGAAATTAGATCTGTAGCGCCAAAGATGTACTAAAGAAGTACTACAGAACGATGCATGCCATGCTTTTTTTTTTTTTTTTTTTTTTTTTTTAACAAAAGATGTGTATTTTCAAATTTGACAAAAAATAAGATAACTGACAGAACGTGCATGTGAACTGCATAATACTGGCACAATTAATAATAATATAAAGATTTCTATGTACAATGGTACAATATCTCACATTTGTTTGTCACCTCAGTATACAAATGCCATTTGTTGGCATCTAACATATTTATCTTGCTGAATTGCAAACAAAAGTGTCAATATATGGCTAGAAACCACACATGTCGTACTCAAATTAAAACAGATGGTTAGAAATTATAATTAATATATAATTTGCACAGTATGGATCTAATATATTGGCTACATACTACATAGCTGTGCAAGTAATGCAGATGGAAGACTCCATTAGTCAGTGCATACAGATGGTGTGGTTATACACATGCCTAGATTCATCATTAGTCCATTCATGCAACCATATGACAACAGTAATGATAAAAGTATTATTCACAGACAGTTGACATTAATAAGATTCTTAATTCTGAAGAAGGAAATTATCTTATATTATGTTTGAAATATCCATCCATCCATCCATTATCTACCGCTTTATCCTCTATTAAGGTTGCGGGCGGGTGTGGGGGGGTTCCCCCCACCCATACAGGGGAGAACGTTTTGGGCGCTTGTCAGATACAGCCAGGACAGAGCGCCAATCCATCGCTGGGCACACACTCACCCACACAGTCACACACACAAACACACTCTATATGGGGCAATTTGGAGAATTAAATTGACTTGATCCATGTTTTTGGACTGTGGGAGGAAACCAGATAACCCAGAGGAAACCCACATAGACACGGGGAGAACATGGAAACTCCACACAGATTGGGATTCGAACCAGGAATCCCTAGCGCTGAGAGGCAAACCTGCTTACCACTAAGCCACCGTGCCACCCTCTATGAAATATATAAATTATATTATGTAATATATATTATATATACTATATATAGTATGTTTTCTAATAATCAGAGATCAGAATCCACAGATTATTAGGGGGTGGATGATTCTTAGTACTGCATTGATACTGACATGATGGTGGTGTGTTGGTGTGTGTTGTGCCGATAAAAGTGAATCAGCCACAGGAGTGCTGCTGGACAGAGAACAGTACACTAATTAAAACATACAGATATCTGATTCAGTCTTACTATCTTCCACCACCCTAATAATTCCTGCTCTGTGGGGGACCTGATCTTTAGAGAATCGAATAAAGTTGCTTGTAAAATCATGTTTAGCAGCAATGACTTGTTATTACTTAATAATTGATTATCATTTTCATGACTTTAATAGTCTCTAACAATATTTTAGAGTAATTCTGGCTGTTTGTTATATAACAGTCAGTTCAGGTCATTGAGCTATTTTTATGCATATTACTGCAACATCATGTAACTGGGTTGAGGTCTAGACTTTGACTGGGCCATATAAAACCTTTGCTTTAACAGCCATTCTATTGCTGGTGTGCTTGGAAACATTGTCCAATTGCATAAGCTGATGGATAGATAGCTTCACATTTGACTCAATACTTTGTTATTCAGAAGAATTTATGGTCAGCCTAGTGACTGCAGTGTGCCCGGCTCCTGTGGCTGCAAAACAGGCCCAAACCTTCACCTGTCTGCTTCACCATTGATTATAGATTAATAGTTTATTTATCACATCGCTATTTTTTATGGGTATACATGGCAATACATTCACCATTAATTTCTCCTCTATGCCTGTTATTGTCTGAAAAATGTTAACAGACAATATCTGACAGTAGATGCTGTCTTCAGCATTTTGTTGTAGTACAACTTGTTTTTGTTTTATTTTTTCTTCTAGTCTGATAATTTTGTTCAGTCGCATCACGTGTTCATTGTCCTCCTGCTTATGTTTGTGATTTATTTTTTTACCGTAGGTGGCAGTATGGTAAAGCCATAGTGTGGTAGTCTTCCTCTGATGATGAGTGAAGTTTTAGATGCTCTCAGCTTAAAAAAAAAAATAAATAAAAACTCCATTCTGCTAAATTTTAGTTAATTATTTGTGTGGGTGGAATTGCATAACTCCTGATCTAAAGCTGATGTTGATCAACTTCTAGAATATATCTGACATAACTAGTGCTTATGGATGTTGGGGACGTTTTCCCCCCAGTTTGCTAAATTAATTCTTTCTTTCCTTTTGTTTTGGTATGGTGTTCTAGTGTGGTGTTCTTTCACAACATATTTTTACCAGATGCTTGAAGACTCCTGGCTTCTTGCCTGAATTAAATAACATTCCAAATATTTTGCCATTTTAAGCATCATTGCATTAATCAATAGTGAGATCATCTCTATTAAACAATTTCCTTCTACTCCACAGACATTGCGTGTGCAGTTAGAAGAAAAGATTTCAATATGATTAATCTCTCTAGTAGATCCATTACAATTTTGGGAAACCAATTCAAAGACAAATTTTATTGAATGCCCCTAAAGGTTCTTTACACTTTGATTTACTTAAGCCTTTTTTGGCTACCCCTGTTTGTTAGCTTTACTTTTTGCAGATTATGTGTTTATTTGTTTTTAATTTTACTTGTTTCTGGACAATCTTGGACAAACACTTAAACTCATTTACCTACACACAATTCCACCTAAAGGCAAGTTTTTTCTCAAATTTACCTGACATGTAATTGGACTGAGAGCAAACTGAACATACAAACACGAGAGACCATAACATAGAAATAATCCAAGTTTTAATCAAATCAAATAATCAAAACTGGAACCTCTTTCTGATGGCCCTGCCCGCCTATATTTGCATACAGTCATCCAAATCTTTGTGTTGAGTTTCAAATATCATTCAACATAGAGGGACTGGAGAAAATATTACATTACTTTTGGTCATTTAACAGACGCTTTTATCCAAAGCGACTTACAGTCATGGCCAAAAGTTTTTAGAATGACACAAATATTATATTTTCACATTCGCCCTGCTGCCCTCTGGTTTTTATGTGTGTTTGTCAGATGTTTTTATTACATACAGAAATATAATTGCAATCATATTATGAGTAGCAAAAGCTTTTATTGACAGTTAGAATGAGTTAATGCAGCAAGTCAATATTTGCAGTGTTGACCCTTCTTCTTCAGGACCTCTGCAATTATCCCTGGCATGATCTCAATCAACTTCTGGACCAAATGCTGACTGATAGCAGTCCCTTCTTGCACAATCAATGCTTGCATTCTGTCAGAATGTGTAGGTTTTTGTTTGTCCACCCATCTCTTGATGATTGACCACAAGTTCTCAATGGAATTAAGATCTGGGGAGTTTCCAGGCCATGGACCCAAAATCTCTATGTTTTGTTCTCTGAGCCATGTAGTTATCACCTTTGCTTTATGCCAAGGTGCTCCATCATGCTGAAAAAGGCATTGTTGATCACCAAACTGCTCTTGGATGGTTGGGAGAAGTTGATCTCGGAGGACATTCTGGTACCATTCTTTATTCATGGCTGTGTTTTTAGGCAAGACTGTGAGAGAGCCAATTCCCTTGGCTGAGAAGCAACCCCACACATGAATGGTTTCAAGATGCTTTACAGTTGGCATGAGACAGTCCACTCCCTGTACCTTTTGCAGAATATCAGTCTGTCCCTGATGTTTTTTCTGGAGAGTAGTGGGTTCTTTGCTGCCCTCCTTGAGACCAGGCCTTGCTCCAAGAGTCTCCGCCTCACAGTGCATGCAGATGCACTTACACCTGCCTGCTGCCATTCCTGAGCAAGCTCTGCACTGCTGGTAGCCCGATCCCGCTGCTGAAACACTTTTAAGAGACAGTTCTGGCACCTGCTGGTCTTTCTTGTATGCCCTGGAGCCTTTTTGGCCACAATGGAACCTCTCTCCTTGAAGTTCTTGATGATGCGATAGATTGTTGACTGAGGTGCAATCTTTCTAGCTGCGATACTCTTCCCTGTTAGGCCATTTTTGTGCAGTGCAATGATGACTGCACGTGTTTCTTTAGAGATAACCATGGTTAACAGAAGAGAAACAATGATGCCAAGCACCAGCATCCTTTTAAAGTGTCCAGTGGTGTCATTCTTACTTAATCATGACAGATTGATCTCCGGCCCTGTCCTCATCAACACCCACACCTGTGTTAATGGAGGAATCACTGAAACGATGTTAGCTGGTCCTTTTAAGGCAGGGCTTCAATGAAGTGGAAATGTGTTTTGGGGGATAAAATTCATTTTCTAGACAAATATTGACTTTACAATTAATTGCTGTTAAGCTGATCACTCTTTATAACATTCTGGAGTATATGCAAATTGCCAATATAAAAACTGAAGCAGTAGACTTTGTAAAAAATTATATTTGGATCATTCTCAAAACTGTGTGATTTAACAAATGATTGGCCATTGTTCAACTTAAAGCCCATCATCTTTGACAATGACCTGGTTTTCTGATGATGGACCTGACTCCAACATATTTAGTCATCGTTAGATTTCATATTCCCATGTATACAGTAAATGCCTTATGTGTCAGAAGCAGTAAAAACTTATCAATGTTATTAAGCCATTAATTGAACAATGAATATTTCATTGCAATTGGTAATCAAAATTTCTAGCTGCTCTGCCATGGCATGTAAATTTCTTAATAATGTTGTACACTGGACCCTGGAACATTACAAACTTTTAAGGTAGAGCCTTGAGACTGCCTATACTTTTCCACATGTTTTATCAATTCCACAATCCTCACAGTTCTCTTCTGTTGCGCCATGTTTAGTGTCATTTACAGACACAAAAATGAAGTCAACTGTTCACTATTGGTTTAATATATTGCCAGCACATGTTTCTTGCCTCATATAAAAATTAAACATAATATCATTAAAATTCAGTTATCATGATTTGTCCAATATATATTTTTTGACTTTTATTTTGATACCTCCTGTTAGTTCATTATATCTGTTATCTGTTACATCTACTCATCATGCTCAGCTGGTTTGTTTTCAATTAATTATCTCTTCTACACTCTGATTGGTTCATTTTTTTTATATAAGCCTTCTGTTTTCCACTGTGTTCTCCTCTTTGTTTGCTTAGTGCCAAGTAGATTGGCTTTGGTTTGGGCCTTCAGCAGCCTCTTGTTAGCCTGTTGCCTTTTTTTGCAATCATGAATGTCATTATATACTTTGCTGCCCTGGTGCTTTTGGTTTTGTCTTTTTAGTGTGTGGCCTCTGATCTTTATTGCTTGCTCTTCAGTTGGTTTTGTTTATTACCTTCTTTCACTTATTTATTTATTATTATTTTTTTTTTTACTTTTATTTAATGATTCTTGTTTTCTTTTTGTCTACCCATTAACATCTTTGGAAGTTATTGGAATGTTGACTTGTTTTCAGGTTTCAGATACACTGTGTCTCAGAAATTCTAGGGAAGTCTTAGTTTATGAACACAGTCTTAATGTGTACTGAAATATTTGCAGCTGTAAAATGTAATGCCCTATAACTTTGTTAACCACAAAATATTTAAATTCAATTGAAATTTGACCATGTAATATGGCTGAAATATATTTTGTGACCATCAGGTCCCTACTTTGTATATATGTAGAAGATTTCTGAGCTGCATAAAACCACAGGCATAATGGGTTGCCAATAAATCTGGTCTTAATCCAGGTTATGTGGCACTTGCTTGTTTAAGGTTTATTTTGAAACATGACTTGGTAATGGGTCCAAAAATCATAAGGACCTTTTCAACCAAACAATGTATTACTTAAAATGCTGAGGTCAAGGAAACCCTGGCTGCAGAATGTGTAAATGTAAATATTAATTTACATGTAGGTGGCATGGTGGTTTAGTGGTTAGCACGTTCGCCTCTCAGCACTAGGGATTCCCGGTTCGAATCCCCATCTGGGTGGAATTTCCTCTGGGTCCTCCGGTTTCCTCCCACAGTCCAAAAACATGGATCAAGTCAATTGAGTTCTCCAAATTGCCCCATATAGAGTGTGTGTGTGTGTGTGTGAGTGTGTGCCCAGCGATGGATTGCCGCCCTGTCCTGTGTGTATCTGCCCAGCGCCCGAAATGTTCTCCCCTGGATGGGCATGGGGAACCCCCACCCCCCGCGACCCTAATATAGGATAAAAGCGGAAGATAATGAATGACTTTACATGTAAAGGCAATCTGGGAACACGACAATCGAACACATGCACTACCTAGATTGTTTAATTGTATTATACCTTAGATTTGAGTGTTGCATTGTAAATAAAATGTTTATTATTTTAATTGTTTAGTAGTTGTGTTACTGATTAAGGGTCTACTTGGCTGTGGCATCCTGTACAACCAATTTAATTTGTAACTGTACTGTATGTGTGTGGATGGGAGTGGTAGCTCAGCGGTCAGGGCGTTGGACTATCAATCTGAAGGTTGGGGGTTCAAATCCCAGGTCCCCTGAAGTTACCAATGTGGGTTCTTGAGCAAGACCCTTAACCCTCATTGCTCCAGGGTTGTTGTGTTTAACCCTGTTCTCACTTTGTAAGTCGCTTTGGATAAAAGCGTCTGCTAAATGACCAAATGTAAATGTAAATGACCAAATGTAATGTGTGTATGCTTGCAAATTAAAATCGGGAATAAAATGACATTCATTTGCACAGTGGCATGAAATGAACTTCTTTTTCAGTATACAGCGTTTATCTGATCTAGTATTTTATTGTTAGTGTGCCTCTGCATCCACTTGGAAATCATCGTTTCTTTAGACCGTTAACAATGGTAATCCAGCTGTTTCCCCGCCCTCTCCTAGTTTAACTTTGATTGGCGCTCATTGCAGCCTATGAAAGCGCGCTTAGACTTTTGGACGCTTTTGCTTGGTGGATGCGCTACTGAAAGGGAGGAGACTACGCTAAACCCAAATCCAGCTGTGAATTGGTCTGGATGAGGTCTTTCATTCTTTAGTCTGTTTGCCGACTAGCAGAGAAAGTGGAGATTTTTGACTGTGGCAGTAACTGACACCTTTTTCCGTTTGCCTCGCTGTCGAGACTTTACTGCGCACAGCCGCTGTGCGCGCTTCAGGACTTAATCCCCTCATTTAGCCTGAAGGTGTGTGTTTGTAACTAAAGCGGACACGCTTGGATGGAAGATAGCGGAGCTTCACGGCGCTCAAGTAGGAAGTTGATGCTGGTTTGTGCTTCTCCATGAAAGCGCGCACGCTACGGGAGGAAGAGTGGCGCTCGCTCTGGAAAAGCCCCTGTTTCCAACCTCGCATTTTTTCTTGTTTGCAGCCTATTTTCTTTTTCCTTTCATTCTTTATGCCATCTTGCTGTTTGTCTCAAGCTCAGCTTCTCATGGTGAGGTTTTGCTGAGCCGTGCGCGCTTCAAAAGGCATGTGGCTCCAGCGCGACGCCCGAAAACGCGCCTGCGCTCCCACCTTCGACTGCAAGCTTTGCTTCCAAGTCTGACTTTCTTCTTCAGTTTCTGCCGAGTTTTCTCACATTCCGTCCACGATCATGCGATGAGCGAGTTGCGTTTGGGCTTAATACCAACAGCTGTTTTGCCTACAGGTAAGAAACCCCTTGCTTACTTGCAAGTCTCGCACCCGCGAACGCGTGAGCCGTTCGTTTGGTGATGACTGGTGTTTAAAATCAGTGCAACGTGATCACCATGAACACCAACTAATGTGTTCAGTTTATTTAACACAACTTAGTTCTATTGATTTCTTAAACAGACGTCGTCTTTGTGTGACTTTCAATCGATTCTCGCGTTTAATGCTTGGGAATTTGGATCTTCCTCTGGTTAGCAACCGTTTCACTGGTTATTTCACATTGATGAACGGTTTCATGGTGCATTTTGCATTCTAAAGGAAAACACGTGTCGGTTATAATTATTGGTGTAAAAATGTCTATTTTTTACAAAGCCTAGACATATAGCCAAATATGCTAGAAAAAAATGGATGTTATCCAAGCCAATCAAAAACAGATTCTTGCTGGAGGTTAATAAATATTTTAAACCTTTGGGTATGAAAATTAATGTACTTTTAAGAAAAAAGTAAAAACAACATCCCTTTACACTAGTGGCCTTGTGTATTCAGAATGCACCAAGTTGGTGAAATTAGATTCACTCTCTATCTGTTATGCTTGTGTCTGCATGTATGTTTATCTATTTTTAACTCTCATCTTGTAGGGAGGTGAATGATGGCAGAGGATGGAGGAAATATTTCTGAGGAACAAAGTGCAAGCGATGGAGCTGGCACATCCTCGCTTCCCAGGACCTTCATCAGACTTAATGATTTATCTGGAGGAAGAGATGGAGGACCTAACAATGATGGTGAAGCTCATCAGGAAGAAGAGAGAAGGGAAAGCACAGGAGGCCCAGTGGCTGAGGAGGTTGCGTCTGCTGGAGAAGGCGAAGAAGCTTTGCCCTATCCCTCACTGGCACCTGTTGTATTCTTCTATCTAAAGCAAACCACACGCCCAAGGAGTTGGTGTCTGAAAATGGTCTGCAACCCATATCCTTTCTTTCTCAAGCATAAGTCTGCTTTGTTTTACATTGCCACAAAATGAAGTTGGGTGTCAGATGACATACACACCTGTGAAGGTAGGATACAGATGGCTTAGTCATGGTGTAGCTACTGGTCTAGCATTAAAGCATGAAAATAGTACAGGTTGGTCAAAAAGCATAAATGGCAAAAAATGGTATGACATGCCTTGTGGTCATATATAAATGAAAGTAATGCTCTAGAAGTGAATTTTAAACTCCTTACATAAGATTGCTCTTGCATGCATTACATGTACAAAATTAATAACATGAAAGTGGCTATTTATGGCAATTGGGACTGTAATGATGTATATATTTTTTAAGTGGTTTAAAAATTAATGTTTTTATGTGTTTAGTTTTATATATTTGAACAAAAATAATGCAATTAAGGTAGGCTTGATTTGCTTACTTTTGTAGAAATGCATTTCCTCTGCTATAGGAAAACTCAGCACTATTGTGTACTGTAATAGTATGGCTGTATGTGCTTGTAATTATTCAGAGGGTTAACTTGACTGAGTATCACACAGTTGTGGTGGCTGATCTTCGACTTTTGGAAAGATGTGATGCCAAACTAAACTGTCCTTTTTGAATATGAATAGCAGCAGGGAGCTTAAGAGCAAAGTTTTTCTCACTGCAGTTTCTTTGTTTAAAAGTGATAGATGTTATGTGGCTGGATGATGAAAAGGGTTTAAAACTTTGTACCTTCAAACCATTGTATCATTCAGTCACAACATCAATGATGGATAAGTTGAACACTCCAGTGAGCAGCAACAGCAGGAAGCCTTGTGTGTATTTTATGTCATGAAATAAAATTTATATTTGAATATTATTGGTATTACACAATTAACCATTAAATGCAGACATAAAAAATACTCTGATTATGACAATGAAATGTATGGTTTTACATATTATGACTGGTGTCATAATGAAACAGTTGTTAGTGCTTTAGCCTCACAGCAAGGATTTGATTTCTGGTTGGAGGGAATGGAGGTGTTTTCTGTGTGGAGTCTGCATGTCCTCCATATGCCTGTGTGTAATTAGTCCAAGAACTCTGGTTTCCTTCGACATTCCAAAGACAGGGTTGTATTATTTTTGATGATAAATTGCCCCATGACTGTGTTGCTTGTAACAATTCTGCTGAGAAATATCTAGTATTTTTCTCTAGACAATAAACAAAGAAAGGCCTAGTAATTAAAATAAATCTTTAGAAAGGTCTATCTCAGACACGTTATTCATTCATTTAACAACACTATCAGAGTGGAAAAAACTTGTATTACAAAAAAACTCCATCAATCATAGTTTTTAGAAAATTTTGGCCACTATTCTTTATAGCATTGCCTTGGTTTGTTGAGGTTTGTGGGCATCTGTTAAAGCACAACTCTGAATCACAGCATTTTAGTTGGGTTGACTGTGTGATTGGGATTCTTGTCCCATCATATGACACATTTTTAGCCTAGTTTAAGCTGTTGGACAAACAACTTTACATTTTCTTACTAATGGAGTTCATGGAGAGGAGTTTTATATAACAAGGCCAAAACCTTATTCCTCTGTCATTGTGTTTAAGAGCTGGTATGGTGTGTTGTGGTGATGGGCTGTGTTTGGCTTTCACCAAACATGGCACAGGGAATTATGGAAACATTGTAACTGTGGCCATCTTTATGGACAATTCATTGTTCCAGAAGTCATGTGATTTGTTTAAATGCAAATTTACAAACATGCTACACTGCTATTTTTTTACTAACAAACCTTTTGAACAAACCATGCTTTTTATTATTTTTTTTTATAATTGCAAAATGTGTGTTTTTACATAAAACACTCACTGAAGCCTGTAGAGTTTCAGCTGTAGGTCTTGGATTTTTGCAATTTCTGCTTAACTTTGCTCATCAGACTTTAAAGTCTGGGAAAATAAAAAGAGAGTATTTTGGAAATGTAAACTTTGAATTGTTAGGAAATTGTTAGGTACCAAAGGCTACTTCTCTAAGATTACTGTTTTTTTTTTTTGTGCCATTATGTAAGACATACCTGAATGCTCTAGATCAGCAAAATACCAGAAGCTCTTGCTGATGATCAATTAATAATTGGCATATGATTAGTAGTACATGCCTTCGACTTTTCTTCTTAATTTTTATTACATTTAAATGGAAAGGGTGCACTCACACAAATGCTTAGCTTTATTTTTGTAATAATAATTAATAATAAAATGTCTTAATGTCTTTTAGTAATTTAACTCTCCTTGGTCAATTGAAAGGTACTGTTGCAAACAGGAAAGATGGTCATTATTTTCTTTGACCCCTAATAATTAAAATATTGTTTGAATACTATACACTTGTGTACTGCGAATTTCTATGCTTTCCTGGACAAGCAGTGTTTACTGGCTTCAGTCTAGTATGTACTGTTGAAGTATGCCTTTTTTGGTGAAACATTTGTAAGTTCTCTCTTTCCTGTTCTCTCGCTTTTCTTGTTTAAAAAAACAAACAAACAAACAAAAAAACATGGAGCTGCTATCAAGCGATTCTTCTGAGAAGAGGTTAGATGTTTAAACATAGTTTTTGTTTTTAAATTTTAAAGCCTTAAAAGTAGACAAATGTGAATAATCCTGACTAATTCCAACTTTTAATTATAGTTAGTTTTTTAGTTTAAGTATTATTAATTAAAAGCTCTCGTTTTTGTTAGCTTGTGCTTTAGGCATTATGGTGTGATTTGAAATGTAGATTAAATTATCAAATAGCATGTCCATAGTATAGGCTCACTCAAATATTATAACAGTATTACAAATGTTTTTTGACTGGTTGAATAATGCAGTATGCAAAATTCTGACAGACAAGCTAAGGGAGGTCATTGTACCTCATTATTTGGCAAACTATGTCTGTGGCTGTTGATGATATCTTCCTCATTTGTCAGTGTCATGTTGATGAGCTCTGTAGCTTACTGGGTGTTTTTCATTGCCCTGGACAAGTGAAGTGGACACTTCTGATAAGTTGTGGCATTTTCCTCTAGAGTTGTGTACTAAATTGCATCGCACAGACAACATTAATAATTCCAAGATACTAGAAGATATACAATTCATTCCATGACAGTGCCTTAGATTTCAGGACTTTTAATGTTTACTGTCATCTTGCTGTGTTCTATGTTTCAGAGGTCTTATTATAGGTTTCCCGTTGCACAGCAAACTGTGCTGTTGTGGCACTTTGGCCTGGTTGGATTGTCATTGATTCCACCGTTTTAATAGGGCCCTTTTTTGTGGAATAATTGTGGAAAAAGCACAAATGGTTAAATTAAATATTAAATGAAGAAACAGAAGAAACCACCTGTGTTTTTCTTTTAAATATTTTTAGTAATTCACATTTCTTTCAGTAACTCCAATGAAATTTTCCCTTGGATCTGCCCGGCATGTCAATACGACTTCGATATGTTCTTACAGGTATTGCTTAATAGTCTTACTACCACAAATTCCAATTATTTTATGTACATTCTTTACACTTTTAGCAATTGTTAAATTCCCATTGTGGGACAAATAAAGGTCTGTCTTTATATTAATTTTACAGCATTATATTAATTTTACAGCATTGCATCTGCATGACATCTTTTGTTTTTTTTCTCTCTTATTGGTTTTACTGCAAATGTTTTAACGTCTAACCAAGTTTTTGTGCATTATTTTATTTATTATTTTCTAGTTAAGTTACTCAATTGCACTTATCTCATAAATAAGTGCAAGTGCCATTCTCTGTGTGTGTTCCCTATACAAATCCACACAGTTACTTTGATTACCATGACATTTGAGATATTTACACTTTGGGACCTTGCGGCACTTCATATACTTTTAATTTCCACCAAGAAGTGGCTTACCACGTTTACGTGGTTCGAGTAGCAACACCAATGATTGTTGGCCATTGGTTAGCACTATTTTGCACAGGGGAAGCTTCTATTCAGGTAATGTAGAAGTTCTTTTGTTAGGTGTTTATTTTTTTCTCTCGGTAATTTAAAGTTACTTTCTCCAAAATCCTACCAATTCTACATGAATTCATGTGTATACTATTTGCAGGAGAAAAAATCAAAAGCTTAGAATGAGAAATATATTGGTTAATATATTTTAGATAGTTATTCTTTTTTTTTTGTTACATCTGTGTATTTTACACATCCAAATGCCAAGCTTTCTGTTCTTAGTTGCTAGAGGTTTTACTTTAGCAAGAAATGATGGGAAGAAACTAAGGCATTTTGTAATGGCTGAAACAAGTTTTAAGGTTAAAATATGAAAGTCTGGGTGCTTGAAGAGACTTGGGGATGCGTCTAAGTGTAGGAGATCAGTCTGGTTTGAGATGGACTCAGAGCAGCAGCCTCTGAAGGAAAGAATGCTTTTTTGAACAGGCACACGGCTGGACCCGATTGTGTTGTCTGGGTGCAGATGCTTTGTTTTTCTTTGCAGGGAAATATGATCAGTCTTGTGGGCTCTGAAAGGCTGCCCAATCAAACACACTAGGCTTACCCTTTGCTTGTTTCTTAGTCATCCACATGCTCTCTCTTTCACCAGAGAAGCCTACATCCATGCGCAATAAGCCTGTTTTATGAAAGTCTGTCACGGGCTTAAGGAAGATGCAGTTCCAGTGTGGTTTTCTTGGTCTGAGCTACCATAATCAGTGTCTGGTATTTCTTAGCATTAAAAGGGCTCGTTTGCCTCTCCACATTTCCATATCATTAAAAGGCCGACATTTTATTGTGAATCTCCCCTACTGATGAGATTCAGGGCTGCCAAAGAAAGGACCAAGCCAAAAGGGATCTCATTATAGGATACAAATTTATTGTCCCAGGTTACCCCCCTACACACGCACACACGCAGATGTAACCACTCAGGGGAATTCAGTGGAGTGCTTAAAGTATGGTGCTTAAAGACTTTGTGATGTTGGATGAGGAAATACATTCAGCTGCATTACAAGGTACAGTGCTAGTTATCAAGACTACTCTACTGCCTAACTGGCCCTAAATGGGGTTTTAATCGATATCTTTCAAGTCACTACTGTGAATTTGCCTTGTGAGTATTAGCAGTGATGTATAAATGTATGCATATGCAGTGTTACAGCTGGTGATGAATAGAAATACATCAGCAAATACCAATCTTGTTAGAGTTGGGTGGTCTTACTGTGGGGGCAGATGTGTGTATTTATACAATCTACATAAGTGTTGTGCATTCTGTTTTCATGTTGGCTATTTTTGTGTATGCTTGTGTTGTCACAATGGTGGATTCTTCATTGAAGTACATTGTTACAGAATGTTATTTGTATGTGCATTGTAAATTTTTAACATGTAATGCTAAACATGTTTGCTACATGTTACACTCTACACACCTTACATGCTTATGTGATTGGTGAACCTGTTTTATCAAAATCATTTACACCCAGCTATACACTTGGGACAGCATTTTAGTTGACGGTATTCTCTCTGTCTCTCCCCTTGCATCTGTGAAACTTGTGTGTGAGAGTCAGTCTGGCAGATGATGAAGGATGATTTATTGGTCTAGAAACTTAACTTCCATTGCCAAGATTTTATAGGTGTGCTTCCTAGCACTCCAGCTAAAGGTCACAAATGGACTTTAGGATCATTTTTGGTGGCACATAATCAGTTCCTGTACTGATGTTCCTTAAATATTTAGTGGCTTTGTATTGTAAACTTTTGTGCTCTTTACCATCTTAAAACATCTTACAAAGACAAAAATTTGCTAAAAAGCACAATATGATTAATATTTTATTGGCTTATTATGTTTGCCATAGTGGTATGCCTGTGTACAAAACTATTGATAATTTTTATAGGATTTGCTTACGAAAGAAATTTGCACTTGAGGACCACTAGGCAAAATCTTTACCCACAGGCGAATTTTTTTATTTTTTATTTATTTTTTGTGTGTGTCTGTGGATAAATGCATTTTCCAAATAACGTTAACATGTTGCATTCATCTGTAGTAACTCAACACATAATATACATTCAATTTGCATGAATATTGTTACATTTCTTTTTGTAATTGATTTAGGATTATTATTAATAAGTGATAAAAACTTATTATCCCATAATGAAATTTATGACATTTTTAAATCACTTTTAAGGTCTCTTTCCTACAATTTGCCATAAAAATTGTGCATCGCTCATGATTTTTAAAAGTGACTGAGTCAGTTCTGAAAATAGAATGTCCTATGATGTAATGTCTCTCTCTTTTTTATCCTTTTATAAATTACTGTGATTTGTGTGCATGGCAGGAAGAATGAAATTCTATAGGCGGTGCTTTCTCAAGCAATAGATTTTGGTTGTTGCTAGTCGATTTGGCAACTCTGCCAATTTTCTTTCAGACGGAAACTGATACAGCAAGGCAGGGTTACAGTATGTTCTTTGTAAAATTTCTGCTTTGCTTTCTTTCTACTACCTTTTTGCCTGTTTCCAGAAATAAACCATTTTGGCTTATTCAATCTTTGTTGTAAAATAGATCATGTAATGAACCAGCACTTAATGTTCTCCTTAACCTCATAAAGAGCACAAAATGTCCGGCCCACAGATTTAGAGAAGTAGAACATTTATCCTCACTTAACAAGAGGGAAATGTGATATTTATTTATTTTATGTCTTTCTTTTGTTAAACACGTATTAATATTAGAGCCAATTCTGATTTAAGCCCATAAGTGCCCTTTTTTGCAGTTATATTTTATAAACTATAAACATTGCACCTGGAATTGAGCAATTGTGTTTTTTTAATTAACTAATAATAAAAGTGTAGATTTTTGTTATGTCATTTATTTAGGGGTGGCACGATGGTTTAGTGTTTAGCACGTTCGCCTCTCAGCGCTAGGGATTCCCAGTTCGAATCCCAATTTGGGTGGAGTTTCCATGTTATTCCCATGTCCGTGTGGGTTTCCTCCGGGTTCTCTGGTTTCCTCCCACAGTCCAAAAACATGGATCCAGGTCAGATGAGTTCTCCAAATTGCCCCATATAGAGTGTGTTTGTGTGCGTGTCTTTGTGAATGAGTGAGTGTGACCAGCAATTGATTGGCGCCCTGTCCTGAGTGTATCTGCCCAGCGCTCAAAATGTTCTCACCTGGAATGGCATGGGAAACCCCTGTGACCCTAGTAGATGATAAAGTGGAATAATGGATGGATGGATGGATAAATGGATGGATTCATTGAATCATATTTATTTTTTAATTCCACTCTTAAAATGAATAGAGCCTGAAATAGCACATGGCGAAATTGTAATTATTTATTTAATATTGTAATGTGTTAACAAGTTAACCCTAAATTAATTTTTAAAAACTTAAGAGGGAATTTAGCATTTAAGTACTACTGTAATAATATACCCTTGATGTATTGATCATCAACAATGTGATTACCTCTGAAGTCCATTATTTCACAGTAAATGATTCTCGAAAAGTAGAAAACAATAAATAGTGTTCCCTTCATGGGCATCCCTGCAAATTCACCCCATATCACACAATGCTATAGGAACAAGAAAAAAACTGTAAATCAGACTCTAAAGGATGTTAAATTAGTAAAATTAATAAAAAAAGACTGAACAAGTTTAGTTTGTTTTTAAGGGATTATATGGAAAAACTTTCAAAGTAAAGTTATTTTACTATGTCGCACTGCAAAATTTTACAAGAACCAAACGCAGCATATCAGCACAATGCACCATACCAACAACAGTGAAGGTGAGATGATTTTGGACTGATGTGGTAACCTAGGCAACTTTTAGTTATTGAGTCAACTATTAACACCGCTGTATACAAAAGTATGTGTAACAGGCCATATCCAACAGCAGAAGCTTGGTCAAAACCAAGTCATGTAACAGGAATCTACAACAGGATGGCTAAAAATATTTTTGCAATGGCCAAGTTAAAGGCTGTAACCCAAGTAAAGTTATGTGCATTAATGAAAGTTTACAAACGTTAATGAGCTGACACAACATTGTACAAAAATAATGGAGTGATTTTCTCCTGAATTAATTGTTAATGAATTCATAAAGAAAATCGAGACCAAGTTTCCATTCTAGAAGGAAATTTGGTGTACCTGTTACCGTCGTCCGTTCTTCCCCGGAAGGAGGGCGGCTAACGCGGAGATATAGCTGCGTTCAACCGCTCGCGCCTAGTGAGCGCTCCCGGGTACCGACCACACGGGGAAAATTACGTGCGTCGGTCCACGGCGAACGCTCCCACGGTATACGACCCACGCGGAGAAGGTGCGCAGCGCCGCACCGTGGTTGCACGCGGAAGGAGAGTCCAAGACACCGGGATAAAATCCAAAAGGTTTAATTTAATAAAAATTGGTGACGGGACACCAACGAAAATGGGGAACAAACAGAACAACATAACATCGGGTATAGAAACCACAAAATAAAGACGTGCACCAAAGGGAAGGAAAACTCAGAATAAATACAAAAGGAACTAAACACGTAAACAAAACAAACCAATCACCCAACTGAAACAATTAAGGACACAAACGAGGGACAGGTGCCACAGGCACCTGTGACAGTACCTCATTTCTTACATGGATTTTCTATTCTGATTTCAGTCTTGATAAATAATGATCGCATAATCACATGTTCATCTAAGATCTTTTTATATGATTTTAAGATATGTTAAGTAGTCATTTTAACTTTGTGTTTCAGTATCTAAATGCAATATAAAGGCTTTCTTAAAGGTTAGTAGTACTAAAGGGTATCAGAAGCAGCACAGGATTTAAAGGATCTATGGAAAATATTCAAAGGATATATGGAAAATTTATATATAAAAAAAGAACAGAACACATATCCATTATAAGATGAATACTTGGCACAATTTTAAGTGCTTTTTTTGCGGCTTTGCTTCTAATAATAGTCATTTATAAGTGGTGCATTTTATAGCAATGAAACTATTCTACTCAATCAGTGGTTTATTCTACTCAAGAACCTGGAATTGTGTGTATATAGAACCCAAAGATCTTTTCAAATTAAACTCGTCTTGACAAATTGATAAGGTTTTAGTACACTTAAGTTTTGACAAACATTTGTAAAAATAAATTGCCTTAAAACCTTAAGCTAAATTATAATGGTCTAATAAAAATGGAAAATACATAAAAACCCTTTGCCTTTTGAAACTTTAAAACCAATATCTTTGTGTACAAGTGACATGAGTTAGGCCTGATATATTTTTTTAGGTGTGGAATGTAGCCTGTGAACAGAACTATTCATTAGGAAACAATCCCATACCAAGTGCAAGATTTTCACTCATTTTGAAAGAGCTTGAGCTGTTGGCACCTCCTGATACTGTCTCTGTGCTCTCATAATATCACCAACACACTCAGCTTGGCAGTCTTCTACTTCTTATGCATTGTTACTCCTGCTCTAATTGGTGGCTTCAATGCCAAATACAATCATATTGTTGATTTATGAGAGAGAATTTTGACTCTTGAAGCAAGTATGGCCTTTATTATTGTCAACTCATCAGGAATGAGCAGTCAATTCTACCCTTAGTTGTTACTAGATTGCTTGTCCTTGAAACCAGTCTTGTCGTGATGAGATTATATTCTGTTTGAATATTTCATCATTTTATCATTTCTTCACCCCCCTGTTTTTCTTCTGTAACACATTTCAGACAAACATTTCATATTCCATATTTTCAGGGCTGTGAAATATTGTACATTGGCTCAGTTTGGGGCACTGACAATGACCATTATCTGTGGAATTTAACCTATTTAAACTAAGGGAAATCAAGGATATTACCTCCCTGTTATCAATTACCTCTTTCATAATAAATGCTGAGCTTTATATTGCAATTTGCCATTTTTATATATATATAATATATATATATATATATATATATATATATATATATATATATATATATATATATAATATGTTTCCATGTTCTCCCCGTGTCTGCGTGGGTTTCCTCCAAGATCTTAGGTTTCCTCCCACAGTCCAAAAACATGGATCAAGTCAATTGAGTTCTCCAAATTGCCCCATATAGAGTGTGTATGCGTGCGTGTCTGTGTGAGTGTGTGCCCAGCGAAAGATTGGCGCCCTGTCCTGGGTGTATCTGCCCAGCGCACAAAACATTCTCCCCTGGATGGGCATGGGGAACCCCACTGCGACAGAAATCTTTAACAATTATAGTTCCAATTAAAATTCCAACAGTTGCAAGAAATTTAATTTATATTGAGACTGTAAACATGTTACAGTCCATGTGTAAATAACATGGTTTTAAAAGTGGTATAAATTCTTTTGTGTGCCAGTTTGTTGCACTCCTCAGCTAGTGGCTTGTATTTTGTTCCATTCCTCTTGCCACAGTTTTTTAGCAGACTAATTTGCTTAAGTCTCAACGTGTAATCCTAGACTGACTTTTTGCAGCTCATCAATTTGAAGACTCTGTCTTCTTCTTTTCATTGTAGATAGTTATTTTTCATTTTGGCTTTGTGTTTAGGGACCATTCTTATGCAGCAAAGAATTTTTAAGGCATTAAGCTGAACCAAAGACTCTACAATGTCTTGTGCATATTTTATATGACCTCTTACACTGTGTTTAGGAAAGTGACTGGCTATTAATGCAGTTTATATTACTAAATACTTCTATTTGGGCAACATTTTTTTTTTGGGCAAAATTTTTTTTACAAGTCTAACATGTAACAGTTAAGGTCACCAAGATGTGGGGTATTCTTTACATTTACATAAAATTTGGTCATTTTACAGATGCTTTGGTGTCCTGGGTGTATCTGCCCAGCGTGAAACATTCTCCCCTGGTTGAGCATGGGGAACCCCACCGCGACCCTAGTAGAGGATAAAGCGGAAGATAAAGGATGGATAGACTTAGAAGTATTATAACTTCAGTAAACATGGGAACCCACAACCTTTAGGTTGATAGCCCAACACTCCAATCACTGAGCTACCACACCCATTCCATTCTTGCAAGCTGCAAGTATGGATTCATCACCTAGGTGCTTCTCTCCCTTTTGCCCTATAAGCACTGTAATAGAGGCTACAATTCCTCTCCCTGCCATAGACATAACAATTAGAGAAGTTTGGCCATTTTTTGTTTCATTATTATCTATGTTAATCTACAGTATAATATATAAACCACAACACAGGCTCTCAATTCATACTTTTTTAAATTTTGTGCATCCAGCTTCAAAATTTGAAAAAAGTTGATAGGACTGACATTTTTTTTACGCTTGTGTGTTTGATCTCCTAGCTCTTTCTTTCACTCACTCATTTTTTATTTATTTTTGCTTTCTCCCTGGGCTTTTCCGTGAGATGTCTGTAAGTTTATGTAGGAATCAGGCCAGGATTTTCTTACCAGCTTTTTCTCATTAAAGATTTGGAAAAGTCTTGAGCTAAAGGAATAGCATGAGTAAGAAAGAGCAAACGTGATGGGGCAAAAGGCTTTTCTGGCTCTCCAAATGGTTTGGGATGTATATTGGTCAGCCTAAAGTAATTTCTATAAGGCCCCTTAATGTTTGTTAACCTTCCCACTTTTTTTTTGCTTTTTGTTACATTTCAGCCATATATTTGATTTTATTACAATCATTTTTATTACAAACTGACATTTTATCATTTGCTTGTGTAGTATTACATATTTGGTCACTTTGATCTCACCTCATGCTCTTTTGTACCACTTAAAAATATGCAACATTGTAATTTTATCATGATGGAGAGTGTTCAAATAATTCTCAAACCTCCCAAATCCAGATCAAATCATTGCATGCTCATAAAACACTGACAAAAGCTATATGGTAAAATACAAAATATGTTGAATTCACATATAAAATCTCAGGATGTGCATTCTTAACTGTTGAATACAACATTAAAAATCTAGTTCTGCTCTGTGTGGAATTAATGGACACGTTGTTTTCAGCACACCAGATCTTTTAAACAGCAAACAGCCAACATCTAACTGGTGGTACATTAATATGAAATTTAGTTGTGAGCTGATTATTGGTGCACATATGCTGTTTATTTTACCAGAATTTAACTAATTTGATTTTAGTTCTAGACCCACCCATTTTATATTGTGGCTTTTATCCTTTTTTACTATTTTATCTGAGCAGCCTTTAAAAATGGTCTCTTAAGTGCATAATATGGTTGGGGAAAAGCTATTCAGAAAGGTCACTTTATAAATCAAGACAACTTAAGGACACAAACCAGTGATTTTTTTTCTTTTTCAATCACTATAGAGTATGTAACTTCAACCCTGTTGCACTCTGCTTAAAGCAATACTTTCACTTAAATCTTCTCATAGAAAACATGTTTGTGTGTCTATAGGGTAGTCAAGATCCTCTCCATTTAGAATTTGTATGTTTTTCCTACATCTATGTGTTTTTCTGCAAGAGCTTCAGTTTCCTCCTACAGTCTAAAATCATGTTAGTAGGTGAACAGCTAATTGGATATAATGAATTACTTCTGTATATTAATGCACTTGTCAATGTATCTTGTTAAATTGATGTACTGGCATCTATTCAGTATGCCCACTGTTGTGTTGGTTAAATGAATACACAACCAGTGGCAACCACACTAGTTTGGAACATTGAGGAAGTTTGATGGCACAGAAATTATAGTGAATTTTTCACAGTTTTTTTCTATGATGGGGACTTAGATCAGTGTCTCTAAGTGCAACGTCATGTTGGTTGACTATAAATGCGTGGGTGGGCACTTAAGTGTGGCTGCATCTGCAAGTGTGTAAGGTGGGTGTTGCTGCTCAGGAGGTGAGGCATTCCTGATTGTTTTGTCAGTCCCGACTGGAATGTCAACCTTGTCTCAGCACCCCCTTTCATTCCCTTTCTTGGACATGAATAGCTGCCACTGGATTCAGGTGACAGTGACGGGCCCCAGAACTGACCACTACTTATCTTCAACCCCTCGTCTGAACACATATTTCCACTGTCTCTGTCATTACGTTCCCAAATAAAAGTCCCAGCTTGCAACAGTATTTGTAATGTTCTAGTTCCTCTAGTTATAATATTTAAATAATAAACCATCACTGGCAGCATTTACAGCATTACAGAAATAACAGTCAATGCTTATCCCAAAAATGGATATAATTATTAAAATTTAAATGTATACATATTTTTACGCACATTTTAATAAATGCATTATATTCCAACTTTATTAAAATATTTAAATACAGTGTTATAATATTATTCCAAAAAGTGACATTACATTCAATATTATTTCTTTGTTTATGCCAATTTAAAATCAGTGTGTCAATCATGTAGGGATTTGTGATTTATTAGGGAACGTATGATTGCATCTTTGTAAGAGTCAAGTAAATTGCAATCATACATTCTCTAATAATCACATCACCACATGAACACAAACAGTAAAGAAGATATTTTGTGACTGGTGTTTCCAGAGAGCAGGTTATTGTCAGTTATGACAGTATGTCTGACAATTATCTCGTATTGTATTATTTTTGTTGCATTTGTACAATGTAATTTCCCAAGGGTAGGTAATTCTTGCTGTGGTTGAATATTTAACCATTGTGTCCACTCACTGTTAGATGACTGCATGTTGTAAACATATATCCTGATCATTTGTTATCCTGGACTAACACGGTTTGTACTAGTCATTATTATGCATAGGGCAATGCTTTTATCTACATAGACAAATATTTTGGGACACCTGGCTATTATATATACATTACATAAACTTGATCATATTTTAACTTGGTCCTTTTTTAACTGTAATAAACTTCCCCCTTTTTAAATAAGCTTTCCACAAGCTTTTGGAGTGTGTCTGTAAGAATTTTTGCACACTGATTCAGAAGAGCAGATGTAAGGTCAGATACCAATACTGGAGTAAAGGATCTGGCTCTCAATTTTCACTCTACTTCATCTCATAGGTTGTTAATGGAACTGGTTCAGTTAAATTATTATACTAAACCATGGCATTTGGAACTGTAAATTCTACACATGGGCACAGTTAAAATCAAAAGCCTTTCACAAAGTTGTCCAGAATACATGGCTAGGTGCTTGATTTTATACACCTTCATTAATACGACTAAATACAACAATCTGTTTAAATTATTAAGAGGTATGTCCAATGCTTAAATCTATATGCATCTCTTCAAATAGGGTAAAGCAGCAGGATGATTGTAAAATGCATTCAAATTCTATAAGAAACACATGGGCTTGATATCTGCTTGACAGGGACACCTTCATCACATGCTGACGTTAGCCAAAGGATCAGAAGCTAATGGTCCTTAGAAATGTAAGAGTACTTACCAAAAATTAATAAAATATTGATGCAAACTTTCATCAGTCTCATTGTAAAATCTGGTAGAAACCAAATCATGTAGTTTAGCTGTAGTAAAACAAAAAGTGACGTTGAGATTTTTAGTTACACGACTGATGGCATTGCTTTTTAATATATAAAATTTGATTCTTTTTTTAAATTCCAACTTAATGCCTAAGTCTTATAAGTCAAAATGTTGTAAATGACAATAGGATTGTTTTAATGGGTTTTACATAAAAATCACAGCTCAAAAATGTAAAAAAAAAAACTGTAGAGCTAAACTTAAAATGTAGGTAAGGAATGAAGGCAGAAATGTTACTTAGGGTTTGCTCACTAATTACAATGTAGCGCTTCATTGCTTTTTACTGGAATGTTTTGCACTTGCTGTGGTAAACATTAGGATGAGGAAGAGGCTTTGTGTTGCTTTTGCAGATGGCTGTTGGTAAAAGACAATAGTGACATTAACAGTTTTCTAGTCATTATGGATGATGCATGCGGGTGATGTTACTGTCCCCAGCAGAGCTTAAAAGGACTCCAGGTTACTCCAAATGTTATTGCTTTACTGTAAATTGTCCTGCATTGCATTAGACGTGGCAGTGTTGCCTGAAAGAAACATTTTTATTGCTACAAATTAGAAGAGAATTAGCTTGTAGTGCTGCTCAAAAATATTATTACTAAACAGAGCAAGTAAAATAAAAATAACAAATTTTGTATTACTTCTTTATTTCATTTTTTATTGGAAATGTAGGTTTAACCATTTTCATGACAATTTTCCATATTATATTATCATTATCAGAGCATAACTTGTTTTCTAGCAAATGTTCTACTGTAATAAATATCTGTATACATAGTCTACTGCACTATATGTTACACAATACAAATAACACAAAGTGATGGAGGACTGTAGCTTCTTAAGTAGAAGGTTTAATACTAACCTAACTTTTTCTGCATGGAAATATGGCTTTTATGGATGTTTTCCAGCAGCATATACAAATTTGCTCCAGGTGTAATTATTAGCTGTGTGTCTGCTCTGTAATAAAGTAGTGACCTGTCTAGGTTGTATCTATATAGCAAACATGTATATATATACTTTACTTTTAAAATTTGTCAAAATAAAACTGAGACAAAATGAAATGTAAAATTTTAAATGTGTAATTACTTTTAGACATTCTGCATTTTTATTTAATTTAGCATGTTTAACACAGTAAATTAACCCTGGGTATGTTCTAAAATGTGTACAAGTTTGTCTTGTAATGAATGTGATAAATATAAATGCTATTTACTTCCAAAGCATTCTTTACACATTTTTGCGCCAAATACAAATTACTCCAAGTGACCTTTAAAGTGACGTTTTCAAAGATACTTGAAAATGCTTCCAGATAGTTTGAAGTATGTTTTATCAATCACCGTTATCTCCTTTAACTGCAGTTTATTTCAGGATATCCTAAGCATGGATTTATTTAAAAGCTTAAATGTAACAAGTATGCAAATCCGTCTTTGTGATCTGGGCTAGATTAAGTGTTGCAGTCAGGCATCCCCAGAACATGGTTTAATTTTTATACTGTCTCAGTCTTCTAAAACCCAGCCCCCCTATGTTTTATTGGAACTCATTGTGGGGATGTAATTTTGTTGGAGTAGTTCAGTATTCCTTACAGAGGGAGTTGCAATGTTTAATTCTTTGTTTGTGTGTGTGTGTGTGTGTGTGTGTG
Organism: Corydoras sp. C115; assembly: GCA_019802505.1. Taxonomy (NCBI): domain Eukaryota; kingdom Metazoa; phylum Chordata; class Actinopteri; order Siluriformes; family Callichthyidae; genus Corydoras; species Corydoras sp. C115. The sequence goes on from JAFMOC010000004.1 coordinate 1,434,129, forward strand.
TGTGTGTGTATGTGTGTGCGCGCATATGGGTGCGAGTACAAGAGAGAGAAATAGGGATAGCCTTCTTGCCTCTGTCACACTAAGTAAGAGGAGGAGGAGACACTCGTGGTTTTTGTGCCTCTCGTTAACATTTTCTGTTCAGGATTTCCTACAAGATGTGGCTACAAAAACAGTTCCAGACCCCCTCCACCTCAGACTTGCCTCTTCGCTCTGTCAGCAGACAAAGAAGAAAGAAAAAAGAAAAAAAAAGGAAGCCTGCTTTTAATTTACAGGAGAGCAGCCGTATGCTAGATGGAGTCCATTGGGTCCTAACTCAACCCCTCACATCCCCCACTTGGCATAGCAGGCCCTCAAAGTTACTGCTGGGGAAAAATTGATTTCAGAAATAAATTCTGGAATTTTGGCAGTCTGTTTATTCAAAAACCAGTATTATATACCTCTTCATGGGATCTGATTCATACAGAGCCCATCTTTTGACATGAAAAGGAAAACTATATATTATATATACTGTATTTTACAAATTTTAGTTCCTTTATTTTAGTTAATGTGTTTATCAGTTTAACTTTGCTATTATACTTGTTAAGTTAAACTTAAGTTAACGTGTCTGATTTACCTTAGTCAAGTTCCTGTAACAGGAATATTTTAGCTATTTTGTGTCATGATGTCACAGCCTGTCACCTATCTGGCATCCAAATGAGTCCTGGGTGACATGGAAAAAGGGTTGTTATTTCAAGAACACCAGAAAACAATATACACACACAGGCAAAAAGGGAATTATTTAAACGCAAATCCGACAGAGACAATAGGAACAGGCAGGGCTTCAATACATACAGAAAGAACACACAGTGACAAGTTCAAGTAATTTATTCATATAGTGCTTTTTACAATAGTACATTTGTCGTGTACAGCTTTACACTGTTATGAGTCTGAACCCTTAAATAGGAAGCTGAAGCGACAGTGGCAAGAAAAATAAATTCCCTTTTATGTTGTGTTTTTTTTTAGGGGAAAACCTTGCAAGAGACAATGCTAAGTGGGGGGGGACATATTTTCCTAGAGCGGCCAAGCATTGAATTAAATGAAATAATTAATTGAACATCAGCATGTATCTTTTTTCAGAAAGTCTAAAGGCTTTCAAAAAATTGTAGAAATAGGTATCCTAAACTTGTGGAAGTGGTGAAAATTGTTACTTTCTATGTTTTCCATCCATCCACTATCTTCCGCTTTATCCTCTACTAGGGTCACGGGGGGGGGGGGTTGCCATGCCCATCCAGGGGAGAACATTTTGGGCGCTGGGCAAATACACTCAGGACAGGGCACCTATCCATCGCTGGGCACACACTCACTCACAGAAACACACTCTATATTGGGTCATTTGGAGAATTCAATGGACCTTAATCCATATTTTTGGACTTTGGGAGGAAACCGGAGAACCCGGAGGAAACCCAAGCGGACATGGGGAGAACATGGAAACTCCACCCAGATTGGGATTCGAACCAGGAATCCCTAGTGCTGAGAGCCGAACGTGCTAACCACTAAGCTACCAAAAACATACTGTAGTTAATTAGTCTATATCACTGGAGAGTACTGCATTGACACATTTGAAAATATCTAATGTGAAACATCTGCAAAAGATGAACAGGTAGGTTTTTATCTTCGCAGTTGCTGTTATACAATTTGATAGATAATTCCCTCTCTTGTGTTTAAAAACACATACCACAGCTCATGGGTAATAAAAAAAAAACAATAGACTTGTTGTGGTATACATGCTGTCCCATGGGAAGCAAATGAAGGCTTTGGCCGCTGAGTCCACCATACCACCCCATTTATCTTGTCCTGTAGTGTGTAATCATCAAAGTGCTGTGCAATGAATCAAGAAATTCCCTAGGGGGCTCCTGCCTCTCAACTACCTTCATGCCTACACAGACAGGAGCAACATTTAGGCTCAGTAATCCAATAAAAGCAAAAGCAATGGAGTGATTTGACAAACGATCAGCTTTACAAATTTTATACTTTTCAGTAATAAGATAAAAATCACTTTTATAATAATTTAGATTTTACAGGAAAAAAAACAATTTTTGGAGTCTTTTTGTAGTAATGGCTAAGAAACATGTGCGTTTTAAATCTTATTTTCTTCACAAAACATTACAATACATTTTTAAGCGGTTTCAGTTTTTGTTACTTAAAGTTTTTTTTAGAAGCTGTTAAAACATTAATGAGCATAAATGATAAAATAATCAATGTTTGTGTCTTGTAAGCATGTTTGTGTGCTTGAAATGTGACCAGGTGTACACACATGTTTGCATAAGGGTATATTCATGATCAGACTGGGTACACAATACCATTTATAGTTATTGGAATTTTTTGTAAGGATGAGCTAAAATAATTGTCCCACACTCTCCAATCTCACCTCAAGTTTTCTACCGGATTCAGCTCAAGTTAATAACAGAAGCTTGATTATAAGTTTAATAACATATTTTGGTGTTTATCTGTGTATTGTTTATTGGATATACTGGATAGTGTTTTGCTTAAAGATCTGAAGATAACACACTTTCATTTATTTTGTTAAAAGCAGATTTTAGATCTGGTATGTGTGGATTGGATACAGCAGTGCTGCTGACATTTTTACATGCCTTTAGAGTTACTTCTGGGTTGAGAATCTACCGACTGAAAATCAGAACTCCTATGTCTGATCCAGTCATACCATGACAACACATAGGACACTGCAGTGATTAGAAACATTAACAATCCAAATAGTACCATGACTGTATATCATGTATGCATATATGATGGAATGGAATAAAAGTAAGTGACTCAATAGCAGGAAAAATAAGCCTGCTTTTAATGACTTGCAAAAGTGCATTAAAAAAAACATGAGAATTCTCAAATTAAGCATAAATGCGAATATTGTAGCAAGTTTCTTTCCCCCCATGAGCTCTGAACACATGGAGAGCGGGGCATTTTGAGCAAGATTTTGGCAGTGGCCAGTGGTATTACAATATGGTGTCCTTCCCCCTCTCAATTACCTCACTTACATTCTCATTTCTGTTTTTTAGCCTTAAATAACAAGTTATTTAGTTACTTAATATTCCATATATCATTATTCCTTTGTATTATTTTTTCAAAGCTTATCTGGCTGATAATAATAGATCAATGAGCTTCTTAGATTTTTCCTTTTTTCCCTTTCTCCCCCTCTCCAAACCACTTCTCCATTCTGAGGTCACCTTTTTTTTACTTTTACAAAGTTCTAAGTCTGGCAGTATTTGGAATGAGTAGACAATACTGTATGAGTATTTTTCCTTCTGCTAATCATTCTATTCATTTTTCTGTAGCCAGGGTTGTCATGGAAATCTGTTTTCCTTCATAAAATAAAATGGACTGCTTTTCTCCTGTTTCTTTCCTTAAAGTAAAGTCTCAATCTTTTCTATTCTCTTTCTACCTTTCCATGTCTTTGTTGCTATGGTTTCCAAAGAGCAATTTTTTAAAATTTTTATTCATCAGTAATAAAATTTACATTGTGCTTGCATAAATATTTCCCCCTTGTTTTACTTATTTATTTATTATTAAATGGGACTGTCTGAAAGGCATATCTATTGCTTAATATTCCAAAAGTGTTCAGGTCAGGCTTTTAACCTTGACTTGACTTTGTTTTTGCTTTGGGATCACTTTGGACTATTCTTTTATGATATTTATTTGGGGAATTTCAGCTGTATTTTCAGCTCTATTTAAAACTGAAACAGTTTTCTTAGAAGGCTGTCTATATTTGTTCCATCAATCTTACCATTTAACTCTGCAGTGCACCATACATAGTGCTTCGCAACAAAGCCGCAGAGTTCAAATGAACTATTTTATTACTACTTTTTTTCTCAGGAATATCATTACTCTAAACTTGATTTTAAACGTCTTCTTTAGCAATGATTTTTTTTTCCTTGCCATTGTTCATTATTTTTTTAGTGTATTCATGTAATAATTGACATCTACACAGCTTTTATCAGACTAACTGCTAATCATTCAAGCTCCTATAATTAAACATATGACTTTTTTTTTTTTTTTTTTTTTTTTTTTTTTTTTTGATAGTATGAAATGGAAATATATGTACTTGATGCATATAAAACTATATACAAAAGTAGCTATTCAACTACTAAAATATTTGAAAGGGCATACGTGAAGTTAAATACTACTGCTAATACACAAAATTTGGTGCATTAATACAGAGAACATCATCCAATGTGTATATACCAACTGATATTATAAAAAAAATTAAAAGTAAAATACAAGTTAAAATTGTAAATAGGTACAAATAAATTAAAACCTTGATGTCTGACATAATGTCTTCTTCTCTAGGGCTCGGAGTGGCACAACAAAAAAGCAATTAATCAGAGATCAGTCATTTAAATATATAAAATTTATTTTATATATTTAAAGTCCATCTGTATATGGTAAGTGAAGAAAATGGACAATGAGTGGTGTATCCAAACTTTTGCCTGATATATAGAGGGTTAAAGTGGAGCTGAAAATAGTGCCCAGTACCTTTTGTAGCAGTACCTGAATTATTTGAGTTTGGGACTTCTCTCCCTTAGCCTCACTTTGGGGTCTCAGTAACTCAAATTTGATTCAATGCTCTTGCAATTTTTATTTTTCTTTATTTGTAAAGGTCACTTGTATCTGTTTCATGCTTGTAACAGTTATATTTACAACATTCTTCATGCCATATGTTATAGATTACCCTTGATGTCTGTCTTGTTGCCTTATACCCATTTTACCCTTAAGTTATCTTTTGTAGTTCAGATTAATAAGAAAATAATACAAATAGGAGATTTTATGAATTTTAACTTTGTTAAATATCCACGTCATGCTACCAACATCTCTCATTCTTTCATTTCCTCTCCTGAGCGTTAGAGCCTAGAACCTGTCCTGTCTTCCCAAACAGACACACAGAAAAACCCCATGTGAGATCCATTACCTCACCTGCTTCTCTCGTTCTCTTTTCGTTTTTACAAATTCACTTGATACAGACTCTGTCTGTATATGCCTCCACTGCTATCTTCAGATTTAATCTATATTCTGATTCATGAATTTATTAAATTTTATATTAATTTTATTTAAATTTGTTTAAAACTAGTGTCAGTTTTTAAGGTTCCCTAAAACTGCAATGCAGATCACCAACATAAGATACAAAACACCACAGAAAACAGGATCAGAACACTGTGAACAAAATATTTACCCGGCTCTATTTCTACCATCATGGCCTGCCCACTGGTTTGATTCCTGCGAATTTCCTTAGAGTGAGCACTCCATATTGTTTCAATTCAACTCCCCCACCACCATTTTTTATGGCATGGCACTCACTGGATTGTCAGCTCACAAAAAAAAAGTTTCAAAATGAGACACTTGGGTTGACAGCCCTGTGTCTTAAAATAGACAGACACTTCTGGTTTGTATCCAGTCATGCAAGCTGCTATTGCAAGAGTCAAAAGGTTAAAAAAAACAAAACAAAACAAAAAAAAAACATTTACTTACTATAAAAACAGACAGCAATGCATGCATTGACCAACGCAACCTTGCTGGGGTTGCTACAATTTGCAATTTGAGCCATCGACAGTCCAACATCCACCTTGGTGCTACTCCACCAACCCTTTATTGCAGCTGTGTCTCCGGCCAATTGGCCCATCCATATAGTGGATAAGGGAGGTAAGAATTATCCTAAGCCTTTCACTAAATTGACCGCTTTGTGTTCAGTGGTAATGATCACAAATGCATTCCCTTCGTTATTCCCTCATGCCTCTCACTTTTCTGCCTGGCATTAAACCAGACATTGAACCTAGGTGCACCAAAGCATAGTGTGTACCCCAAATGGCACTTCGTCCTGCCAGACAGATTACACAATCAGCAACCTCCAAACAAGCTGTAGTGATACCAAAACCAATAGGTGAACCTCCAATGCAAAGTTTTAATTTTGAAAGTGCCAGGGCATACTGCCGCATAATGCATGATGGGTAGGCTGAATTCGGACATCCCTAGTTAAGAATGTGCTTGACATGCTCACTGGTGTTATCAGGTTGTGATTCAAAGAATGAACACAGGCTTTTTCAGACATGGAAGTTTGATTCCAGACATGCATTTTATTTTTAAAGTTGTAGAATTACAAAAAAATCAACATCGATCAACAGATTTTTTTTTTTCTCATTCTGCAGCTAACACTTGTTCTCTCTCCTTCCCCCGGTTAAGATCCATTACTTCACCTGCTATCATTCTCTCATTCACAAATCCTCATTTGTTTGTGGTTCTGTCATCACAGTAAAACATGCCATTTTCTCATTTTAGTAAAAGCAAATGATTTGGGTAGAGTCTATTTTCCATGTGTCATTTTAATAGCAACATTCCTTAAGAATATATCTAAGCCGATGGGCGTGGTGGTCTAGAAATGAGTTGTGTTTAGGTAAAATAAAGTAACTAAAGTAGATAAACCATTCATTCATTCATTCATTATCTCCCGCTTTATCCTCTATTAGGGTCGCGGTGGGGTTCCCCATGCCCATCCAGGGGAGAACATCTCAGGCGCTGGGCAGATAGACCCAGGACAGGGCGCCAATCCATCGCTGGGCACACACTCACTCACACAGACACACTCTATATGGGGCAATTTTGAGAATTCAATTGACTTGATCCATGTTTTTGGACTGTGGGAGGAAACCGGAGAACCCGGAGGAAACCCACGCAGACACGGGGAGAACATGGAAACTCCACCCAGATAGGGATTCGAACCGGGAACCCCTAGCGCTGAGAGGCGAACGTGCTAACCACTAAGCCACCGTGCCGCCGTAGATAAACCAATATATGCTTAATGTGTTTTTTAAAGTAATTAGTTTTGCACTTCTATACATTTTGTATTTGCTGAATAAGCTTTTTTGTGTTCTAAACAATTCTATTTCCTAATGCATAATTTTGAAAACTGAAATTTGATTAGTAGACTGATGTAACTGGCATGGTGTTGGCATGGTGTATTTGCTTATATGAGAGATCCAATTTCTTTGGAAAGCTGAAATTTGCAGCTTAGTCAAAACATGCATATATACAGATGTAATCACTGCAGTAATGTGTTCTGCCGTATTATAAAGCATGTTAGTCCTCTCTTGTTTCCATATACTGCATTAGACTGCATACAATTTTGCTGGCTCCACTAATTTCAAATACATGCATAGAATATTAGGTTAGAAATGTTAGAAATAACTAGTTTTATATTTAATTTGCTCATTTATGATGTCCATGCACTCAGGCATTTTGTAGTGTGTGTGTTTTTCTTTTGCTATAATTATTTTCTGAATAATGAAAACATATTTTTAGACCACTGGGATAGTCCTGATGACCGACCACAATTTGATAAGATTGATACCAGGGCCAAATACCTAACCTGTATTCCTAAGCCATCTGACAATTCTTGCATTTAGCAGAATACCCAATGTTATTTATCAGGCTCCTATTTCAATCTGTGTGACACTATGTAATATTACTTAAAATATTGCTATAGATTTAGTCCAAAAGTAGATTACAGTGTTGTCATTGTAAAGTAGATTGTATAATTAGTAAATAAGATTAGATCGGAAAATTATGTAAAAAATAATGCTGGAGTAAATAAAACATGAATAGAAACACAATTCAATGAAATATACTTTATGCTTTGGTTCAAATATATGACAAAATAATAAATATATGTGTATGTATGTGTGTGTGTATATATATATATATATATATATATATATATATATATATATATATATATATATATATATATATATATATATATATATATATATATGTGTGTGTGTATATATATATATATATATATATATATATATATATATATATATATATATATATATATATATATATATATATATATATATATATATATATATATGTATATATATATAGTTTACACACCTCCTTTTTACTTGTTTTCCATTTCATCAATTCCACCTGCCATAAACCTTCTACAATCACAGGCTGTAGTCCATCTGTTTGTGGACTACAGTAGAGAATGTGCTAGTCCCTTTAATGCTGTTCTTCAATAGTTCGGACCACAATAGTAGCCCCACAGTGCAGATATTATTTGATTTGTGCATTAATTTATTTCCAGCAGTGTCACTGACGTGTTAAAATAAAATGACAACAGCACTGTTTCACTAATACCCCAATACAGTATCAGTATCACTGCAGAACTGACAATTTACTACACACCACCCAAATTAAACCTGTTCTGTGATGGTCCTGACAATAGAGAACAGAGAAACAGGGACCAACAAAAGAAAACAGATGTATTACACACCAAAAAGATGTAAGTTATAGTTCTTTTATAGTTAAGTTAAAGTTTTTACATTGTATATGGACAGAAGCTTGAAGACCCTAAATGAATAAAACAATCTAGGTAGGGATAAGGATTACAGGCTTCAGGGTGTCAGGAATTTATTATCCCCAGAATAGTTGAATTTCAATGAGAGCAGATTATAGACCCTGATGATGGAAAGGACTGGACAGAGCTAAGAATAGTTGAGACAATATGTCTTAAAGCAGTGTAGATACTAAGTAAGGAAGCCAACAAAATGAAAACAAATTAGCTAATAAATATATATAATCTCACGCTTAGACATTTCACAAATCACATTTTTCTCAGGCATTTAGTTTTTTGTGTATATGATTTTAAATATCACAAATTTAGTATATAAAACTGGTTTTGAGTTTTCTGTCTTAATATTACCATAATAAAGTATAATTTTATATGGCTTGGATATATTTTTTCTGGCCTTTGTGTTTCTAGTTTCAGGTTGTGATATAAGAAAAAAATGCTTTACATAGTTAACAAGTACATTGTTATGAACAAAAGCAATGAAATAAAACAATAAGCATGAACATCCCAAATGGTTGTTGAAGTAAGTTTCATTATATTAATAAGTTTTCTACATGATGCAGAAACACAATGTTTATTTGCCTGTGTTACCTTTTATGAAAGCATTTATCTTGGTTTGATGGCAGTATGCTCTCTGTATATATAACTTTAGCAATGAGCATGGAATGATTAGGTAAAGATACTAGGGATAAGCCTCACAGCAAGGAGGTCCTTTGATTACCAAGCAAGGCAGCTAAAGTCCTTTCTATGTGGAGTTATGTTTTTTATGTCTCTTTCCTTTGGGTGCTTCTGTATATTCTCATAGACAGAAAAACATGCTAGTTGACTTAAAATGAAGATGGTAAATTCACCCTCTGTGTTTTATTTTTAAATGTTTGTTTGTATATCTGCACATTGATAGACTGACTTCCCCAGGGTATTTCCCTGCATTCTGTCCTGTTGAAACTGGAACAAGCTCTAATATTCTTAGAGTAATACATGGTTCAGAAAAGATGTATTAATGCCTAAATAAATAAAGTTAAGATTGTAAAAATAGTGTCCCTGTTTTGTTAGATGTATTCACTTTTAATTTTAAAAATGATGAATTAAGATAATTGACATTACAATCTACAATTAAAGAATCAGACCAAAGTAGTTTTAATTGGGTCATTGACGGAAGGTAGATATGTTTCTTTAGGCATAGGAAGTCATGCAGCAGACTCGTTCTCACTGGCAGTGCAGTAATCCCACCGTATGTGGTGCTGGCTGGAGTTTTACCCAGCTTTCTCCAATACTAATTGATTCCTCCAGCAGTCAGTCATAAGGGACTGTGTACTGTGTGACTGGTGATGCTTATACAGCCAGCTCACTTAATCCTTTTGAAGTGCTTCATTTTTCTCTTGCTAAGATTGATGTGCTTTTATTTACTTTAGTAGGAATTCACATTTTGCCAACTTTTTCACCCTACATCTTTTACATTCTACAATGTCTGACTTCTTATCATTGCATCATGTGTGGAATAACACAGACATGGGAACCTGGAGGTTAAACATGCAACTTGTTTTGAATATGGTGTAGATAGTCAGTGCCTCTCTGAGTTGCACTGAGGGTTCACTACACTGATGCACAATACAGAGCTACCTTTGTACCTTCATACACATTAAAAGATCTGAGCACTGTGCCTCAGTTTTTGTCACATTTACTTATTAGATTTCCAGTATGCTGTTTATTTCTGCTGCAAGTAAAGCTAAGCTCTATATTTTTTACTATAATCCAGTGACCTCTTAAAGTTGCCCTGAGAATGGCCCCAGTATTGACTCTAGAGAAATCAAATTGCCTGTCTTTTTACCCCAAGTGGATTGTTTGGTATGTGACCCTAACTGCAGTCAGTCCTAAGCTTTAGAATTTTCCCTCATTTTATTTAACCCTTTGTACAACATTAAACCTATTACTTAACCGATTGAACCCAAACTTTTGTGTGTGTGTCAGGACTGACTGCAGCGGGTAAAAAAAAAAAGATAAGAAGCAGGTTTAGCTAGGACAGTCTTTACTGAATCGTGAAAATACACAAACGTAAATAAGCAGCAGCCCCACTAAACAGATTAAAGAGCTGGCAAAACGGTAAACAATAGCACGTTAAGCAAGTTGAGCAGGAGGAGTGCGAAACACGTGCATTTGGAGGTAAGATGGTTGATGGTGTCGTGATAACTTGCTGAAGAACTGAAGAGGAGCCAGTGAGTAGTAGCAGGAGGCAGCACTGAAGTGAATACATACCAATAACTAGATCTCAACTCAGAAAATGAAAAATGTTAATCAATGCAAAGATAGAAAAAAGGGCACATTTTTGAAAATGTGTGCATTTCATTGGCTCCGTGCTGTACCCTGCACAATGACATAGTTAAATCTGACCTAATCTAAAACTTTAAAACATGTGCACTCAGAGGAAACAGATGAGCTAATATTTGAATATACAGTGGGAGAAGGGGATATGACTTTACTCCTAGAAAAATGAAGTAATGGCAGGAATAAAAAAAGACTTATTACTGCAATGCGGACAAATCCTAAGCATGAAGAGCAGGTTTATCAGGATGTTCTGAGTGATAACAGTGATAAGCTGTTGATCAAAGATATTATTAATAGCAACCTAACCGCTTGTTTACCAAATACTAAATAATGGAATACCAATAATGGTAATTCAGTAAGGATGACACAGAATAAATATTAGGTGATTTGGAAACATTCATTATTCATTATCTCCCGCTTCATCCTCTATTAGGGTCGCGGTGGGGTTCCCCATGCCCATCCAGGGGAGAACATCTCGGGCGCTGGGCAGATACACCCAGGACAGGGCGCCAATCCATCGCTGGGTACACACTCACACACTCAAACACACTCTATATGGGGCAATTTAGAGAACTCAAATAACTTGATCCATGTTTTTGGACTGTGGGAGGAAACCGGAGAACCCGGAGGAAACCCACGCGGACACGGGGAGAACATGGAAACTCCACCCAGATGGGGATTCGAACCGGGAATCCCTAGCGCTGAGAGGCGAACGTGCTAACCACTAAGCCACCGTGCCGCCTGATTTGGAAACATTTAGATTTTAATTTGAGGGCACCTGTGCAGCAGCAAAATATTACGCAAGTTGAGCCAGACTAAATCACCAGGGGAATAGCTGGGCTTGATGATAAAATATAAAATGTTATGCATTTAAAAACATATATATTTTTTTTTACTTCTTTGGAACCAAGATTTTAAGACAGGAGAATTTCAGTATATACAAGTAGGAAATCTTCAAAAAAAAGTCATGCAGCGCATCATTGACAAAGGCTTAACTTCTAGAGGCATTATTGAGCTTGCCTAGAACCAGAAGGAGCTAAATTGTAGGACATTAGCTATATGCAGGTGGCTTTTGAGTACAATAATCACAATAAAGTAAAAAAAGAAAGGAAAAAAACAGAAGCCACAGGTGATTTGGACAGACCAATTATGCCAAAAGATTTGGAATATTGAAGCAATAAGGCATGAGAAGGCGTGTGTATAAATAAATCATGGGAAAGATGTGTTATTAGGCACGACGTGTAGCGGAGTGGCCAAATTACAGAATGCACTTTATGCTTTCTGTTTTAAAACATCGGCAGAAAGAATGTTTTGGTTATCATGCATTGATGCGATTGTAAAGCATTCAGATGTGTGTGTGTTATTGTCATGTGACAGACCAATGTCTCAACCAATCAGATTTAAGGACCAGAACTACCCATCTTCTAAAATAGCACATAGCCTTACTTTTTATAAAATAGCACATAGCCGTACATGCATCTATGAGGTTTGGCATTTTTAACAAGATTGATAAACCAATTATAAGGTGATAGGATAAGGAGGCAGAGCAAAAGAAGTTTAAACAGCAATTACCCTGACAGCCTTGAAACACTCAGATCCCCCAGTCAAATGATCTGACTTAGTAAGGGTGGTAGAAATTGAGCACAACACCTTTTGCCGGTGGTTAATAAATTCAGTAAGATGATGGTAAAACAAAAACTTGAATCATGAGAAACAGAATCATGAGTGCCTAGTGTAGGTGTAGAAGTGCCTAGTGAAGAACTTCAACCTGAGAGATACTTGAGAGCAGAGAGGGGCATATCTTGATCTTTCATGTTAGTCCTTCAACATTTTCAGACCAGCACGGAAAATGGGAAAAAGTACAGGCTTATTCTAGCTGTTGCTAGATGAAAGTATGAAAGTATTGAGGCATAAAAGAGTTCGCCCTTCAGGCTAGGGTACCTCAGTCACCTGCCAAGCTGTACAGACATAAAATGATGGATGGAATTTTTGCTTATCAGTAGCAGGACAGGGTTTAGCCAGATTAAGCATTAAACATTGAATCAAAGACATTTCACAGAGATCTCCATCTTAATGTTCAGAAGGTGGAGGAAACTATAGCTTCTCTGGTAGTAGCAGAGTAGGAGTAGAAGTATCATGAGAAACTGAGAGGTGGACAATTCTCTGTTTCAAGTTGTTTTGTTGCTCCAGCAATGTAACTAAAATAGACGAGAGTTCTAGTATATTGTGCTGAAGTTCATTCGAAAAAAGAAGTGTGCTCATGAAGCACAGTGTCTTGGTCCAAAAGGAGCTGACCGCTGTCTTTGTATAGTGGCGTTGATTGCGGTCAGGCTTGACCGCAGAGGGAAAAAACGAGAATACAAGAAGCAGGTGTAGCTAGGACAGTTTTTACTGCACTAAACTATGCACAGAGAGTAAATAAGCACATGTAGCACCACTAACAGATTAAAGAACTGGCAAAGCCGTAAACAATAGCGCGACTTCAGAAGCAGGATTGTAGATTTAGAGGAATCACGTGCAGATGGATGTAAGAAGGTAGACGGCATCGCAATAACTTACTGAACTGCAACATAGCTGACTAGTAGTAGCAGATGGGGTCAGTGTTGAGGAAAATACACAAAAGTAATGAAAGTTTAGAGAAGCAAGTTCTTTGCAATAGTTTCACTTTCATAGTAACATTTCATTTTTTATTGATTTGTTTTATGTGAAAATAAGTTAACACAATCTCTACTGAGAAGAAGCTACTGTATATTTAATTTATAGTTACAGGTTGGTACAAAATTTAACTTATTGGAAGTTACTTATTGGTTTGATAGTTGGTATGTACTATACATTGACACATTTTTTGTATTTATGGGTTATTTTTTAAAATTCAGAATGATACTGACAAATATAGATTAAGTAAAAATGTCATATTTTGTATGTTTTTATATGAAATTAGTATAATTTAAAATGAAACCTTCAAAACTCAACTAAATGTGTTCTATATATTTTTTTGATAATATGGATATAAACTGGTTTATAAACGTAATTAACATGCATTATAAATTATGTCATGTGAATTTATTTCTAGTTGAGATCTATTTCTAGTTGACATTTTTGTATTAACATAAGCATTAGTCAATGTTCATTCCTCATCCCTCTGTCAGTTGCTCTGTTTGTGTCTGAGAGGGTGTTCTTGCCCCTTGCACTCTGGACTCAGCTGAAAAACCAGTCTCTTTCAGACTGACGTCATTCCTGTCATCTAGTATTGGTGTACCCTTAAAGGGTTCAGAGCTGCTGTCTCCTTGGCTGTCTAGGGGATACATTGCATAGCTATGAAACTATTTGCTTATGAACAAAAGCAATAGAGCTACTTCACTATCCCAGGACCTCACATCTATAAAACCTTTATTTAGATTTGCTCATCTCGTGTGATAAATGTTTTCCTTTATGCCACATGTGTTTCTTTTTCTGGTCTTATATTTAAGCAACACAAAAATCACTCCATGTGTGCGTGTGTGTGTGTGTGTGTGTATGTATGTATGTGTGTGTGTGTGTGTGTGTGTGTGTTTATATATATATATATATATATATATATATATATATATATATATATATATATATATATGCCCAGCGATAGATTGGCACCCTGTCCTGGGTGTATCTGCCCAGCGCCCGAAACGTTCTCCCCTGGATGGGCATTAGGAGAATAATAGGGTGGAGGATAATGGATGGATATGTATATATCCATAATAATATATATATTATTACATTGTTGCAAATTCAGGCTTTATTTACTCTTTTCTTACATACTCTTTTACATTATGTATATTTTTCTTTGGAATTTGAAATAAATTGATTTATTGAATTTATAGACAGATGGAAATCACTCCAAAACCTGATACAAATAGTTCTTTGGTGTTTTTATGTCGTAAAAAAACTGTTAATCTTGTAACAATCCAAGCTGTCCTTGTGACTGAGTCACATCAATTGTCTGCAGATTTCTTTCTTTGTTCCACTTCAGCACTCTTGGCCACCTCCATTCTTCCTGCATTTTACAGTATTCACATTCAGGATAAGCATCAGTCTCAAATGAATTGCCATAGTAAAAGCGCAACATAAGTGTACATAGTTACACTTAAGCAGGGTTAAAGTCAAATCCCGGTCTGCTTCTTTAGCACTTAGCTGGCACAGCACACCACCTGTCAAACGCCAGGCCTCCACATTCATTTGCCAGTTTGTCCACTATGTGTGCCAGGCACAGACTGTAGCACTGCCGCATGTTCTCTTTTTCAGAAAGGAAGTCACTCAATAGGAAGAGAATGATCTTCAGTGAAATGAGCTGAAGGCCACTGCTGTGTTCTGAATGTCACAAACCCATCCTGAGCCCCCAAAGGACCCGTCTCTACCCCTTCTACTTTTACTGGGCACCAAAAAGCACACCAGTGTTTCAGTCCTCAAAAATGAGCAATTAATTTTACTTTTAAATGCCAAAGCATGCATAATACAAAGTTTTGTTAGTTAATGGACTGGTGTATTACAAAAATAAATTGATTGTAAAGTATGAGAGATAATCAGATGGCGGATTCCAGTTATTTTTGCTTTTTATATGTTACACTTGACTGTAAAATGAATATACAAAAACAAGGCAATTAAATTTAAAGCTGAATCTCAATGTAAGAGACTGAAGCGCATCATCCAATGCAATATAAGCACATTTTGATCACTTATGTCATCACGTGCAGGGGCAGCACAGGGGCGGCCGAGTTCTCCGACAGTCCAAAAACATGGATCAAGTCAATTGACTTCTCCAAATTGCCCCATGTGTGTGTTTGTGTGAGTGATTATGTGCCCAGCGATAGATTGGCGCCCTGTCCTAGGTGTATCTGCCCAGCACCCGAAATGTTCTCCCCTGGATGGGCATGGGGAACCCCCTCGTGACCCTAATAGAGGATAACGCGGAAGATAATGGATGGATGGATGTCATCACATGCAATAATCCACTTATGTCTTTTTTTTGTGATATAACTTTAAGCCATACCATGGATTAAAGTTATCCAAGGTCTGCTTTGTCAAACAGGTACCTTGTTCTTCTATCCATTCAGATAGATAGATCGATAGATAAAAATCATTATATTATTTTTGCGTGTTCCTATTCATGCACAATATAAACAACCATTGCCACAAGTACTACAATTCATCCACAACAAAAGGAAGGAATCCATGTCGGCTACATTATTTTATTAATGCAACATGAATTTCATGACTTATATAGAATTGTTTATATGTATGAAGTCAAATGTCTGCTTGTGTTCCCTATACAAATCCACACACTTCCTTCGATTGCAATGAAATTTCACATGCTTGCTTTTCGGGAGCCTCCGGAGGTTTATATACTCTTTACAACCAGAAGCAGCTCATGCTTTAGTGAGCCGTCTGCCGTACACCTTGCAGCTTGATTTAAGACATATCGGTGTGTGTTTACTAGGGGTGAGCTGCAATATTCGCTGATTCGACGATTCGATTCGGAGAACCGTAGTCGACTATGAAGATCATAGTCGAATGTACCATTTTGACCACATGGGGGTGTCCATGGCTGCTGCTAAGCATTAGTTTTTACATGAAATGTCTTTGTTTTCGTTATATATATAGACTTTTGTCAAATAAAATCATCCTAATTTCTAGAAGAAAAAAGAAAAACAAAAAAAAAAAGGTTTTCTTTTGTTAGAAAAACAAGTAAAATATATATTAAAAAAATATTTTTTAAAAACTATGCTTATAGCGCCATCTTGTGGTGAAATTTTAACTGATTCGACTATCAGTCGACTATAGGGAAAATCTGACGAATCAGATTCGACTACGGAAATCTGTAGTTGAATACAGCCCTAGTGTTTACTATTCATGATTAATAGGTGTCTTTTGGGCATCACATGCAATAATCCAATTATAGCGTCACTTGCCAATCCCCTTAAGAACCTGGTCTGGTACGACTTTGACATGGTTCTATTTCAATGATGATTAAGATTAGAATTTTTTAGAAATGATGTAATCCTTATTGCTCAACGTTTGGAAACAATGTGGCTGTACCGTGCTACTAGAACAGTGTTTTTCAAAATAATCAAGACATTTAACAAAAAAAAAAAACTATTTGTGTTAAACACAAGGATAAAAATTATACAACAAATGACTGTTGCGTATAAACTTTCTAAATGTTACAACAGTCAGCAATTAGTGGAAGGTTTACAGGCAGTTGTTTAAATGATTTCAACACATCTGCAGCCACATGGCATCTCTAGTCTCTCACACTGCTCTGTGTGATATTGATTCACTCTTTTCTAGTCACGTCTATGGACTTCTTGGGTATATCTTTGTTTCCAGTGGTTTGTATTGACCTTAGATCAGGACTGTTGCTTGGTCATTTCAGTATTTTATCAGTTTAGTTTCATTTCCTCTTCACCCATTTTGTAGTGCAACAATTGTAGTGCAATTTAACCAAAATTAGCAGCAAGATTAACAATAATAACTAGGCAATACTGGTTTTCTTTTTAGGTTGTTACTCAAGCAGCTGGTCATTGTTATCCAAGATGATTTTGAAACATTTTTTGTGTTTTGATAATGATAAAATATGAATTCCTACCCTCATTGTCTTATCATTGGATTATCTCTGTTCTTCTGAAGTATGTCTCCGTTTGCAATTTTTATTAGTGTTTTATAGTAAAGATAAATGTGCACTGCTAAAAAACATAAAAAATTTGATCCTGACAGCCATTCGCACTTATATTTAACTTATTCTAAATGTGGAAATGTTCACATATTAAATATAGATAGCTGCTCTACTTCCTCCACTTTCACCTCTTATAGTGTATGTGCCTCTGTTAGTGTACAGATTCCTGAAGTTCATTCCCATTTTCATTTCCCAGTTAAATTAGGTTTTTTTAGCAATATGTACCATTTTGCATGAGTAGTCACCCTGTAGCATATTTTCCATTCCAGCTAATCTATTCTCAGGGATGACTGCAACTAATGTGTAATACAGTTGACTATATTATAAATGTAAAATTTTAAATATATATATTTACCATGTACACTTACATTTTCAAGTGTTTAAATATTTTCCAAGTTTCAGACAGTGAGCTATTGTGGATAAACCATTAATTGTGTAATAAATGTGGTGCTTGACAAATGTAATAAAATTGTTTTAATAGGTTAGGAGAAGGAATGTTGGGAAATTTTCGACAAGCATAATGCAATAAGGATTGGTTAAGTATTAAAGTAAAAAAAAAAAAACATTTGAATTTTTATGATGCTTTAAAGAGAGTGAGCTAACTATTGTAGTCAACTTTCCATTTCTATAGTTTTCCTGTTTTTTACAGCTGTGGTTCTTAAACTTTACAGACCAAGTACCACCCATTATCAAACAAAAACTACCAAGGTGTGTGTATATTAAAGCAATTAGGTCCAAGAGGTCATACATTGTTGTGAATAAATCATGGGAAAGAGGTGTTGTTAGGCGAAGCAGTGTTCTGTCACACCTCTTGTTGATCGCTAAGTAACATGTTTCTAACAAAATGTATAAGAGTATCAAATACTGCCATCTAGTGACCAAATTACAGAACACAGTTAATGAAATGCATCAAGAAAATAATGTATTGTATATCCAAACAATTATTTGGGGTTCGAGAAACACTGTCTTAATACATTACTTTTTTCTGTATTTAATAAATATAAAATAAGTTGTGTATATGTATAAATGTGTGTATCTATATATTGGCTATGTGTGTTATTTATTTATTTATACATAAATATACACTGTGTATAATGCATAAATATTTATTCTTTTTGAGTTGGCTGTTGACAGTTCTAGTGCAGGTGCATGTTTGCTTCAGTGTTCTTTCATCTTGTCTGTTGCTCTTAGCAGTGTTGTTTTTAGGTTTGCTAATAGGAGTCCCTGTAAACCAAAACTGACATTCTGAATTTTTCTGGATATGGCTTGGTGCATCTGGGCCTATTTAAAAAAAAATAGGAAGTGTGTGTGCTTGTTTTTTATGTTTGTCAGTGCAAGTGAATAACAGAGTCTCTTCAATTTGCATAGTGATATGCAATATATAGCCATATAGCAGGATCAAGAGGTAACAATCTATTTAATTATGTTGATTTATACATTAAAACAATACAAATAATACTTTCTTCTTAATATTAATTTGATGCAACCTCCGATGAACATCACATGAATAGCTTTACTTTTTTATTACTTATTTAACAAAAAGGAACAATACAACCTTATTGTATCAATTGGAAGTAGCAAAGTATGCAGCATACAGGTGCTTATTAAATCCTCTTAATTAATTGATCATAATCATATGTGACTACATCTATAAAAGCAGAAGGTTTGGCAATTTGCTAGTCTGGAGCATTCAGAAGTTAACACAATGTTAATGAGGAAAGACATTGGAATTGATCTTAGAAAAGCCATTATTGCTGCTCATTAATCTAGAATCAATTTCTAAATACTTTAAAGTGCATCACTTCACTGGGTATAAGTATAAAATATATTAGACTGTTGATGATGGATAGTGTAATGGATATGCTAGCAAGCATATGAAAGAAAACATATCCAAAGTCAAATTTGCAAGTTGAATCAGAATAATGACGAAAAATCTTAAACAATGATGAAGACAACATACAGAGTTTATGGACCTGCTCCTAACATCTTAATACCAGATACCACAATACACCTTTGCAGGTCTGGTGGCGTCCATGCCGCCATGATAAGTCTGTTACGACAATTAAAAAGGGAAACAAGCACAATATTAGGAAGGTGGTCACAATGTTTTGCCTGATGGATGTGTGCATAATTAAATTCTGTCTGTTGAACTGACAACTTCCTAAAAGTGATACTTCATCAAATGACACTTCT
Organism: Corydoras sp. C115; assembly: GCA_019802505.1. NCBI lineage: Eukaryota > Metazoa > Chordata > Actinopteri > Siluriformes > Callichthyidae > Corydoras > Corydoras sp. C115. Next base: position 1,453,751 of record JAFMOC010000004.1, read on the forward strand.
ACATATTCCATACTTTTTGAGCAAAGGCCAGCATGTTTCTGCTACCATCTTTTTATTGGTAACTGCTCTTTAATTTTAAGAGTTTTTTAATCCATCTTAAGTGGCTTAGCTGTTTGTTAAACCAAAATAAATACATTAGTGTCGGCTAATTTGGCTCTTGTTATGAATTGCAAATAAGGACCTTATCATGGCCATACTGGTGCCTCAATACATGGTGATAATGTAAGCTTTGGCTGTTTATGGCCTCTAGTCAGGGCCCATTATAAGCCACCCACACTTCCTCCCATCTATCTAGTCAACATGCTATTTTCTTCTTATTTGGCATTATATGGCGAATAATCATTGTGGATTGCTCATTTTCCCTGGAGAAAAAAATAGGTGTAGGTGTGTTTTTGATGGGTCACATTATTTATTGTTACATCCAAAATTCAGCCCATTGGTAAGGCTGAAAGAAAGTAAAACAAAATTAGCACTTTAATTTTAACACATCAGCTTACAGAATGCTCTGTCTCTGAATTTACTATGATTTCATCTATGAAATGTTAGTTTTGCTGCAATATTTTTACCAAAAGGCTGGGTACGCTGATACTGTGCAGCAATGAGCAAGAAAAAAACTTCACACATAGAGCCATATGTTCACCATCGCATCTGTTGTGGTCAAAAAGTTTGTATGCTGTAAAACATCAAAACTAACCTTCTTAGCCCCCTTTGTCTTTTGTGGTTTAAAATATGCTTTTGATCTAAAATGATATTCATAACCCAATATAATATGTAAAGCCAAACTAGCTAACCTGCTGAGACACAGGTAAGCTTACTAGCTAACAAACCGTATCGTTGGCTTTTTTGAGAACTACAAAAGCAGTTGAAACTTGTAGCAGTTAAAAAGCATTGTCAAAGCTTTTTTTTAAATAAATGTATTAATTTTAATAATTTTAATGCTAAAGGTCTTTGAATTATTGACAAATATCAAGTTGGAAAGTGAATTCCTAACTCTGTGGCGAACAAACGATGGCACAACAAACATCTAAACTGGTTAATGCTGTGAAACCAACCAATCCAATGTAAATACAAAGTAATGAGAGAGCCATGAATATGAGAATAGGGTGAGGCGGTGGTAAAGGAGGTGAAAATGTAAAATTCCAGTGAAGCTCAACATGCACATCCAGAAGAAAAACAGGATGATGTAAAGAACAGATTTGACAGAGGTGGTTTATTTAACTAAAATATAATTTTCTTTTATCTTGCAGGTTAAAAAAAAAGAAAAAAAAACTTTCTGTTCTGGTGATTGGCAGAATACAGCCTGAAACAAAACTCTGTTTGTTGTATGAACCCAATTATGTAGAACATGAAAACATCTTTTTTTTTTCACTGACATTAAGAATCAGTATCAGGCAGCTTTCTTGTCATTTCTTTCCCATCTTTTTTGCACATTTGACACACAACTTTTGTTCACTTAGTTTTTAGCATGGTGACTTTATGTTGAGCCCCAAAGCTGATTAAAGAGCAGCTGCACTTTTTAAGACCAAACCATCTAAGCTTAAAAGTTCAAGCATAATGAAGAAGCTTTGTGTACAAGTTTAAAGTGTTGTGTCATGTTGCTCTGATATGGTTTGCACTCACTTTTATTAAATCTTTTAACATTTTATGATTCACATTTTATTTGCTTACAATGAGGCCTCCACTAAGATGTTTTAATTGACATTTATTTTAAACAGTGACTATGATAGTGTGAATTAAGAGTAGACAGAATAAGCATTAAACTGTTTCAAGACTGGTGTAAGATAAGATAATCCTTTATTGGTCCCACAATGGGGGGAATTCTAAAGTAAAAATTATTACATTTATTCAGTGAGAAACACATACAGAGAACAAGCTTGACCCCCAGTAAAAATCTTTAATAAAATTTTAATGTTGTGTATTTTTAGAACTTTTTAAATCAACTCTGTACAAAGTACTCTGAAGTTCTACTTAATAAAGTTTTTGCAGCCCCTTCCACAAACTTTGGTACTTTTTGTAAACAAGAACAAAACAGGCTGTCAAACATAATTTTGCTGTCATTCATTTCTATTCTTTTGTTATTTCAGAGAAAAACGGCAAATGCATTGTTGGTTATAAGTATAGTGGTTAAAATAAAAATAATAATTACAATCCTTATCATAAAATAAACATTTGCTGGCACCCCTTATGCACCTTAAAAATTTGACTTTTTTTTATAAAATGAATCATACCAAAAACGTGACAACAACAAAGAGTAATCAACTTCTCAGTTCTCATAGTCTAATGGTCCATCAATGTCTACAGTGGGAACTGTTGTCCCTAAACTTTGTATTTTATTGTGTTAGTAAAATATTAGTCTTACATGTTAGTAGAAAGCAGAATGGCAATAATGATAATCACTGATGAAAAATAAAGGGCCATTTCTTCATTATTTGCAAAACGTGAAATAATTTAAACCTTCACAATGCATAAAAGTTGATAAAACATTTGCATATATGCTTGCTGCCTAACTTGAATTTGTGAGTTGTTGATAGAAGAAGCATTATTTGGCCATTGGCCATGGATGTCTTTTTGTCTGATTATAGTAATACTATAAAAGGTTTAAAAGAGCTTTAAACATTAGGCCTAATGGAGATCCTTTGAGCTATATTCACTTAAAACACTATCCACATTGTGTGTCTGCGGTCAGCAACAAGTAGTTGCTTATAGTGGACTTAACTATTTATCTGACATCTGGAACTCATCTTTTATTTTACATTACTGATATATTATTTGGTCTTTCTTAAACTAATCAATAGGTAATAGAATTAGGTTTTTGTGTACATGTAGTGAAATATTTAATGAAGTCACGGCTAGGCATTTCTATATTGCAAAGTTGGGCTTTAAAACATTTATGGAAATAAATGTTTTGCTATATTCATTGAAAAGCAAATAAAATGATTAAAACATCAAATAAAGGGTTTCTACAGTTGTTAAATGTTAAAATTGTTAAATGTAAGGAACAGACATAAGAAGATAGTGAGAGACTGCGTAGGTGAGAAAGCGTTTGAAATCATGCATGGAGGACTTGAGAACTTATTACTGGAGCAAAATGTGTTGTGAAGAAAGCTTTACATATATGAATTGAGTGCCTTTATATATTTTAAACACTAAATACAGTATAAGCATAAATTAAAGGCATCATACTAACAGGACAGTGTGGTTAGCATTGACCTGGATTAATTTCATTTGGGATTACTTACTACTACGTGATCTTAAGAAACACCAAACATTAGTCAATAGCATTTTTTTTTAATTGCTTATTTACATTTGTTCATTTTTTTAAATTTTATTTATTAAGAAATTAATTATTTACAAAATACTATTTACTGTATATTGTAAGAATTGATCACTCAATGAACAAATTTTTTTTTTTTTAAACACGTCAATAACTGATTTATAAAAATGTACCAGATAGCCAAATGAAAAACAAACCGCTAACATGACTACATAAATCACAAACAAGATCATTTATGTCAATGGATATCAGCAAAATATTTGTTCTGCCCCTTAAATCCATAATTTTCTTAAAAGTCCATACTCTGCATTGTATTGTGGTCTATATTCTGTATTGCAGTGTACTTTGTCTTTAGTCTATAAAAAGTGTTGTATAACATTGAATAATAACATAGTGAGTCAGAATCAACTTTGACAATTTAATCAACAGTACAAAGGAAGCTACTATTTTCTCTTTGTAATGATCAGTCATTATCGTCACCAACAAAAAGTGAGCTTTTACAGTTATAGAATTGTTTTACATAGGTTCATTTGTTTGTTATTCCATCAAAACAGACCTTTCAGATGTACTGGATTCAGAAGCTAATGTTATTTTCCAATGACTAATGTTAATAAAAGTAAAAATCGAAGCAATAATAGGAAACTTTTGCACTACATTTCAAGGCACGGAACATGTGAGCTTGTTTACTAGAAATAAATAAAGCCACAGAGTAACTAATTGCTACATCTCAGTAACTGTGATGACAGCTCCCCCCCTATTTTGTACTGTAACGTCTACTGAATATAATATTAGGATGACCCCGAAACTGCTGCAGACATGTTCCATCATCTACATTTTCATTTACTTGCTCCTCCTACTTGCTTGAAGGAAATCTAGTTGATTTGAAATGTATGTTACATGTTGTCCATGTTGTTGTAATGTACAAGTACATTACCCAAACAAATCCAGTGTATGTGCTTTCTTCGGGGTATTGAATAGGGCTATTTCAGCATTTTATTCAGTGAAAAGACTAGAGCTGTTACTTGTTTATTTGTTAACCTTTCTTTTAACCTTTACAAATTCCAATAAAACATCTCTTAACCCCGGACCATTGGTGTTAGCACAGAGTTGGACCCCTCTGGCTACCATAACCATGTCTATTTTCCACTGATGGCTTTGCAATAGATTTTGGAACATAATTACAGGATTTGCTTTCAGTCTGCCACAGAAGCATTAGTAAGGTTAAGCACTTCTTCTCAGCTGTAAAGCCTTGTCTGCAGTCTCTTTTTAAACTCAGTGGTGTTAAAAGGTGATGTCAGGTTCCTGTGCAGGCATGTGAAGTTCTTTCACAGCAAAGTCAGTAAACTATTTTTTTTTTTTAATCCACAATATGTGAAAAAAATGTGCACTTTTATCAAAAAGACCATTTATAGACTACAATCTAAGGCCCAAATATTATTTATCCTCCTCTATTATTTACAGTTGGCATTATGCATTTGCAAAGTAAGCATTCTTTCACCCTGAGACACCAGTTTCATCTACCTGAATTTACTGAAGTTAGTTCACAAGCCTATAAACTCCAAAGCATCCAACAGAATAGCTATATTGATTATAACTATGCCAAAGCACAGACAGTATTTTGGCACTTCTGATCCTATTCAACAAACTTAATCAACTAGATTCTGGCACTTTCCATCTACTCAATTTTATTGATCATATTACTTACAAACTGAGAAGAAATTAATTCCAATTTAATACATTTTCTAATATGTTAAGTGTTTTAACTTGCCTTTGATATGATTTGCACAGCATTCTTGTAATCTCAGTAAACTTTTTTTTCTGTTTCTGTTTTATCTTTAGTGATTATTTTCAGTAGATAAAATAATCTAAAGATGTTTGAAAATCTTTATTTGACGATGCAACTAAGAAAGCCATTATGTAAGAAGTCAATAGGAAAAAAGAAAAAAAGCTGAGAAAATCTGCAGTCAAACTTGGATAATTTAGTCACGACACAAATACATGCTTTGCCATATGGCTGCAAAACAAACAACTGCTTTGGCTGGAAGTACAGTAAATTAGTCTGTTTGTATTGTGATTTTGTTTGTGTAGTCATGGAAATATAACTCTCAGGCTGAGCAGAACCCTTCACACTCAAAATACTTGCAATAAGGCAATGCTCAGTCAGACCAAAAATAGGAACAGATGTGACAATGAATATTTTCTAAGATTTATAGCCATATTAGTATCTGTATAACAGCAAAATGTGTGTCATGCTGTCACCAACACCTAAGCACAATATAATAAAATGAATAGCAATGAGAATTACTCATGTTTCATTCTGAAGCTTAGCCACGCACCCTCTTCAACTGTCATCAGATTAAGTCAGATGATGAAGTTAGATTTATGTTTAACTTATTAATAAAAAAAGAAATGACCGTATACATTTTATAAAGCAGCAGAATCAGTTGATTATCAAAATGACGTTTTGTTGACTGCATTATACAGTTAAATTATACTCTAATCATGGTGTTTTTTAAATAATTTGTTTATTTTTACTACCAAAAATGTTCTTTTCTTCCTTATCTGCTTGCTCGTTTGTCAATGCCTCTTAGGCTTCCTCACACTCTTGAACTGTCCGCACATATGAATTAAGCACCTGAATAATGCTAAAAGGTCATAAGTTGTCTGGGTGCCTGTACTGTCTTCCATATTTTTATATCTGGAATTTTTTTTATCCAGGTATGTGATAAATTAGAGGCAAAATAATTCTTCTTGTCATTAAACATCTTCTTATAAATATTGCACTAAAGTCAAAAACTTGGATGGTGAGGAGGAGGAGAGGAATGAAAGTGAAGATTAAAGTAGGGCAGAAAGAAGTGAAGTTGAACAGCCTAAAGTAATGATGGTGGGAGAACGGGTGCTATTAAAGAGGCGCGTGGATGCTTCACATGCTGCTATTATTGTATGCATCCTTTGTGCATTCACAGTGCAGAATGCTGCTTGCTGTAGAGAAATGCAGCTCTTGAAAATCAGTTTATTCTTGAATACATTTTCTGTCAGCTCTTAGATATAGACCAAAATTGTAATTTTACTGTATAACAATCTAAGACCTAAAGTGTCACTTTTTCCTCACTATAATTTGTAGACAATATTAATATTTGCTTACAATATGTTTGTGACTGTTAATATTATTTTAATTAAATATACAGTATTTAGTGGTGGATAAAGTATTTCATTTGTTTACTTTTTAAGAACGAAAAACTGAATTGTATGTATCTGTATTGAATGTATCCATCCATCCATCCATCCATCCATCCATTATCTTCCGCTTTATCCTCTATTAGGGTCGCAGTGGGGTTCCCCATGCCCATCCAGGAGAGAACATCTCGGGCGCTGGGCAGATACACCCAGGACAAGGTGCCAATCCATCACTGGGCACACACTCACAAACACACTCTATATGGGGCAATTTGGAGAATTCAATTGACTTGATCCATGTTTTTGGACTGTGGGAGGAAACTGGAGAACCCGGAGGAAACCCACGCAGACACGGGGAGAACATGGAAACTCCACCCAGATTGGGATTCGAACTGGGAATCCCTAGCTCTGAGAGGCGAACGTGCTAACCACTAATCCAACGTGCCGCCCCAAAATGTATGCAAGTCATGAAAATATTTTTATTAACCAAATATTTTGGTTAACATGTTCACCTCTCAGCACTGGGAATTCAGGCTCAAATCCTGATCTGGGTGAAGTTTTTATGTTCTCCAGTTTTTCTCGCACAATCCAAAAACCCTGCCAGTAGTACAAGTTTAATTACAATTTATATTTTATATGGATTTATATAATAAATATACTACTGAAGCTAACCTATATATGAACTTGAAAACAATTTTATGTAATATTTAATTGTAATGGGGGCTGTGCTGCTTCAAACTATATATGGGCTGAGCTGGAAAGAGCTCTACTATCAATGCCCTGCCCACTGGTCGGATTTTGCTTTTTTCCATTTTATAAGTTTAATCAGAGTGCTGGTGACCACACACTTCACAATCCATTAAAAATATACCTCCTCAATCTCCTTCTTGGGTTTGGCACTCACTGATTTGTCATTTAGCAACTAATACAGTGTCACTAAACCTTTGTGAGCCAGAATGAAAAACAAAAAACTGTTCTTGCCCCTGCCCAGGACATCATTAATAAGATGCAAATTTAATTTTCATTCCTTGTGGCTGCATGGCCTGTGAACCGCACCAGAGTTGAGTAATTTCAATTAGGAAAGATTGCCATCATAAGAGTTGTTCCCCATTTTAAAACATTTTATGTTTTTGTGCTGGTAGTTCATAACTCATTGAACACATTCATAGGGATCTGGTAGAAGCTGGTCAGCTCCACTTTTAGTTGACACACTGCAATTGCAGCAGCAGCTTCATTAACAACTGTCCTTTCCAATTAGAACCAATCAATGCCTCTACATTTAAATTTAGTCCTTTGTAGTTAATCGTTCAAGCAAGAGTGTATATGAACAGGTTACATACACATCATTTAAATCAGGTGTTATTGTACCACATGCTCTACTAACTTGGTACCAAAAGTCTGTTATGTACTCCCTTGACACTACTCATTACCCACTATGTTGAAACTTATTTGACAGTAGTTGGTTGTGTAGGGGCATTCCTAATATCAACCACCAATAACTTCTGAAAATATTTGTGCATTTGGGTGTGTAAAACATACAGGGGAAATCAGGAGAAGAAGGTGAGGACAACAGAAGGATAGAAAAGGGGACAGCAACATCTCTGGTATTCCTACCTTTGTACAAAAGGCTCTAAATTTGTCTACCAACAGGCTCACATAACACTAAATGTATAGCCAACTGTGTGATCCAGTCTCTGTTTTTCCTCCACCTTCCTGGTCCACTACAGCCAGATATATTGAAGCAAGCAGGTACTCCAACATTCTGGATGGAGAGAACCTACACACCGATCCTATCCTGAGTGTATTTTGCCAGCATTCTGCACTTTGACTCAGCCAATGGTGCAGCATTTACTTGCCCCAGACAAGCCTTAGTCTTCTGGTCCATCAGACCTTAAAGCATTCTGGGGTACTGAAGCCATGCATCTCCACTTGGAATGTGGCTTAATTCGTTGGCCGTTTTTTCTTATGTATATGGTTTTTGACACCGGTTTAACATATCTGGATATCATGAGAATTATAAGGGATTTGCCAGATCCAAATTGTGGTTTTATTTATACAGTCCCACATTTGTCTGGTTGTTTGAAATGCAGACACTAATTATACCCACAGTTTTCACTGCAGCCGAGGCTCCATTTCTCTATCAAGCTTTCCCTCTACTTCTACTTTATTCTATTTTCTGTCTTCCCACACAAAGAGATAGACAGTAACCCAGGCAAGCCATAAGACCATTACCTCACCTGCCTTTCTGCCTTTGCCGTTAATTTATAAAAGGCTCCATGAATATGGACTCTGGCAATGTGGTATGTGTAAAGTTGGAATGGTGTTTAATTTTAGGTGTTATAATTGTAAAACATTGTGTGGCATATGGAACATTTAAATTTTAGAACATCATTAAAAAAACTTACAATTTTTATTGCCATTTTTCAATCTTAAACAAATAAATTAAATCAGTGCAAATCCTAAAGTAAGCTTCTTTACTCAGTAGACATATTTTTTTTTAAAGTTTAATAGGCAGCACTTCTTTTTTCGTGAAGATATTTGTGTAATGTAATCTTAATTAATTTAAGGTTAAAAAATGTCAAGGGCCATTGTCCTGTAGGTTTTATTTTAAGTACCGATGCATTGTGTTCTAAATAGAAAAGCATTTCGAACTATGTTTATATACAGTATAATTATTATTTTCATGCACATTTCCCAACAACATAAAAAAAATCTTGAAAGTGGGAGGGTTGTTAAATTTATATGCCGCGCACATTCCTTCTATTTTTAAGCTGACTGAGAAGAAGCTGTAAAAAGCATGCAGTGCCTATATTAATGAGAAGATTAATTTAGGAGACCCCACAAAGGCTAAGATGAAATGGTGGGATGTCAGCATGCTCTGTGGTAAGCCACTTGACTGGGTTATTTTTGTGCTCACACAGAATGCGCACAGTAAACAGAATATGTTTTCTTACATATATGAACTGTTCTTCTCTGTATATGTATATACAGTCATACACACGTTTGCTTACGATAGAGATGGATTTTGTAGTTTTATAATTACAGACTGTAGTACAGCTGTTTTTTTTTTTGTTTTTTTTTGTTCCCGTGTTGGTTCTATGTTCTCTCTTATTCAGGACCATCAGAGAAATGGCATAATTTGGGTGGTGTATTGTTTGTCAGTACTTCAGTAACACTGATGTGATGAGAGGGTTTTAGAGCAGTGCTGCTGTAGTTTCATTAAAACACCTCAGTGACACTGCTGGGATAGGAATAATGCCCCAACTGAATAGTACGTGACTGTGGTGGTACTTTTGGGGTCCTGGCCGTTATAGAACAGATTAAATGTGACTAACACAAACTGAGGGACTACAGTCTGTAACTGAAGAACTACAAAGTCCATCTTTACGGTAAGTGGAACTGATAAAATTATGAAAAAGGTGTGCTTAAAATTTATATATACTTTATACATGTGCATAACATTTCTTGCTTATATTGTATACATCGTAAAAACCAAAATTTCTATAAAAATCTATAATATGAGTTCACACATTTGTTCATGTTAATTAAATGACAAGTAGTAAACAGTTTCTGGCTATTTTGTCATAAAGCTGTATTATTTGCAAATGCCTAGTCATTGCTATTGTACAATGTATAAAATCATATCCCTACACTCTATTTTATTTGCTTTACAGTGTCTGCTGCATCGAAGGCATTTGTGACTCATAATTACTTGATCTGTTCACGTTAGAATAGTCATATAATACATACTTAGCAGACAACCAGAATGGATTGTTGTACGAACTTTCTATTGTAACTGTCTCTGTGTTATGCTCAAGGCCTTCCTTCAGCAGAACATCCAGGTGATGAATGCTAAATGTGATTAGTGTGTTTCGGTTAGCAGCTCAGCACTAGTTTATTGAACATAAGAGGATATTAGCAGGATGGCTTCAGTGAATCTAGAGTTTCCTAAAAAGATAATGAATATTATTTGTTTTGTTCTTCTTTGCTTTGTTCATTATGCATCACTTAATCACTGATTATCTGTGGTTTTGTGTTAGTGGGGTATTATCAGGACAGTGCACCACTGCTTTCTAGACTTGTTTACACAGTCATTAATGGCTTCAGCATAAGATTGTATTGACATGGATATGTAGCAAAGCTAAAAATGTGTAATTACTCTGTAAATCTAAGCACATGGACCATAAAGAAAAATCTTATCGCAGTTTTCATTACTTCTTATTCAATTGCTAGATGTGCTATGTTGTTAACAGTGTTGTACCAGTGTAAACAGTAAATATATTTATAGCAAATTATTCAATATATTTTACATCTTTTTGTGCTAAGCAAACAAAACTGATTGTAAAGCATTCATGTCAATCTATTGTTTTATTAAAATCAATTTTAATAATGTACTAGTTTGAATCAATTAATGATGAACTAGTTTAAAATCAATTTTAATAATAATTAAAAAAAAACGTAAAAAGTGTATGACCTTCAATAAATGGAAGCACATTTCATAAGTAATACATTGTAAGTAATCAACCTACTACAACTAGTACAACATTTTCCACAAGGCACTATAACTTATTCCCACATTCCTAAGCTTAAGCTTGTTAAGTTGATGTGATTCTTTGGTAATAGAAATCTGGTCTTTTGGCATCACCACTTGCAATCTTTCATCACAACACATCATTAAATAGTAAAATGTCATGTCAAAGTTTTTTTATTTTATTTTTTTATTTACATTTTTTTCAGTTTTTTTTTTTTTATATTTTTACAGACTATCCTGAATATGATGTGTTTGTTTTCATTGAAGCCTGTTACATTCTCATTATTGGGGTTTCAGGCAGAATTTTATGGAAAGTCAAATGCCACCAAAGTCCCACTCTCAATGCAGCTTACATCCATGTGCTTTATCGTCATCCTCATTAGATCCTTCTTGCCCAAAGCCTTACTTTTAAAAGATGTCAACAATCACATGCATAAATACCTAATGTAATGTGAACTAAATTAATTAACTCACAAAAATATCAATCGTTGTTTCATTTGACTAATAATACAATTCATTTAACTATTCAATGAGACTATTCTCAAAAAGATCACATTTAGGCTTATTTTTATCTACTAGTCATAAGTTTGTGAAGCCTCATCAAACCTCCATGAGCTTTAGTAGATATTGGAAAGTTGTAAACCCATTAGGGGTTTACCATTTAGGAGAGCTCTTTAGCTCAGTGTCTGCAGGAGTTTCCACCTGACCCGAGTTCAGTAAAATGATCTTTACACATGTGCTCCATCTGTTGGAGGAGTGGGGGGGGCAGTCTGCTTGTGTGTGTCTGTGTGTGTGTACGCATATGTGTGTTTGTCTTGAGTTGCCTTATGCTAACGTTGAAGCTTTTTCTAGAATACAGAAATTTTTTTGTACATGGGTGAACTACTAACTGCAGATAATTAAATGTGATCTGAAAATATTTCTTGAGAACTTAAGAGGAAATAAACCCACATCCAACCTAGACTTGAAACATTTTGATCATCTATGTGCCTATTTGGCTTCCTATGATCTACAGAAAGCTTGTAAGATTAGAAAGTGGTGTCTTTCAAATAAATCAGTTAAAATGAGAGGCACTACTTGCATTCGACCAATAGTTGTTAAGAATCTCTGCACTTCCCTGTGTATCATTGGGTAATGTAAACCAGATGAAGCCAGCATGTGCTGTGTTAATGATGCTTTGTGAGTGCAGACCTTAAAAAGAGCAGGCCTTGCAATTTCGTTAAATGTAGAAGATCCTCCATATAGTAGAACATTCCTTGAAAACCGCACTGTTCCTGTGTGGTTAAAATATTAATCAAGGCGATGTCTTCAGTGTCTGAAGCTTTAATCAGACAGACAGCCTCTTTCAAAGCAAGCAGTGGATGTGGCTGTAAGTTGCTTAACGAGCTAACCTTGCTAAAGAATGAAGTGCTGCCTGATTACAGTTTTTTTTAGTAGAGAAAATATGTCCTCACGAAATTCTACTGTACAGTTATAATAAATGTTGTCATAAATTATTAATTTATTTCATTATTCTTCATTATTATTATTTTTTTGGTATGGTTCATCAAACACAAAAAATGCCAGAGACCCAACAAACCTTTATATTTGTTCCCTTACTTATGTTCGGTGTATATTCCTTTTGATTAATGGAGATTGAATCCCAAATAAGTATGTATTACACCATTTTGTATACAAATACTTAAATTTCTGTTTTCTGCATGATGAAATCCAACTCAAAAAATTAACAAGCTCTATGCAGTGAAACGGCAGTTGCACACGGCTCTCTGAAAGACACTGAAATTTTTATTGGTGTTTTATTTTTGTGAAATACCTTACTTTCATAAACTCATAGCTCAGTAAACTAATTAGTGTGTGTATGTCTGTGTGTGTGTGTGTGCATTGTTCAGGCTCACTATTGTTAAGATAGAGCTAATTAGTCTTTTAGTATTACAATTCTGCTTATTTATAATCATTTTGATTTACATTTGGATTATTTCAAGCATTACAATATAAATTAGCTGTTGTCTTATTGTTTTAATTTCAGCCAAAAATACATAACATACATATCTGTTTATAAGTCCTTTTTAAGAAAGTTCCCAAAGCCTTCATGGAGTTGTGTAGACACAGAAGAGTTTTCTTTTTTTATAGTCAGGTCTTTTAAGCATAAATGTATTTTTTAGAGCAATTTTTAAAAAGTGATTTATTTAACTGCTTTTAATTATAATGCAATGACATGTGCATTACAAATGTCTTGGTGCAGTATCATCAATTTAACATAAAAACATATACAGTCTTAGCAATCAGTTACATTTAGAAGTTTGTGTTAACCGAAAATACTTATTCTTTTTTACTTACTTTTTATAAAGTTTCCAACAAACTATTAAATAGTTGGTATGAACTGAATTATACTGTATATGATTGTACTTTTTGCACTATTTGTCTTAATAATTAAACTTTATATTTACTTACAAATTTCCTATTTGCTGCACACGAATCCTCAGCAACAGCTTCATGCTCCATGCCAAATTACAATAGGACATCATACTCCTTTTGAATGAAAGCCCATTACAACAATCCGAAAGTTACAGATTTTGTTAAAATCCATTAGAAGCATTTTGTGTAGTATTATAACAAATTAATAAAATGGGAAGAACACTAAATATGCTAAGCTAAGCCTGAATAAAGATAAACAGAGCACAGGGTTACAGCTGGCAAATGGTTGTTTGTCAGGTTGATGATCAAAAAAGCCAGCTAACTTGTTGAGGAGATCAAAAAAGCCAGCTAACTTGTTGAGGAGATATTTACTCTGGTAAAATTTGGTAGTTTCTGTCTGCAAATACTGTATCTAGCAAATTGCTAACTGATTGTTGTTATTGCTATTGCTCCCCTCCACTGCTTTTGTACCATGCTGTTAATGTTGGCAGATAACAACATGCATACATGTAGGCTAACAAACACAAAGTCTGGCCTAATTGTTCCTTTTGAAAATGACATGAAAATTAAAAATGGATAGGAAAGTGAGTCAAATTAAATAAGATCTTTAGGCTCATAAAGTGAACATGGGTTAGCCCATTTGATCTGTTTTTCTGGCACAATGCATAATAAAATCGAGCACAGAAAAAATAAATGTCTAAATACATTTCTGCTCAGAGATTTTGTCAATTTTCCTGAACCTGAAGCTGAATCTTTATATCTAAGTTATTCAATTTTTTCTGCAGCATGATTATGATGCCAAACATATGGCCCATGTAAATAACTGTCTTCATCAAAAAGATGAACAAGCCCTGACCCAGATGGTATGGCTGCCAGAGCCCTGTTTCTCAACATCACCAACTTAGACTGAAATCACATAAAGATTCCAGAAGGGCCTTAAAAGAGTTTATCAGCAGAGTAATTTAACAGTCTGCACATCTGCATATCTTAAAGTTTAAATGGTTAATTTAACCACAAACTGGTTAGTGCCTTTAAAAAGAATCTTAATAAAAAGATAATGTTTAATATATAATATTATGTAAAATATTAAATAAACACAATTATTTAAGTTGCAAACAAGCGTTGAAAAAAAACTTTTTATTCTAATAGCAAAAAAAATGGCTTCAAGTCAAGTAGCTAACATCTCTCTCCACTTTTTACATCTTGCTCATTTCAGTAACTTCCCAGCCTTCAGGAACCCCTACATGATCAAAGCATCAAAGTTTTCTGCACTGCTGCATATCTCCCAACGGCCCGTACACCATTGCTCCACTCCAGAACCTTATGCCAAGTAGCCTACAATCAATAGATGTGAATTTTTATATGCATCTTCATAGTGGAGGACACATTACTACACACACTAAAGGATTCCATTCTTGAATGTTACTACATAACAAATTTCACTTTTCAGGGTTTCTTCTCTATGAAACTAGTCTTCTGTTTGTATGTGTGTGTGTTATAGTATATACTAGTATATACTATATACTACTATATATACTACATTTACATTTGGTCATTTTGCAGACACTTTTATCCAAAGCGACTTACAAGGTGAGCACAGGGTTAATCACAACATCCCTAACCACTGAGCTACCTTGCCTTACCTATACTAGTGTCATGGGGTGGTTCCCCATGCCCATCTAGGGGAGAACGTTTCGGATGCAGGGCAGATACTCCTAGGACAGGGCACCAATACATCGCTGGGCACACACTCACTTACACAGATACAAACACACTCTATATGGGGCAATTTGGAGAATTCAATTGACCTTGATCCATGTTTTTGAACTGTGGGAGGAAACCGGAGAACTCGGAGGAAACCCACACGGACACAGGGACAACACGGAAACTCCACCCAGATGGGGATTAGCTGAGAGGCAAACGTGCTAACCACGTATAAATGTGTGTGTATGTATGTATGAATATATATATATATATATATATATATATATATGTGTGTGTGTGTGTATATATATATATATATATATATATATATATATATATATATATATATATATATATATATATATACATATATATGTGTGTGTGTGTGTATATGTGTGTGTGTGTAGGTGACTGCATGGCAATAATATAAATTTTGGATGCAATATATAGAATGTGTGTGTTTCTATAGTCATTATGCATGTTATGTATTCCACTCATCATATAAGTGTGCTTTTTTCATTTTATAATTACAGTTTGTGTAACCCTCTTTTCTTATACATACTTTGTTGAACATTATGAAAATGCCTCAGGATTCACGAAGCTGAAAATGTTGAGTCACCAGCATCCTTCTAGAATCTAGTATCAGTATATGTAAACACAAATAAAGAATTAGAGAATTTGTAACACACACTGTGCTACATCAAATGGCCTGCTTCCCTGGAATTACGTCTTTAAAGTAGAGCAATGTGTGACCACAACTCCAGCAGCTCTGTAATCCGTATCAGTGCTGAGCTACCAGTGCAACACATTAAGTTGCTATCATTGCATTGCTGAGATCCTTGTGGTATCTCTGACTATTAGAACAAGGCAAGAGGGACTAACAAAGCATATAGAGGGTCAGATGAATTAAGGAAAATTACAAAAGGTTATTCTTTGCACTGCGGTAGTAATATGTTGGAATAGATGGTTTAGACATTAAGTTTTTTTTTTAAAACCTGTAAGTCCACTAGATTGTGAATAGTCCAAAATGTATTTAGAATACATATAATAGAGTGAGTGTGTGCCCAGCGCCCGAAACGTTCTCCCCTGGATGGGCATGGGTAACCCCCCACAACCCTAGTACAAGATAAAGTGGAAGATAATGGATGGATAATAGAGTGAAATGTTAAATAAATTTTTTGTATATATATTATTTTATTTAATATTAAGTGATTGCTGAGATTTTAAAAAAATTGCATTAAATTAATAATGGTTCCATATTTTAAAGTGTATTCCATTATTGTTAATGGAAAAAAAAATCCCATTACCTTATAACCAGAGTTTATTTATAATACACAGAAGGATATGGGTTTAATTCCAAGATAGTTTAGATTAATTCCACATACATCAATGACCAGCCACAGTGATCAACCTTGGTCAAGCAAAACAACTTTCGCTTTTAACAAGAAATAGATTTTTGAAACTTTACGTAGAAGTATTTTTCACTAAACCCGATGATGATTATTTGCTTTGGTCCTCTCTTCCCCATGTTTCCTATTTGATTCATATTTTGCACAAAAAAAGTTTTTTTCATATTTTAGTCATATTTTTCTCAATATTGTGTTTACTGACTTGAAAGAACCCAGGACTTAATGGAGAATAAGATTAAGTGGTTAGAATCTTAAAAAGATTGAGCATCGTACCAAGTCTAACGAATAATGGGAGGTGAATGCATTTTGCTTGGTGTAAAACTGCAGTTTGTGCAGTTCTTAAAATGTAAAGGTTCTTTCAAGAAAATGTGTGATCTGTTAACAGCCTGTGCATACATTACCTTTTAGCCTTGTTTAATTTTTGAGTTGGTACTGCCCATTGGTCATGTTCATAGGAAGTTTATTCATCCTATGAGACTATAAATGACATTTGGACAAGCCATGAGAAAAAAAGCTAACATTGATCACTTCAGATCTAACATATGAATAAAGATGTGTCAAGATGTCAGTCACCTTCTTTGTATCATACAATTTCTGTAAATTCTTTTGGACTGTAACTAGAAATGTATTTACATTTATTAAGCCAAAAATGCAATTCTAATATTAAAATCACTAAACTGGGTCAGTTCCCTACTGGCAACTGGTTTTTTATTATTCCAGAATAATGTTTCCAGAGTAACGGTATTAATTCACTTTAATTGCACATAGCAAAAGCATAGCATTAAAGAAGACTCTAGTTAAGACTAGCCTTTGCTGGTAGGTTTATGCAGGTGGTATATGTCTTAATGATGTTGACATGAATTCTTATATTTAGGCTTTGATTTAGAATATTGCATTGTGTATGGTAAACCCTGTTTTCTTTTCTCCACTCTACATCCATGTGTCATCACTCAACAAAGATTTTATGGTTATGACTTTCTACACTAAGTTTTGTCAAAGAAAAATCTAGGTTCATTTCAGCAATTGATTATCTGTGTAGGTATTTGAGGTATTTAAATAATAGAGGTAATGCACTTCAAGGTTACAATGTATGAGGAAAGCCACAAAGTTCATAGCAACATAATGCTCTGCTGCAATAAATGGGCAGGTGCAGCCATGATATTTTCTTCAGCTATGGTTGCACATCCAGTGAATTATCGCTCCCATCGCTGTGGGTCAGGACTCGCCCATTGTAGTTAACAATGTTTTCTCATCTTTTTTTGGTCTGTTTTGTGCTTTGATTGTCTTTGTTTGTCTGTTTTGTTGGACCTTTTGCAATGCCTGTTACAGCGCATGCTGTTATTTTTTCCTGGATTTCATTGGCAATTAGGCACAGTCTGTCTAGCTACTACCCCCAACGATGTCAGAAGTGGGTGGAATGCCCTAAGTCACCCTGCATCACTGCATATCTGCTAACCTACAGGTGCAAAGCTGTGCCCAAAATACTCTGCCTCAAGCTGTTAAGTGAGTGGCTAGGGTGGATAGGGGTTCCCTCTAGTGTCTGCATGATTATCTGTTTCATTAGGTGCCCTCTGTTTACCTTTTGTTTCTTTTTTTTTTCTTTTTTTCGATTTATTGTGTCACATGTGTGGACTATCTATGGCAAAAATCTGTATGCTAGCAAATTAGCAAGAGTAGTGTGCCATCTGAGGTATGGTTTGGGTTGTAGGGCCCACATGTATGTCTGAGAATAATGTTTATTTTAATAGATTTTTTAATCAATAACTCTGTCACTTATTGTTTCCTGTCTCGTGCAATTGGGTAATGCCCACCATTAACATGTTCTTTGTACAAAAAATTAATAAAAATGACTTTAAAACATAATTTAGTTAGATATAAGTTAACTTTCAGTAGACAAAGCTTCTTCAGGTGACAAAAAAATAATAAAATTATAATAATGATGATAATATAATAATGACAATATTAAAAAAAAAAATCACAATACATAGTATACCCTTCCATCTAAGTAATCAACATTAAGCTCTCTTTTCCTGGATAATCTTATCTGATTTGTTTAAAAATAGTTAATTTTCCTTACATTTTAAAAGTTGCTCACTAAATTGGTTTCTGCTATTATTGCCTGCATCACCATATGTTAACAGAAAACATTTTCACTTCAACCTTGAAAATCATGGTACTTTACACATTTTGCTATTCACATTTTCCTTTATGTGAGAATTTATGTGAAACCCTGTGATGCCACAGCAGTCTATCCAATGTGTCTTTCATTTTTGTGTTGCACTTGACTCAAATAAGCACTATTGCTGATTAGTTAATTCATATGTAAAGAAGAGAGAACAGAGGATGGACAGTCATAGTGATAGAAATGTAGATGTCTGTCCAAAAACTTTATAACATGCATGTTCCTCTGTTTTTATTATGCCCTTCATTCATTCAATTTGTTCATCGGTTTTTCTCATATACCTGTATGAATATATTCTATTTATGTTTCATGTGCTAAAAATGTCTCCTTTTGCCTGTTTGCAATTGTCTGCTTTCACTTCCCTTCTATTCAGTCTTACTGCTGTCCTCACCCACGCAGCTCCTGTGCCCTGAATCTCTCAAGATTGTTTAGTCAGGTTGCATATTTTGTCAGCATTACCCAAGTTAGATTCCTTCTATCAGCACACTTTCTTTAAATTGCTTGTCTCATGTCTCTTAATATACATAGTATTTCTTTGATTACCAACCTTATATTGGCATACTGGAAATGTTGCATTTATACATACTCCCTTGCACAAACAAAAAAAAAATATTTTGGAATGTTTTACTAGCAAATATGTTCATGGTTTGTTGAAACCCTACCCTCTTTGAACAGGGAGTTTTCTCATATATATATATATATATATATATATATATATATATATATATATATATATATATATATATATATATACACATATAGTGTAGTCATAAATTAACATCATCGACAACCTTTCAGTATGTCTGCACAGCTACCAAATGAACATCTTCTTAAACTGAGGAGCATTGCTATAAGTGCAACAATTACCATAGAAACAGGATCTCCTAACAACCAGAAAAAAAAACAAGGGAACAAGTTTTTCAGCATATAAACATACTGTCAAACCCAACCTTGTTTCCATGGCAAGTCATTTTGTGTTTACATGCACTTTCTATTCCATAAAATTGGTTGTAGTATTAGTGTATTAATGTATACACTAATGTATATTAATGTATATTAGTGTAACAGAAGAAACTAAGTTATGTTTTCATATGCATTAACTATTACACATTGGTTTAACATCAATAGATGCATTTATTCCACTTGCCTTTCCAATTGCATTAATATTGCAATTGCATTGCATATACATTATAGTAGTGAGACAAAACTGGCTTTTTCCAGTTGCTAGGGGTGATATATTATTGTTTTCATTCATGAAAATTTACAACCCAGTGATTGAGCTATCTTGCATGTGTGTATATAAAGAGTCTTCTTTATGCACTGGCTTATATGGTTTGTTTCAACTCAACAAACCTTAATTGTGCTTTATTACTCATCACAACAGACAAAAGCTATAAGGTGATTGACAGAGCTATTTTGGTGTCCACCTACCCAGAGTCTTATTTTACAGGTGCATTGATTGGTGAGTGAGATCTTTTCCTGAGCAATAATGTTTTTGGATGAGTGTTTTTTGAGGAAATACAGTAAAATTGTGTGCTCTTAATATCTGGTTTAACATGCAGAGAGCATCATTCAATTTAAAGAGCAAACATGTCTATACATTTCATCATTACTTATCCATGAAGCCACTGAAATCAGGTAATATGTCAACCAGAATGCTCAGAAGAACTTCTAGAGAAAATACAGCCAGCCATTTCCTTTAGAATCGAATAAATCAGTGCCTCTTAATCCTGGGAGCTGCAGGCACTGGACTGCAGATTTGAATGTTTTTCTTCCTCAGACACACATAGTTGTAGCCGGTTCAGGTGTGCTGACAAGACGGCAATAAAACTCAAGGCCCTAGATTCGGAACCTCTCTCTAAATAATGTTTTATGTTTTAACTTAACATAAGAACTATTACTATGTACAAATGGAAATCCTGAACAAGTTTTACTTTTTACATAGCTAGAAAATAACTGATATAGGATAGTGTAACTATATGTAGTATATAAAGGTTCATATCTCAATATCCTCTTAATTCTATTATCCACTTAATTCTATACTCAGAACACACACACTATATTTTATTCAGAACACACACACTATTTTGGAACAGCCAATACACCTTGAATCCATGTTTTTCGACTGTGTGAAGGAAACCGATAACCCAAAGAAAACACATGTGGACACAGGGAGAACATGTAACCTCCCAGATTGGTATTTAAACTTGATTCCCCAGCGCTGAGAGGGGAACAGAGGATATATGCATCATAAAGAACAATAGATATTTGGCACTATTTTTATGCATTTAAATGTCCTTGCTGTTACTACAGTAAATTATAATTATTTATAAGATCAATTTCATATAGAAATAATTATTTACTACATGGTACAAGCACAATCCTTGTATTTTAGACAAAATGATAATTGCTATATTTTTACCTATAATTAAATTATGTTTCTTACTACAGCCTTATTACATAACGTATGCAGTTCAAAGAGCTCCCTCTGTTGCAGTATATGGGTAGGGCAAGTGGTTTATTACTCGCAGCCTTCAGAAGTCTTAACAGTGGCTCCTATATTGTCCCAGCAAATGCATAAAGAATATTTACATACAACATATGATTGATCATCATGAACATATGATGTTGGCCTTTTTTGAGACGAAAACATGATTTATAGGTAATAGGATGTTTAGATTAGTCTTAGAAATGATTTATTAGGAAATTACTCTTTAATCTATTAAATAATAGATTGATATTAGAAATAAACTCTCTCTCTCTCTCTCTCTCTCTCTCTCTCTCTCTTTCTATCTATCTGGTTTTATATATGGTGCTTGTACATGCAGATGAAACCACATGCATTAGAACAGCATTTAGTAGCAGTGATGAACACATTGTTAGATTTAAGTGGTTTGGTTTTATAAGAGCTATTTTGACATGTTTGTGTATGTGCTGCATTCTGATACTTGAAAATCTGCAGAAACATATTATTACAATTAGCAGTGGAATGAGGGATCAGGGAGTATTATGTTCATGCTAAAGACTCAAATGCTTATAAATGATTTGGGGCTGTTAAAAGGTGAGTGGCTTTGCTGTTTGTCTTGTGTCTAAAGAATCTCTGATAAAATCATTTGGGTTCAAATCAGTTAGGTTTTCATTTTTGGCTTAGCAGCCTTCTACTCCCTTAATTTTAAAAGTTATAGTATGTACACTAACTTCCTTGTATCACCTCTGCTTTGCTATAAATTAAATTGATTATTTGTCTGATCCTCAATGAGCTAAAGCTTTTTGAGTATATTTATACATTGGAATATATCACTTTTTGAGTAGTTTGATCTCAGGTGTCTTGCTCTGTTTAGCATAAGTGTTGGTCTCATTGAGGAAGCTCTGAACACTGGAGTGCTGCAGCAGTAGCAGCTGCTCACTGAACTGGGGCCAGTCTGCTCTCTGAATCCTCCCCGCCTTCCACTGTCTGCTCAGTGATATAAAAATAGCTGTGTGCTCCCTTCACATGTTGGCACAATGTTCTAAATGAGCTTCTCTCCATATTTTGGCTTCAAATGTTTTATTCATCTTCAGCTCAGGAAGAATCTCTAATTTGTTTCCCTCTCATCTGTGCTGTTGTAATCTTGAATTACAGAAAAAGATAGATTTTTACATGTTTTTTTTGCCAAATTCTGCCAAATGACACTGGGAAGTATGGTCTTAATTATGCTTAAATAAGACTTCTATGCCCTCTGTATTAAGCCTAATTAAATTGGGTTTCTTTATCTCCAGTAGCACCTTTTGCTGGTTTTGAATGGAGGAGATGGATTACGTATAAACAGCTATGTTGAATGAAGATTCACCTCCATATAAATCTAAAAGCATTTACGGTGGCACTGGACATTTAAGGTTGCACCTAACATTTTTTAAGTAATTATATTTACTGATTAATCTAATGATTATGTTTCTTATTGTTTTGGCTATTCTAACAACTATTTTATGAATTATTGTAAAGATTGTGTGTTGTGTGTGTATGTGCATACAACAGCATTAGTACGGATATTACTATGAGAGATAAAATCAAGCAACCAAAAAAATAAAATAAAATTTAAAAAGTGACTACTTCTAACAAAACATGTTACATGTGATGACATGCTAGAGTGGAGAAAACAAATAAACTTGCTTTTGTCTTGACAAAGGGATCTAAACTTTTTGCACTTTACATGCGCATGCAGTTGTACTGCTGTGATAAGACATTTTCACTTTGCATCCAAAATGGCATCCAAAAATGAACGTGGTGTCCTGTGATTGCATACTTTGTAATGTTTTACAAATCAGTAAGTTCTCACAAGATTTTTTTTGCCTGCTTCATAATAAAACTGTTTATTAGGCACATTGCTGTTCACACCTACTTTGTGTCTATGTAGTGTGATAGTAGGCAATTTCAGATGCAGCCTATGTTTTTCGTGGGTGTCACCATCTTGATAACATGCCAGAGTACATCAGGCAATTAACAAATGTGGAGGCAGATTATGTTGAATGGTCCCAACCTAGTAAGGTCTGGCTTGCAATAAGTGAATTAAATATTCCAACATTTTAATATATACAATTACTTATTTAAAGGTAGCCATAACACATTTTTTGTACTTGTATCAAATAAAAAACAGTTTTTTAGAACTCTAAACTTTTTTAGTTTATTTATGTACTATTATAAAACATATAGCCATAAGCAGCTTTTCCAACTTTTCCAGTACTAGTTTTAAGGTACTAGTTCCTGTAAAGAGGTAAAAGTAGTAGGGTAATAGTTTGTAAGTGTATGTTAATAAGTTGCTCTAAAATGTACTGTATAAATAACTAAGTTGCTCTAAAAGGTTTTGCATTTACAAGATTCTGCGATTATCAATTTGTTAATATAATGTAAAGTGAAAGCCTTGCTGGCATGGTAAAACCCATCAGCAAAGAACAAGTGCATCAGGACACGGTGTTACCAGGGTGTTGTTGTCATAAACCAGAAGTGTCAAACACTTATACTGTGAGTTTATGCACTGTTCCCTTTTAGAATGGCATTAAGGTCAAAAATAACATTTGCTTACATTTTACCCAACTCCCACCAATGCTGCTGGAATACACACAATGTGTATTAGACGTTGGTACATTCTTTTATAAAAAGTTAAGGCACCTCCGGTCAAATTCCATTACTGCATTAGTAAAAGACAAAAAAAAAAAGAGTCCAAACATTATCTGCGGTCCAAACATTAGCAATTAATTTACAATAGAAACAAAAAAATGTAAATTAGATATTTTAACACTTAAGCAAGTTAGCAAATCACAATTCATGCATAATAAAGACATTTTGTTTCACTTCACAGAATTACTGTGATGCAACATAATAATAAACTATATCTTAAGGTGGTTGGTAGTACACATTTTAAAAAGTGACAATTCAGTTTTTTACAAGACTTACAGTCTGACATTCTGTGAAAGAAACCTAATGAACAAATTTATTTGCCATTTACTACATAAGTTGACATTGGCTTTTAATTGGCATTTCCCTTAGTATTATTTATATCTATCTATATATCTATAGGTATATAATACTGTATATATCATTTCATATTACATAGTTCATAATTTCACTTGTACACACATGTATATAACATGTTCATATTTATGTACAGAAGGCAAAAAAAAGTATTTAGTAGTCACCAATTGTGCAAGTTCTCCCACTTAAAAATATGTAATTGATCTAATTGATCTAATTGATCTAATCATAGGTAGACCTCAATGATGAGAGACAAAATGAGAATAAAAATTCAGAAAATCACATTGTCTGATTTTTAAAGAATTTATTTGCAAATAATGGTGAAAAATAAGTATATGGTCACCTACAAACAAGCAAGATTTCTGGCTGTCACAGACCTGTAACTTCTTTAAGAGACTCCTCCACTCATGTCCTCCACTTATAACCTGTATTAATGGCACCTGTTTGAACTGGTTAACAGTATAAAGGACACCTGCCAACAACCTCCAACAGTCACACTCCAAACTCCATAATGGTGAAGACCAAAGAGCTGTCGAAAGACACTAGAAATAAAATTGTAGACCTGCACCAGGCTGGGAAGACTGCATCTGCAATAGGCAAGCAGCTTTGTGTGAAGAAATCTACTGTGGATGCAATAATCAGAAAAGGAAGACCTACAAGACCACTGCTAATCTCCCTCGATCAGGGGCTCCACGCAAGATCTCAGACTGTGGGGTCAAAATGATCACGAGAACAGTGAGCAAAAATCCCAGAACCACACGGGGGACCTAGTGAATGACCTGTAGAAAGCTGGGGCCAACTTTACAAAGGCTATCAGCAGTAACACACTACACCTCCAGGGACTCAGACCTTGCAGTGCCAGATGCATAAGCCAGTACATATACGGGTGCGTCTGAAGTTTGCTAGAGAGCATTTGGATGTTCTGGAAGAGTACTGGGTTTTATGGTCAGATGAAACCAAAGTAGAACTGTTTGGTAAAAGCACAACTACTCGTGTTTGTAGGAGAGTGAATGCTCTCTTAAAGTTGCATCCAAAGAACACTATACCAACTGTGAAGCATGGGGGTGGCAACATCATGCTTAGGGGCTGTTTCTCTGCAAAGTGAAAAAAAAAAATATCCCAAGCACACTGCCAGGGCAACAAAGGAGTGAGGAGGGAATTGAAGGTATGTGTTGCCCGCCGACAGCCCCAAAATGTCACTGCTCTAGATGTGGTGATCTGCATGGAGGAATGGGCCAACATACCAGCAACGGTGTGTGCCAACCTTGTGAAGACTTACAGAAAACGTTTGACCTCTGTCATTGCCAAAAAAGGATATATAACAAAGTATTGAGATGAACATTTGTTATTGACCAAATACTTATTTTCCACCATTATTTGCAAATACATTTCTTGTGATTTTCAGATTTTTTTTTCTCATTTTGTCTCTCATAGTTGAGGTCTAACTATGATGTACATCTTTTTAAGTGTGAGAACTTGCACAATTGCTTACTGACTAAATACTTTTATTCCCCACTGTATATATGTTTTTACACATCACTATCCAATTCACCGGTCACTGTTACTACTGCACTTTATGTAAATAATCTATATATTGCACTTCTGGTTAGATGCTAACTACATTTTATTGACCCTATACTTGTACTCTGCACAATGACAAAGTTGAATCCAATCTAATCTTATCTAATAATTACATCAATTATATGCCTGTTGGGTGAAAAAATGAGAGAAAATTCTACGTTGATGTGAGATTTCAAAACAGTAAAATTATAGCTGAATGATGGTAAAAAGGTATATCATTTATTGAAATGTTAATTGAGATTAGAGCATTAAATCTTGCTTTTAGATCAAAAGATGAGTGATCACAAGTATCAAATGTTAAATAATCAATGTTTGTGGTAGCATACTGTATGAGTACATGGTTATAGTGTTTGTATAATTTAAATGTTGTGACTGTAATTTGACAGGTTCATATTTTAACATGGTACAGATGCCTGGTATTTGGAAATGTACCTGTTTAGATCTATTCATCATCTATGCTGTGGAATGGAAGATTTGGAATGGGGTATCATTCTGTGTCTGGAAGGTTGACTGTATTTAGGGTTGAGTGGTTATCCAAATTGAAGCATTTATTTGAATCTAAATGAAGTGGCATTTAAGTGGCTGGTAATAGTTGATCTAACAGAAAATTCGCATGAGTATGTAACCCCCTATCATACCTGATTAAATGTCAGGCTTTTCCAGCTATTTTGTAGTCATTGACCCCCCTCCCCCCACACACATCAACTAAAATATATAGAAGGATGTCTGGAGAAACTTCAAGGATATAAAGTTGTCGTAAGGTTGTCCTAACAAAAGTATTCTGTTGCCTTTTCTTATTATAGCTAGACAATGTGTTGACAAATATTTTTGGGTGCTACTGAGAATATAGACTGTAAAAAAAACTGGTAGTTCTTTTTTTTTCATCCAATATCAAGGAGGGAGCAAAAGCAGTGCAATGTGGAACATATGTGCTGTTGTCTAAAAACATATTGTATACAGTCCTTTATGTTGATTATATTACTGTTTGCATTACTTTTTTATGTTTTTCTTGAGATTCTACGTTGCAGACAAAATAAAAGGACTTCAGACTTGAGGGCATGGACAACTTTAAATAGGAAAAGCTTTGAAACTACATGGTATTAAAGCATGGCAGTGTTCCACTAGCCATGATTTCCTCAGAATGATTCTAGGGATGAATTTCTATCTAATGACATAAACATACCCATTTGCATTCAAAAGCAATCTGCATTTTTTTTCTTTAGCCTAACTTCTGTGGTATTGTGTGAACATTGATGAACTGAATGACTTCTCATTCGGCACCTGCGTCCCACAGTTGCTAGTGACTGTGAGAAGTATGGGATGAGAAAAAAATGTGATTGCTTTTGGTACCAGTAGGTTCCTGTTGAAAGTAGACAAATGCTTTGCAGCTTACATATGGATACAAGGTCCTATCTCATTCTAATATGCAGCAGTTTATAACACTAACATAACTAAATATTTTACACTCTGATCATCCACACCCTTAAAAACATAATTAACAAAGATAATATGGTTGCGGGGCAGCACGGTAGCTTAGTGGAGTTTCCATGTCCTCCACGTGTCTGCGTGGTTTTCCTCCGGGCTCTTCAGTTTCCTCCCACAGTCCAAAAACATGGATCAAGGTTAATTTAATTCTCCAAATTGCCCCATATAGAGTGTGTGTGTCTGTCTGTGTGAGTGAGTGTGTGCCCAGCGATGGATTGGCGTCCTGTCCTGGGTGTATCTGCCCAGAGCCTGAAATGCTAGTAAAGGATAAAGCAGAAGATAATGGATGTATGGATAATTTGGTTACAGCAGACACAGGTTGGAATTTATAGGGCAGCAAGTGAATATATAGTTCTTGGATGTTTTTGATGCAGGAAAAATGTGGTCTGGTAGCAGTTGTCTGTCACATTGCTATGGTATACATTCTAAGCATATACCTCTCATGCTTTATTTAAACACATCATTCGATTTAAACAATTATCTTCCAAATATTTTCAGTTGTGCAGTGTAATCGTTGTATCTAATAAATGATTATTTATTTATTTATTTTTGATTAATCGATGAATTGGATAAAAACAATTTCAAAAAATGTCTTTATTAAATAGATCAATAAATGTCTGGTTTACAGTATAAGTTTAAGGCATCTAAGTGGCCCAAAGAGCAATTAAACACAAATCTCTCACATTGACAATATGTAGCATTGTGTGTAAAAAAAAAAAAAAACTAAATTACACAAATTTAAGTCACTCTAATATGTTATCTCATCGTCTAAATGCAATTCATCCTACCTCACTCCCATAGAGTGCAGTGTCTTCACTCATACTTTGTCAGAAAAAACAAAGCTTGATCATTAATAACCACCATTATTTACAAGTTGTATGTATTTATAAAGCACATTTAAACACTGCTTAAGCTAATTAAACGAAAATAAAAAGTAATACACGTTCTCCATCACTGTCATTATCCAGTTAAAAACCAAAAATCGTATGAAGCGTGCTCCGCCGGTTCACATAGTGTGAGTGCACCGTTACATTGATTATTGATTATTGTATGTTGTAGTGATCAACTCTGCTGTTAAGCTCCTTCATCCTGATCGGTGACTCCAACATGTCTCATGAGTTTGCATGTTACATGCTCTTTACTTGTAGGAGCCCTCCCACACTTTTGATGATTAAAGCCGAAGCTTTTTTCTGCGTCGTCCATGTTTTATTTGTAGAGTTTATTAAACTTTGTTAAACTTGTTTGTAAGATTCCGCCTCCGCTCCGCCTTGTTCCGTTCAATCCGCTATTATTATTATTATTTTTCAGCGCTGCAGATGACGTAAGTGGTTACGACATTGCGAGTAATGCGTAAAACGTGAGACACAATGAATTGATAGTGAAATTCATTGTCAACACCATTCATAATCGATTTTAATCGATTTTGTTGATGTGTTGTTGCAGCCCTAGTATGTACATATATTTGGTGCCGAATTACAAACACTTTAACAGACCTCCTGGAGTCTATGCCACTATGGGTCTGGGAAGATTTGGCAAGAGTAACATGCTAAATATCAACAGGTGGGGTAATGTAAGCACAGCATTAGGAATGCTACATTTTTTTGAATGTGCATACAGTGTACCTGCCATGTACCATGTATTCTCTACATAAATAAAATCAAGGTCGGTCCTAGTTGTTTACCTTATCATGTATGTAGAAAGCACATTTTAGAACTGAGTGTATATTTAAACAAGTCATATTTTAGTTATACATGCTTGTTTCTTGGATTTCAGATCTGCATGGGCAGATATAACTCATTTAGACCAGATATATTTTCTATATACTTTCTACGTATGCACAAAAACACAACACAACACAACACAGTACCAGTCCGGTTGACTCGTCTTTTTCTCCCTTTTGCCTCTGGCTTCTTTTCACTTCACACAGAAGGAGAGATAATTACACACATTAAGAAGTGGCAGGTGTTTCCATCAGGCATCTTCTGACCACTGTTCCTGCCTATTATTCACAGGCTCCACCCCATCACACCCTTCAACACAACTAGTTTCTGTCAGTTTACTTAAATTTATTCTTGATGGTCAAAATATATATTCTAAAACATGTTTACAACTTTAAGTGGTGGGCAGTTATGTACACGTGCTAAGAATATTTTTTATAAAAAATATAAAAAAAGCTTAATAAATCATTACATCTCCCATTGCTGGACTAATAAAGTATTATCCTCATCATAAAGTAGGTAGTATTAATGCAGATAATATTACACTATAAATAGTGTAAAAAATGCAAAGCCTACCACAAAATATGACAAAATATGCATCTTCTGCTTGATGAAGCAGTTATTGTTTCCATTTTACCACAGTTGTTATAAACGTTATTATGTGACTTGGTGAGAACATGTTGCAGTTATGAATATAGTCTCTCCTTGTAATGATTCTGCACCTTTAAAGCACTCCAAAAGATATATAAATGTAAAACAAAAAAATTTGGCACTACCCTTATCCAACACTCTTAGTTGTTGTGTGAAAATGCTTCAGGTACAGATTTGCCAAAAGTATTTTTCCATTAAATCAAAAGACACACTTTCTACTTTTGGCACTGACATAAGTCCTACAGTTTGGATACACATGCATACACTTTATGTATTGTCTATTGCTTGTAGTGTTGAGGGAAAACTTGGATTCGCTCAAGCCAGGAAACACCTCTGCTTCTTTGCACACTGAAATGGCTGTTGCTAGGCAACATTGGCTTTCATGTGAAAGACTCCAAGCAATGTCTCAATTACTATGTTCTGATGAGTGTCATCTGAGTGCTATGATAAAAACTAATTGTATTAAGAAAAGAGCATAATCTTTTTTTAATAATAATGCACTCTTTTCTTGTACAATATATGTATTCCTTAAGATCTGCTTTTTGAAATTTAGATACTGTTATTACTGGCCAAGCTGAACCTACAACAATTCACCAGGATATTTTATCTGTCCATAATAATGAAGTAATTATTGCTAATGAAATATTTACCGTATCTCTGAGTATACCCTAACGGGTCTTATAAGAAAGAGGTTAATGTTAAATTTGTTGATTTAATTAAACCTTAGCACAGAATTGTCCAGTGCTTCCAATTGTGCTGTACAATAGTATTATGTAGACACTCTGTTATTAGTAAGCAGGTCTAAAAATTGTCAGCTTGATTTCCTCCACTGTGTACCTTTAGCATTATCCTGCCTTGTGCAAAATAATATAATAAGAATACTCCAATACTTCTCTGTTAAATCAGTGCTGTACCTTTTTGTATGCCATCAAAAAATCCCTTATGTCAATCTGGAACTGTTAGCTCCCTCGTCCGGTGACAAAGCACATTTCCTAAAAGGCTGCATTTATTAAGAAATGTGAGTAAGATCTTTACTAAAATGCTTAGTGAATAAGAAGATTTCTGAATTCTGACCATGGATTTAAATAAGTCTCATGTCTGCTATTATTCAGTAAGTTAAGATAATCTTTAAAATCATAGTTAGTTTTGTCTTAAAATGTATTATGTGAATACCCAGGGCATGGTGGCTTAGTGGTTAACTAAGCAATCTAGGTTTGAATCGTGATCTGGGTGAAGTTTCCATGCTTTCCCGTGTCTATGTGGATGGACGTGGGGAACCCCCGCGACCCCGCAATGGATGGATAGATGTAATTACCCCATGTCTCAAATGCATCAGGCTCTAACTCTAAGAGACAGTGGTTTACAGGCACTCGCTGGATAAAAAATAATGCAGTTTTAATTGACCAAAGTATATGTAGAAACACAAAAACATCAAGTTGACAGTGATGGGGATGAGATGAAATAAGTAGTCAAAATTCAGGCAATAGGTCAGAACCGATAAAACAATAGACACAGGATAAACCCTCAGAATGCATGCAGGAAACAATGCAGTATTTCCCCCTAAACGCCTTGAGTACCGCATATTATATAGTGATATAATGTTTTAAAGATTTATCACATGGCTGGAAACAATTATAAATTTTCTGTGTAGGCCTGAAACTGGTTTCCCATTGGCTGATAACTTACATGTGTTTTCACCTGTGGTATCATGCGAAATATAGTTCAAATTAGCAGAAAGAGAGATGGAAATGTACCGTTTATAGATAAAAGAGGTATGAGTATGCAAGGAACAAGAGCAGAGTAAGAAACAGGACGTAAAAGATTACCCACAGGTATGTCCATGACACCTGGTGGAGAAAGAAAATGTTTACCTATCGAGGCTCTCATGTCCCTTGGTAACAGATGCAGAAATTAGAAGACTTTGAGCATTAATTAAAAGACTTTGCTCTCCTAAGAATTGTTTTTGCTCACTCATTCTGAATCAAATGAATAAATTCAGTTGAAGGATTATAATGTCCATCTTTACATTGGGATTTTTCCTGTATTTTTAACATGTTCAGGATCTTGTAGAGGCCTGGTTACATCACACTACCCTATATTGTGTAAGTGTTGAAATTGCCATCATGGCACTTTGGATGTAATGGAACCCACTGGGGGAAAAAAAGACCTAAAATCAAAACTTCATACTAAGTGCTTTTTTTGGTTCGTATTCTCACCACTGTTGGGAAAGATGTAAACTAAAATAAACTTGTATGTTTTCTTGATGCCAAGCAAAGTAAATCTTAGAGGAAAAATCTGTATATTTCACAAAACATTCACAAAACTACATTGTTTTTCAAGTACCATATCATATAGGCTCATTAAAGCCTGGACTATTTTAGCTGGTTCATTTGGCCCATGTCTTTTTTTTTATCGCTATTTGAATGCTAAACTGTTTTAAGAAAAAAATTACACTTACTCAAGCTCTTTGTTTACATTTAGAGCAATAGATATACATTTATGCCAAAAATGTCCTTCTCTTTTGACTGTAAATGCCCACCCTAATGCAGCAGAAAATATAATTTTTATTATGCTAATGTAATGTGGCTAGTGTTTCACTGTGTTTCACTGTTAAATGGTTCCTTTAAGTGGAATGTGGACAAAGTGACTATGCGATACATGCTTCGGCACTGAGGAGCACTAACGTCAACATGGAGCTCCTCCAATCACATATATTTTAGGCACAGGCACTATAATGGGTTCTAAATTGTCTGTACTTTAGGGCACCCTTAAATAATATCAGGCCATGCCCCTCGCTGGACATGGAGCAGGAGGGGGAAAGGGTATATATGGGTAAACTCTGTTGTCTGTCTGGGCAGGTGTGTAGTCAGTCTGGTTGTCCTGCTGAATGAAAAAGCAGACAACACAACAGTAAGCTTCCCATTGCTGTCAGACATGCATCTACCACTTTCAAGGGTGCTACTCTGTTAGAAGAGAATCTGGGGAGGACTAGGGCTGCCCCAGTGTCTGAACGGTCACTGCAGCGGTTTGCACCCTTTGTTTTTGTTTCTTTTTTTTAATTTCCATAGGTTGCGCATGCTCTCTGAGGAAAATGTCATTTACACTCTACTATTGTAGTAAGAACAGTGTGCACATCTTGCATACTGCACACAGTGCTTTATAATACCTCAAATGTGCACGCTGCTTTTACTACAGTAGTACAGTGTGAATAACATTTTCCTCAAAGAGGATGCATAAACTACAGAAATTAGATAAAATAATTAAAAACAAAGCGTGCTAATTGCTGCAGCAACCGTTCCGACACTGGCGCCACTATGTTAGAAGAGAGAAGCATAACATATTTTAGATTTACATATTTTTGCCCTCATACGTAAAAAAATGTCATCAATTCACATTTAACATAAACATATAAAACAAGAGCTGCTAGAGAAAATCCACTCAAACATGGAAGAACAATTAAACCTCAAAAAGAAAGGGCATTGACTGCCTTGTCCCAGATTTAAAACCAAGACTCTTTCTGTAAGTAGAGTGCACTAAATAATGCACCATCATGTAAATGCAAATACAAATAGCCATTTTACCTTTTTCTGCTTATTTTTCTCTGTTTTATGCATTTATTTATTTTTTCAAATGACAGGGCAGATCATACTATTGTAGATGTGTTTTAAGGCTTTAAACTCCAGAGGGTTAATATATGAAAAGCCTCAACATTTTACCAGATGATGTTGAATCCTGTGGGCTATTTCTGCTTGTCACACCTCCTCCAGTGCTCCATAGCTAATGAGACTTTAAAATAAAAGCCTTCTTTTACTGCTGTTTCATCCTTTTCATTCTACATCTCAGGATGGTGGGATCAGTATCAGGGATGGAAAACGTGTATCATTTTCATTCTTAGCCAAAACCAAAAATGTACATTTGCTCCTTAACTTAAATTTTAAGGACTTTTTAGTTAACATTTTTAGATAATGTCCCTTTACAGCTTTACATTACTCATTTTATTAAATGCATATATTATATGTATGTAACCTGTAACA
Source organism: Corydoras sp. C115 (assembly GCA_019802505.1). NCBI lineage: Eukaryota > Metazoa > Chordata > Actinopteri > Siluriformes > Callichthyidae > Corydoras > Corydoras sp. C115. The sequence goes on from JAFMOC010000004.1 coordinate 1,487,421, forward strand.
ACTATTTATTATCTGTTCAGACAAAGCTCCATTTCCATTTCTTTCTAAGAGGAAATACATTTACATTTAGTCATTTAGCAGATGATTTTATTTAAAGCGACTCACAAGTGAGACAACAATACAAGTCAGTAGTTAAGGAGGAACCAGCTTAACTGCGGTATTATCAATCATGAATTTCAGCCATTCTGGTTTCAAGGCCTAAAATTACCCTACAATTACTGCCACTGAACAAGTTAAGCAACTTAACATTTCTAGTGATGGATTATTCCCAGCACACCAATGACAATAAAACGTTGTCTAGTTTACAATGCAGAGTCACATATGCCTATAATTAGAAAGAAAAATATTCTGGCTCATTTTAACCCCTGGCAGAAAATAGCTCAGACCTCAATATGTATTCAGCTGCACAATTAGCTTTTACAACAGTTACTTTTTTTTTTTTTAGTTATTTTGATTAAAAAAATATGCATTTTACACAGATTTGTAACAAGAAGAAGTGCTTCCATCATTACAACTTAATGCCTCAAGCACTTGATATATCAGTATATAACTTTTGTGCAGAAAAGAATTTGTTGCAAGAACTATGACGTTCTAAATCTCTCTTACACACACTCCTGATAGATGACGAGGGAGGGAAGATGACCTCTTGCTAAATTAATTGTCTTTATTAACCTGCCATTCCCCCACAGAGCTTGACAATGTAAGCATTTCACTCACAATATGGATGTGCACAAACTGTAAGGGTATGTTAGATCAATCTTTAGAACCACAACAGAAAACATGTTAATATGTGGCATAAGAGAACTAGGAAACCAAAAGGTGAATATTTCTATAAGTCAGCCATGTAAGTGCATAATCAGGACTCCTAAGCGCTGTGTAAAGATTACATCAGCACACACAGATCAGATTTTGGAATAGTGTAAAAGATGATTGTGCATTGTTTAATTATTATTAAGCGGGTTGTTAAAATATACAACATACAGGTTTAGAAGAACATCCTTATAATTATTCTACCCTTAACTGAACAGTTGACCAGTTTTTACTTATGAGAGGACATATAATGGTATACATCCAACAGCTAAGGCAAGACTTATATAGTGCTCATAACTGCTAATAAATATATACTGTATATAAGCTGTCTGTTTTTACATGCATTGTGTATAGCTGTTTACATTAACAGAGGTTTATGACAAATGTTACAAAGCATAATAAATACATATAAAGCTTTATGAATGCACTTTGAATGCATTTTAAATTCCAAATTTATAGAAAGCGAATTAAAAACTAAAATGACAAAGCAGATTTTATAAGAATAGAATGGTTAAATTATTTTTATCATTAATTATTTCTTTTTATAAAAAGTTAGCTGTTTTGTCAAATATCCATTTCCTTTTGTGGCCTTGTTAGAGCACCCAAGAAAAGAAAAGCAAAAGACCCTCATCAGAGAATTTGGTTATACAGCGTGGGGTACTGATGAGTTTTTGATGCTGCTGTCAACTGTGATCAAATTCCACCTACACTCTGTTGCTGATGGAGCAGCAGTGAGCAGAAGCCACGTGAGGGAGCATGCCAGTGTTTAGATGTGCTGGAAGGAGGAGGTGGGGATTCAGTGAAGATTCTGACAGAACACATCTGTGGATGCAGCAGTGATGGCAGTGTGCATATCACTACCCTACTAAAAGAGCCCGTCCCTGTTCAGCTGGTTACATTCCATTTGTTTTGTTTTTTTCAGTGATGTTAAACTTCTATGTTAAAATAGATTATACTATTGTTTAAGCATTTTGAAGTTGTGAAACCTATAACTGTACATTTTAAATGTGTTTTCTTTAATAGGGGATCATTTTGTGTTGAGGATTATAACCTATAGCTTTACACTCGCTGAGACTGCAATATAGCATGGAGAACAGTAAGAGCCATCAGCAGTTAGCAGCTTGTAATTAGCTACTCCTCTGACTGCTGGAGTGAGAAACACTCTGTCTTATTGCATTATTCATGAAGGCTACATTATAGCTTCAGCTGTTCTGTACATGCTGGGATGTTCATTTTTGGGCAATTGTCACTTTACCATGTTGTCAGGTCTTTTCAGTAAGAATAAAACTTACTGCAGCTAAGTCTGTACAATGTGTAGATTTGTATAGGAGTTGAAAATATAAAGACATTTCTCTCCAAAACGTACTGCTTGTGGTAACAGTTAAAGCATTGCTTGAAAATATACACTTTTTGTGTATTGTACATATTAGTTCAAACACATTTTCTTTATTTAGTGCTGTGACCAACAAGTCAGCAGAGCCCTGTAGATTAGTGAGGCATACAATACATTAATGGTGCCATTAATGGTACTTCTGTTAGAAGTTTACTGTTTGATGTTGCATCCACTCATTAGTCATCTTGCCTGCTTTAATTGTGTCCCTTTGGTGTTGTTTTTTGTCAGTAATTGAGAAAAATTAGCTGCTCTCTGCCTGATGCCGCTGTGTTCAAACAGCACCCTGTCAACATATTAACATTTTGGATTTAATTTACTTTACTTTAGCCTGACCACTTGCTGAGCATGAAGGTGCTTTGGACTAAGAAAACTCACCTGCCCGGTTATCAGCTAAACTGTATTTGACAGATCATCTATTTAATTGAAGCAAATTAAATGAAATAGTAACTAATGCAATGAAAAAAAAACATAATTTTATTTTAACATGATTTACTCGAGTGACCCTACTGCTGTCTGGACAGAGCAATTTGTTTTTGTTTGTTTTGTCAGTCGAAGTGTTTGTAGTGGTGGTGGTGGTGGTGGTGGTGGTGGGGGGGGGGGGTCCTGTTATGTAATATTAATCATAAAATCTTTAGTCAAACGTTTAATCTCACAAATTTTTCAAAAGAAGAAATTATTGGCATGCATATTGCTATGATTCTTTATAATTGTGGACTCTGTACTTACTTTAGCTGCAAGAATAATATGAGGTACTAAAAATGTACTGTACTTTGTGATGTTGCTAATTAACGTAAGCTGAGGAAATCTTGTGGAAAAAGTTGGTGTGAAAAATTTTGTAAAAAATATTTTCACAACTTTCATAAATGTCCTATATTTAAAATGACACTTTATGCTACAGTTTGACAAAGTCTTGGGGGCAAAGACATGGCTTTGATCATTTTCAGATTGTGGAATGAACTTTATGGCCTAGAAAATTTTTAAAACCTTATTTGCTAATAAAAGGCTACTTACAGTAATCACATCTTTTTGGTCAAAATCAAGTTTAATTCTTTTTTATCTACTTGTATCACTATGCAATTTTGGCTGTGTGAAAGTACTTTTAAAAACTTAGTGCAGAAAGCTTTACTCTTTGTATAGTTATTGCAGTTGGATTTGTGCTGCAGTCACAAGGATTTAAAATTTCTTATTGGCAGACTGACTCTAAACAATATATGTCCATGCTTTAAGTCGGGATTGGTTTAATCAGATTTTGTTGTTTTTGTTGTTGTTTTTATTATTATTATTATTATTATTATTATTATTACTTATATATAAATTATATATATAAATTATATTTAAATATTTTTCTTTTTTGATTCAGCTCTCTTTTTTTGCATCATTGTTATTGTCAAGTAAACTGACAAATCTCATCATATGATATAGCTGGTTTTAATTAAACCATTGACAGTAAAATCTGTTTATTTATTAAATTAAAAAAATATATCCTTGTTCTAAATAAGTGTACTTGAACATTCATTCATTCATTCATTATCTCCCGCTTTATCCTCTATTAGGGTCGCGGTGGGGTACCCCATGCCCATCCAGGGGAGAACGTCTCGGGCGCTGGGCAGAAAGACCCAGGACAGGGCGCCAATCCATCGCTGAGCGTACTTGAACATGTGATACATATTCTCAAACCTCGAATGCAGTGATTACTTTCTATCAATTGGTTTATTGCTATTACTTATTTGACTGTTCCAAACCACAGGCTTATAAATACCAATATCCGTTTTCTTGAAATATTGATAACAGACTTCTTACTCTATTTGCTATAAAGTTGTATTTGCATGGCTTCCCATGTTGTAAGTGATGTTCCTTGACTTCCTTTCTATACATGGTTTGAGCGGGCCAGTATGCTAGTGATCCTGCTGAACTGTGTGACGCTGGGCATGTTCCATCCATGTGAGGACAGTAACTGTGACTCGGAACGGTGCAAGATCCTGGAGGTGAGTATATTAAAACAGCTATGGTTGGGAAGCAATAAATATACTTAGGTTGGCCTTACTATTAAACCCAATTTACTGGAAATAGAGGATTTGGTTATAAAGGTTATAAACATTGTGGTGTTCTCATTTGTAAGTCGCTTTGGAAAAAACGTCTGCTAAATAACTAAATGTAAATGTAAATAAAGGGCTAAAAACATTTACACATTACATTATAGTCTGCAAAATACTAAATTACGTCATGCAAAAGCACCTGTTATTGTAGATACCTGAAATCATTCATTATAACTATTTCAACTGGATATTATCTTCACTAAACAACCACAAAACATAGTTTTTATGAATTTAGTGTCAGATTCACCAGTACTACTGGTGCCAAATTTTTTTAATAACTATAAATGTTAACTTTAAAACCTTTGTACAGTATTGTTGCATCTTATAACCAAATTTTGCATAGATAAAATAAATATATAATAATTAATAAAGAGCACTAAATATGGATATGTCTTACTATGTGGTCATTAGCCCCAATAGCATTGTTTTACCACATGTAAAACTCGTGTGAAAATGAAACCTACTGGTAATTCACAAGACTACCACTCTATTCTGTTGTCTATTAAGGAAATACTCAATGTCTCGAATTTAGTTTAACCTCTGTTAAAGGATGCTCTTGGTGGAATAATGGAAACCAATGATTTTATAATGATGCAATGAATCCAGCTTTTTCTCTGCCCACGCAATAACACTTCCTCAATTATTCCTCTTCTGTTGCCCTTACTCACTAATTTTACTTATCCTGTGTTCTAAATCTAGAATAAAATGTTCTATACACCATTTGTGTTCAAACCAGTGTCACATAAAACATTGTGTTTTGACTTAAACTATTATATATTTTTACATGTGGTTGTAAATATCCTTACATTTAAATTACAGGAATTACCTTTTATACTTAAATTAATGAGTGGTCATAATATGAAATATTTTTTTCTGTTAAGTCTTTTTAAAAAATAAATTTGAAGATTCTATTAATGATTTAGATCTTTGTGATTGCCTGCATTCCAGTGTATTGTAGCATTTACCCTCATGCACTGTGTACTGTAAATTAACCTCCTTTGTACGCAACAATGACGTCATCCGCATACCAGTCGTGTACAAACATAATGAATTGTCAGTAGAAATAGATCATTGGAGAGGTGGTGACCATATGTTTCTCCACCCAAGTGTGTTTGCATGATATCAGAAGGCAAGAAAATATTTTCTAAAAGTGGTTGATATGAAGTCATGATTCTTACTGCCTGAATTGCAGTTATTAAATCTTCGTAGTGACATATGCAATTTTAAAATAATCTTACATGAGCTAACACGATTTTCATCTACCTATGGTATCTTAGGACAGTGTCATGTTTAAATATAATTTTTACAGTTTTGTAGATTGGTCCTGATTAGGTTCTGGACTGTACATGGATTTAAATTTTATAGTGAATTGTGTGCTGCTATGTGCATAGTGTTACATCTAGGGTGCATTTAAGTTTCAATTGTCCCAGGATAGGTTCCACACATCTTCTGATCTTTTTAGAAATAGTGTGTGAAATAATGTGGTGTAAATACACATACGCATGCAAACGTCATATATATATATATATATATATATATATATATATATATATATATATATATATATATATATATATATATATATATATACTTTTCACAACTTCTATTTATCACAATCACTGGCCCTATAAATACATGAATTTCTAAACTTTGTCAGGATCCTCAGCATCCTGCTGTCAGAACATTTTTTTGTTTTGTTATTGTTATCATTTGAACACATCACTTTAGTCCCATTTTCCACATTTCAAGTTTGTTTTCATTTATTTGCGGCTGTGCCTCATTTAGTAAATTATACTTTGTCACATGACCTGATTAGTTTGTTAGTTAAGCCCACCCTGCTCTCTCATCTTCGAGAGGTGTTTTTGATGCCTTGTTTAGTTAATGAGTATATGGAATTAACCTCTTGTTTCTGGAACCCGCTGCCTGTTTCCGTGTGGTTATTGCTACACTCATCTGGACCTTGTAGAATTGTGACAGAAGCTCTCTCCATCTAATCTGCCACTAGTATTAGGTAGCGTTTGTTTCATTTTTCTCTCTGCTCTCCCAGACTTTGTGTGGGCAAAGGGCCGCGGTAGTTCCGCTCTCCCGTGTTTGAGGTTAGTTCACTTGTTCCCACCGTTCACTTGCTCCCGGTGTTTTTGGTTGAGCAGAAGCTGTTCGCCCTTTTACTTCTTTTTGTGGTTTTACTGTAGTTCAGTTTAGTGTGTTTTGTTTTGTCCTTTATTTGCTTTAGCATTGTTTTGTTTCTGTTTGTGGCTCCTCCCCTTTTTTGTTTTTCTCTATCACTATTGGGCATGTTTTTGGTCTTGGGGGTTTTCTTTAGTATGGCGGCCTGGAGGGCTCAGTAAAGTGATGACATCATTTGGCAATATGAGTCACTATGTACTGAGGAGAACATTGTGATTGCCAATTGATGAGGAAATTAGTGAATCCTTTTTCTCTGACTACATGCTCCCCACTTATACACTTACGAACTTCCTTGATTTATGGTCTAATGACCACTTTGGTTCTGTTAAACCACCTTATTCCTTTCTCTTGTTTCAGACACGTATCTCTTAGTTCTTCCATTTAGCCCCCAGCACATTTAGACGCAAATGTCGGTCCAGACGCAGGGGTAAGTTTAAGGGTCACCCCCCCTCACACTGCTGTGGTATAGGGGGTCTCTTCTGATGCTATTAAGATAAGATAAGATAGACCTTTATTTGTCCCACAATGGGGAAATTGAGGGTGTATCTGTTAATAAGAACTTGAGGTCCACTAAGTCTATAGGATTCTCTTTTTTGGACCTGCCCAGCCTTCCCTGTTTTTGAGGTCTTCTGCCCTTGCTCTGTCCCCTCCTTCTATCACTCCTGCCTCCCGGATTTCCCTGTCTGTGCTTAGAGCGCCCCCTGCAAGTCAGTCTGTGCTCAGAGCGCCCCCTGTAAGTCTGTCTGCGCTCAGAGCTACCCCTGTAAGACAGTCTGTGCTCAGAGTGCCCCCTGTAAGTCAGTCTGCGCTCAAGGCACCCCTGTAAGTCAGTCTGCAATCTGAGCGCACCAGTGAGTCAGTCCAACCGAGACATGGGAGGAACCTGGAGTACCGACTGAGTCGAGAGAAAAACCTGAAGTACCCACTGAGTCACGGGAGATACATGGAATACCAACCCGGTCCGTGCACCCAGTGCTGCCAGTGATCCAGTCAGCACACACTATTCCTCTACCAGTTCGCAGTATAGTTACCTGGTCTGCACCCAGTGCTGTTCCAGTACATCTTTCAATCCAGCCTTGGAATTCATTATTGGAGCGTTGGTATTTTTGTACTCTTTTACCATGTCTTAACCCTGTGTGCAGAGTGCTGTGAAGGAGAGCAATGGGCCAGACTTTAGTGATGATACCACCAACTCCTTCTGTAGCATTGCAGTAAGAGTTGTGATGGACTTGCTCGCTCTGTCAAGCTCCCTCGCGTTCGTTCTGTCTCGCTCCGTCGGTCAGTACTCGAGTTTCCTCCCGCGACTTGGTCGGTACTCCACATTGCTCCCGTGACTCGGTCGGTACTTCAGGTTTCTTCCGCTACTCGTTCGGTACTCCAGGTTCCTCCTGTGTCTTGGTCAGTACTCCAGTTACCCCCTATGACTTTGTTTTTTACCTCATACATCTGTAGCGATTATGTGAACACCAAAAGCACACCCAGTGCCACCAGAGATCCAGTCTGCGCACTCTGTGCCACCAGTGATCCGGTCCGCGCACCCCGTGCCACCAGCGATGTACCATGACTTAACCCTGTGTGCAGAGTGCTGTGAAAGAAAGCAATGAGCCAGACCATAGTGATGATTCCACCAACTCCTTCAGTAACGTTGCAGATAGAGTCGTGAGGGAATGCACCCACACCGACATGCCGGGTGGCAGGGTCTCTAGCCATCTGGGAGAGGCGTCGAGTAATCTTCCCCCAACACACTGCCACCGGCTGATTGCTATAGTCAGTCTCCTCCTACTCTCGACTCCAGACCTCGTCAATCTTCACCCTTGGACTTTCGTATGCCACAACATATCATGTGTAAGAGTGCACAGTGAGTGTAAAATGCATGACAGTGCATCATACACTAACATACCACTACCATGTCACGGTCACTACAATGCTGAGAAATATTCACCACCCAAATAACAACCACTAAGTAGTGGTCTCATGAGGGTCCTGGCAATTGGAGATCAGCGTGAGGAGGAAGAGGTTTATTTTAATAAAATGGCAGGTAAGAGACTTGTTCCTACTCTCCCAAGAACATTAGAACATTTTTTGGTTGTTATGGACATAAAGAAATATAGCCTGTTGTTATTTTTGTTTTGGCTAAAGTTGTACTTTGTTCTATTTTAACATCTAAAAATGTTTTGCCATCATTCTTTAGTCCTCATTAAGGATTTAGTATTGCCACACATTTATTTGGATGTTCTCACCAGTATTAAATCAGGCCAACAATCTCACTCTGTTTTGTGCTCAGTAGGGGTTCTCTAAGGAGGACAAGTATCACACCATTGATTAACAGCATAATAGAATTAGGCCATTTTATAAACTATTAAAATGGGCCAACAAAATCGTATTTTATGATTTCAGTATATCAGTATATTTAACTTTTAACTAATGCTCTTTTTGCAGCACTGAAACTAATAAGAAATGGCAGTAAAGCAGTTTGAAGCAGAGGGAGGTGATGTACAGTATAGTGGGGCATGAGATGTAATAACCAATAAAGCAAATTCAGCTCCAACCTAAAAGATCGCAAAAGAGTCAGTCATCAAGACATTTAATGCTACAAGAAAATTAATCAGCTCTCACCAGTCACACAAATTTACTTTTCCACAGACTTAAATTATCTTTATAAACCAGGGACAAAAATGAGAGAAAGACAAAATGTCTGGATAGAAACTGCAAAGATTGTGGCTGGGAAGGATACAAAGATATGATGCTCTAAGAGATGACGAAACTGAACATGAAAGGAAGTGTGAAAAGAACAGCATGGGACAATTGCAATCTTTAAAGGGCGCTGGCAGCCTTTGTGGCAATTTTTTTTGCTAAACTGAATTAAAGGGGTTTCCCTGATCAGCAACGTCTCTCTTTAAAGATCTGCTGAGCCATGGCAAACTTACAGAATGATGCCTGCTTAATACACCAGTAGGCATCTACAATATTAAAACCACTGATGGGTAAGGCAAATAACATTTAATATAGTTGCGATTACAACTTACAAGGACTAGAATAGATTAGACCTTAAGTAAACAAAAAAAAGCAGTGTGCAAAAGCAGTATTAAGTATTAAGACACACCTCTTAATTAGAAATAAAAATAGTGTTTTATTCAGTCATGTTTCCACAGATGTATGAAGCACCTAGCCCCTGCCCTTATACATAATTATTAAATAATAATGTGTTCTAAAGCCATCACTCCATCACGTTATCAGTTTTAAAAGTGGTTGTGACGGTCAGTCACGAAAACTGTTCACTGTGAGCTTGATGGTATGGGTGTCGATGGTCAAGCAACTACATGCAGGCCTTATATCACGCAATGCCATATTGGATAAATTACTGCAAAACACATTGCCACTGGACTCTGGAACATGTTCTATGGGGTGATAAATCTTTTCGCTCTGTCTGATAGACAAGTCTGAATGTGGTAAAGCAGTATGAGCGCTAAAGGTGTTATTGCCTTACAATCACAAAGCAGGGTTTTAGCGTGTAAGTCTACTGTGTAAATCGTAAACTTTAACACCATCATACTTCTTTAACATGTAATATCAGCATGTCTTTTGCTTATCACCTTTTTTCCTGACAAAAATGCATCCTGAATTATTGAAATGTCCACAGGTTTCATGCATATTTAGTTTTACATGTTCATAAATAATCCTTTGCCCTGCCTTGCCACTGTTGCTTTAGCTTTCTCTTTGGGGATTCAGGCTCAGAACATTGTAAAGCTGCTTTATGACAATGTTTTTCATTTGTAAAAATCACTATAATTAAATGAACATGAATTTAAACATGAAAAAAGTCAGGTAAATCAAAATAATAATTCCATGCCAGTTTCAGAAAAACAATGCCAGGCTTCATTTTGTACACACATCATTGTGGATTTGTAGACATAATGTGGTTCACTGGCCTGTCTGCAATCCATATTTGTCTTGTGGATGTATGTAGCATTATAAAAAAAAGTAGTTTAACAATAGTGCACAGCTCAAAATTATCTTAAAATTATCTACTATGACATTTGACATAAAATCTCTTCTGGACTTTGTTAGAGATATTATCATTGGTGAATTAATTAGTTTAGTAATTAATTATGAAATGAATCGAATGCTTTTAGTTGGAGCAAACTATTAAATTGTGTAAGTGTACAAGCAATTAAAAATGTTAAATGATTAACTGCAATAATTCCACTTTTTTACTTTGGTTTCTATGTATTAATTAATCATGCGTTTAGTGCTTAGATACCGATGCTATTTTGTATTCTTTGAAAACTTGTGCTTATCATAAATAAATAAATGAGGCTTTTCATGTAGACTTTTTAAACAAGGGAGTTGAGGATTTGTGTAGAAAACCATGAGTCTGCTATCCTCGGTTTACCATTGCTGAATTAGTAATACAGATCCATAAAGAAACCCCTGAAGTGAATGTTAATAGTTTAAATGCAGTTTCAGTCTGTATTTGAAAATGGAAACTTTAGATATTTGCTCATGAAATTAAATTAGTGATTCCAAGGTTATGAAGGTTACACTTGGGTTTTCAATAGGCAAGGTTTTGCTAAGCTTGCAGTAGCAGAGTTTAATAATAACTCAGTGATTCTCTCCCTTTTTCAGGACTTTGATGACTTCATTTTTGCATTTTTTGCCGTGGAGATGGTTATTAAGATGGTGGCACTGGGCATCTTTGGCAAGAAATGTTACCTCGGAGATACCTGGAATCGTCTAGACTTTTTCATTGTGTTGGCTGGGTGAGTCTTTCTTTTTAAAATACAGCTTTTTAAAGCTTGGTTAAATTTCATTACATTTAACCTGTAATAGTCTAAGTCTAATAGTCTAATAGTCTAATTTGACAGATGTAAGTCCTATTTACAAATTTTATCATTGTTAATTTCTTGGTAACCCTAAGAGGAATCTATTTTGCTTTATGATGATAAAGTGCTTATGTGTGCGCTTCATGTGGATTCCAAAAAGATTCATACAATTACACATGTTAGCAGGCAATAACTGGTCACAGACAAGCTGTAAGAAAGGCCTAGTGACATGAAACAGTAACTGTGTACCACTACTCCAGATGATGCATCTATTTCTTACTGGGACAAACTGTTGACTTGAGTAGTTGGTATTAGTATTAGACTATTTGTGCTTTTGGTACAGTGTATTGTATTAATCTAACAAACTAGCTAACCCGACCATTCTGTTATTGCTTCTGTAGAATGCTAAGAGATATATGGGCTGGATTCATGCAACCTTACTGGATAACATGCCCACGAAGCAAACAGATGCTTCTGTTGACAGCATGTGCCATTGTTTTTTGGGTTTTGACAGGACAGGGCACAGGATTTACCAAATGAAGCACAGAAACCTTTATTCATAGACTGCACTAAATCCACTTTTAAATTCACCTGCTTGCCAGTGTCATGGTGTCTAGTCATGTTCCTGTTGCTGCTGCCATCACTATTCCCATTGCATGCCCTGTCCCAGCATACAAAGGCTACACATCGATTGTTAACGGAACCTCTAGCAGGTGCATTAATTGCCTTTAATTAACAATAAAAAGCAATAGAGTAGGGATGATGTATTATGAATGTATTATGCCCACCCGCAGAATGAATAGGTAGCAAATCGTGAAATTAAAGCGGTTACATTTAATGAAAAATACATTTAAATAAAATTGCAAATGTCTCAATATAATTATGACAAAACTTCCCCTTGTCTGTGCTATGTGCCTTGCCTGCTCCCTGCGATGACATTGTCCTACAAGGTTTTCCTGGTATTCTGTAGTACGGGCAATATTTGGATTGTGTGGCAGGTCTGGAGGTCACTGATCATGAAAAAGTTGTATTTTATATTTTTTGGGTGCTGGGACAGGGCCATTATTGGGCAGAAGATCTCAATTAATTCCAGCATCGTTGACTTGCTACCTTTGGTGGAATCTTTGCACACCACTACTAAGTACTCAATTCAAATTGGCCTGGCTGTCAGTTAATAAGAGAAATTACAAAGTTCATTCAGATACAGTGGCAGTGATGATCAAATGTTGACATCCTGCCCCATTAATCCATTTACAAAGAATAGTGAGCAATTGACCAGCCTTTATTATACTGGTATTTTAGAAATATCCCCCTTCATCGCTGTGGATAATTTCCTAGACTCTGATACAGACAATCTGCTCTGCAAGGTGTCCTAAGCATCTTCTCTTATGTCATGTATCTTTCAATTTATGTCATAAAAATGCTAAAACATTCTCCATCTCCCATCATCCTCATTTTGCATTGGCTCATTATGTCTTTGGTGGAGATTGAAATTCTTTACTGTTATCATGTGTTCATTCTCAGTACATCAGTTATCCTCAATTAAAATTGCACAATCACAACCTCACAATTGGATTGTGAACTTCTATCCAGTTTGCTTTGTAAATATGTCAGAGGAATTATCCTGGGGGCTTGTCTGGTTCAACCTTCTTTACTTTCAGTACTGTATGAATACACTGCAATGACTTTATATTCTTTTAACACTCAAATTCCTGAAAGTTTAAAATCCTGAGGACAACAGCCCCCCTGTTTGTCTAACCTTTAGGGGTTCTAGGTCAAATTAACACAATTTTTACCGCATCAAACTACTGCATACATTTCATTATCTTTCATATATTGTTATTTTCATTTTATCTGATATCTTACAATTTCTCACAACTCTTCGGTATTATACTGCATTATAACTTTTGGACTTTCATTGCCGATGCTCAGCTCGGTATAACAGCTACTGACATTTTTGAATGACAACTTATTGAATATTTTCATGCTGCTGATCTGAATAAATTGGCTCCTCATCCATGAAGTTGTCCAATTCTCCAAAATAAGTCATTTCCATCTCCTTACCCTCCATTGCCAACCATTTAACAGGGGCTTACTGTACTTGCTGTAACAGGGGCTGGCTCTATGTCACACCTACCTTACTTGCTTTCTTATTTTTGGCTCACACATTCAGTGTCATCAGACTACTTGTATTAGCATACCTGCCTATTATACATGTCACTCTCCTTAATTTCACTTTACTCATTTTTTCTATGTAAGCTCTTTGTGTTGTGCTCGGTTTTGTATTAACAACACTTACCATAACCTTTTATCACCTTGATTTTGTATGCTTTCTTCAGAACTTGAGTTCACCTATATCTGCTACTGGCCTGCCACTCTATGCCTTTTTACTTTGCAATGCTGTCTAATCCCACACAACACCCTACATCAACTCTATTGTCAATCAGCTGCATGTCTGCCTTATCTGCACTGGTTTGGTTCTAGTACTTTACTCTGGGATTTATCTCTTTCTGTTTGCACTACTTTCTGCTTTCTGCTACTGCTAGTCATCTTGTCTAGTCACCTTTGGCTAGATCATGACACTGCATTACTATAAAATTATTGTTAGTAATTAAATTAAGCCTAGTAGCTAGTGCTTTTTTCATGTAATTTTTTGGAAAATATTCATAAATGGGTATATTTAGCAATATTTACAGTCTCTTCAGATGTAGATGGGTAAAGCCCAGAATGAATAAGTTAAGCTCGCCCATGGAAGCAAATTCTGAACTAGACACCACATCATCTATTTTATGATTTTACCATTCTCAGGTCATGTGCATGAGCCCTTTATAAAGCAATAAAGGAATAGTGAATTAACTGGACTATGTCCAACACTTTCATCTGACAGCTCCTTCCACTTAGATTTGTATTAGGAAGCATACACAGTCAATATCACAGTCATTCAGAGGTGCTTACAGATAACTTCCTGTTGTCTGATAGTGCAACTTTTTATTTGGGTGAGAGGGCATTTAAGTCTTCTGAATACTGGCTTCTGTTGTAAACATATTAAAAAAATAAATTAAATAAAGGTTTTTGCTTAAAGGTAATTTTTTATTAAATAAATAACTTGTGTAACTGTGTAACTGTTTAGCGCTCAAAACATTCTCCCCTGTATGTGCATGTGGTTCCTTTGTCCTTGATATAGAATTAAGCAGAAGATGATGAGATGAGTAAACTCTAGTGTCCTAATGTTAATAAAGCAATAAGGCACAAGAGGGCATGCATAATTGTTAATAAATCACGGGAAAGAGGTGTTTTTAGGCACGACACACAGCAGAGTGTGTTATTGTCAATAATTGCATGGCTGGACAAACTGATGAAATTTTCCTTTGTGAGAAACACTATTTAACTGGCAGATTAACTTACCAGTTTTCACTGACTTTGCAAAAATGGTGAGCCATTCCAAAGTGACAGTGATTGAAACCCTCTGGCAGGAGGTTGTCCAGCAGATGAAGGCCTCTCTCTCTCTCTCTCTCTCTCGCTCTCTCTGTGTGTCTCTCTGTGTATATATATATATATATATATTGCTGTAGACAAAAATGCCTCTTTAGACATGAACAAAGGCCATCCCCCAAATATTTTCTCTTGAAGAAAAACCTGCAAAACATCCTTTGTTTATTTATTTTCTTACCTCTGGTCAAGTTATGTTTGACCAAAGCACACACACACCAGCAGTGGCTTCCTCCTTTGTTACTCACATTACTGCCTTGCAATATTTTGCATGCCAGCCATTTTTATAGCCTTTCATTGTATTTTGATAAATGTACCAAAGGCAGACAAAGGTGTATATACACTAGCATTATGACATATAAACCAATGACATTTTTTTTCAAGAACTTCTGCCATGTTTATAACAATTCACCAATCATTTTTAAGTAACTTCATGTAGGCACAGAAATGGGTATTTGCATTTTTTAAAATATGCTACAACTCCAGGCCTGAGGAAAATAAAATTAAATAAAGCTAAGCAAAGGATGAATAACTGGAACTGCAACTATTAGAGCACCGAGTTTCTTTATATGAGTACTAAAACATTGGAATAATTTAAAGTGATCTATTTTTTGCTTACACACAGAGGAATTTGTCCTCCACATTTAACCTATCCATGCAGTGAAACACACTGGTGAGGTAAGCACACATGCCGGAGCGGTGGTTAGCCTTGCCCAAGTGCACTTCAGCCATGGTACTTGGTAGGATCGGGAATTGAACTGGGGACCTTCAGGTCGCATAGAATAATACTAAGTAGTCAGCCACTGTGCTCAATGTCAAAATTTTTAGCTTTTGGATTTTATGTACTGCTCACGCTAACATACTTTTCTGCTCTTCACAATTATGCTGAGTGGCTATCTGAGTTACTGTAGCCTCACCTGTTACATCAAATCGTTCTGATCATTCTTTGGTGACCTCTTGTTATCCTTCATGCACTATATTGAGAGAGAACTTATAACTCTTCTCTTCTGTTTACAAGCATCTACAGTAAAGTTCTTCTAAAACTCATTTTATTTACCTGCCAGGTGGTAGAAGACATTGAGCCCTGTCTGAACTGCAGCCAGACATATTGCTTTGAAGGAGCAGGCCATTGATTTGAAAGTTATTCAACCATCATGTTAATTTAATAGCCATGGCATCATTAGTGCTACCAAGATTGTGATATCTGACCTGTTGCAGAAAGCAAATTATTTTATTTTTAACGTATGCTTTTGAGGTTAAACTGTTAAGCCCTGAGGTTAAAATGAGGTGTTGCCCACGTCTACTGGCATACCCCAAATAAATCAAGAATAATGTCACTTCTGCTAGGTTAGTATATTAATAATTTTGTAGCTATGGATAGGTAAGACCTTAGACAATATATGTGAAATGTTATAAACATTGTGACAGTTAGTATACCTGAGTAAATTGTAATAAAACAAGATAGAATTGTAATATTTATGTCCTCTCTTTTTTTCATTATTTTTTAGTTTGACAGTGAATAACAGTATGATGGCAACACTTCTACAGGAAAATTTGTTAATGAGCTTATTAAATTACTCTTTGACATAAATTATACCAAATAACATAAATTATACCAACATAACACAAAGCTCTATAATCCTAGAGTGTTTTTTTGGAAGCATAGTTTAATCGGAAACCATTTGATAACTTGGAGATACCCAAAGTGTGCCAAATTTTTTGTTTACATATAAATTGTAATCTGGACACAAAATACTACTTATTTTATTATAGGAGGGTATAAGCACACAATGCAGCCTTGGGACATGATATTTACCAGATTATCTCTTTCTACACAGAGGAAAATCAATAATAACAACTATTTTATCGCAATATGTTGACAAATAGAGGGGTTTTATTGTGTATATGCCATAAAATACATTCATTCATTCATTATCTTCCGCTTTCTCCTATATTAGGGTTGCAGGGGGGTTCCCCATGCCCATCCAGGGGAGAACGTTTCGGGTGCTGGGCAGATACACCCAGGACAGGGCGCCAATCTATCGCTGGGCTCACACACACAGACACGCACACAAACACACTCTACAAGGGGTAATTTGGAGAACTCAATTGACTTGATTCATATTTTGGACTGTGGGAGGAAACCAGAGAACCCGGAGGAAATCCACGCAGACACGGGGAGAACATGGAAACTCCACCCAGATGGGGATTCGAACCGGGAATCCCTAGCGCTGAGAGGCGAACGAGCTAACCACTAAGGCACCGCCCCATAAAATACATAATCACTAAAATATACCAACAAAAATATTGTAAAAACTAAATTAAAAGCTGAGTGTAAAATGTATAACAAAAAGAAATAGTCAATTATGTCCACTCAATAATAAATTTTTAAAAAAGAAACAGCAGTACATCTTTGTCATCTTCATCATCATCTTCCTCACTAAGAAAACAGAGATGGATGATAAAGTCATGTTGCTTTTGACATATTTATAAGAATAATGCAATGTATTTAACTTGATTTATCATAAATTATAAAACCAGTATAAATTCATATCAGTCAGTTTGATTCCAAAAGCATGCACAATACTCAAACCAGAGGATGATGGGAATAAAGCTTTTCATTCACACCAGCTTGTGTATAGTTTTATATAAGTTTTATCCTTCATTCATTCATTATCTTCCGCTTTATCCTCTACTAGGGTCGTGGGGGGTTCCCCATGCCCATCCAGGGGAGAATGTTTCGGGCGCTGGGCAGATACACCCAGGACAGGGCGCCAATCAATCGCTGGGCATATATAAGTTTTAATTAAACTAAAAAAGGGCATTATGTATATAATTATTTTACAACAAACTCAAATATCAGATAAGATTCACACATACTGTAAACATGAACACACAGACTTCAACAGTGTATGTATGTATGACATTGTGCGCCTACACACATTAGATGCAACTTATCATTACTAATTAAAATATACTACTTATAGAATAAATAAATGCTTTTGACATTCTCCTCAAAGTCAAACTCATTTGATATTACAGTCTTTTACTAAGTCATTTCAAGTGGGTGGAAAGGGTTAAGGTTTAAATATGGTACAACTACAGTGCCCCCCCCCCCCCCCCCCTTGGGGATTAAACCAAACAAATATTTAAAGGCCATACTTGTTTTGGATCCTGGTCCTTATTCTCTCTCATACTTTTCCTATCAAATTAAATCATATCAAAGTTTATTTGTCACATACATAAGTGTACATGGTACTGCTTGAAGTGAAATTCTTCGCTGACTGACACTTCAAGTAAGTAAGATAAGGTAATCAAAATTAAAATAAGGTAAGTAAATATATATATTACAATAAGACACAAGACAATTTTAAAACTATACAAACTAAACAACTGCACAAATGTAGAAGCATAAAAGATTTCTAAGACTTATAAAGTGATCAGTGTAATTAAAGTGAATTGTGGCTTAAAGTGCACAATGTGTATCTGTATGTAGAACTAATGCAGTGCAAAGTGGTGAGTAAAAAGTTATGTGAGAGTCATAAAAGTGTGCTGTGTAATATTACCTCTCTGCTGGCACCGTGTACTGTACACGAAGCACATCCCTTGATGAATGCTGGCCATTGTAGTCAGCAATTGATTGTGATTCTAGAAACTTGTGCTATCATTATCTATTTTCATCACTATGGCATATACAGGCAGAAAAATAAGAGGCAGTCTTGGTGCTTTTTGGACACTTGCCCAGAACACTTTACTAGTGTTTATGTTTACCTGGCTATGGGTTGTATTTGTGCTCGTGATCGTGCTAAACTTCAGCTCTGTATGGCATAATTTGTATTTATTGTGTATCTTTCCCCTATGGAATATATGTTATTGTTGAACACAAATGCATGCTGATGTGAGCATTTACTTGAACACATGTTCATGTTGTTTGATTTTATTCTGGCTGCCTCTTGTTTTTCTGACGTGACTGCAGGCGATCTAGTCAACTGTCCTCACGCAAGTCCTCTCCTTCCTCTCCATCCTAAACATGCACTTTCCGTTATTTCTCTCTGTTACACCACAGAGCCTGAGAACTCCCATTGACATAAAAAACACGCATTTTCCCTTTTTTTTGCTTCACCTTTATCCCCTTTCGTCTGTTTTTAGCCTTAGTATCCACTGTTATTTTGCTTTTCCAGATACCAGCTGGTTTTCATCAGGCTCAATCAAGCTCCTAAAGCTGTTCTGCAGATTTCAGGAGCAACAAGAGCGGAACACATTTCCTCCAAGCCCTGCATGCTTAATGGGGCTCATACTGTTTGCACATCACCATCATCACTAAATCCACAGATAATCTGGAGCATTTAAAATACCTTAAATTTGAGGTCTGTACAACATGCAGATCCCAGTAATGGCTATCTTTAATCATTTGTCATCCTCCATCAAAAAGGCACAGTCCATTATAAGCTTGTGTCGGTTCTTTTAAAATGCATGACTGTCATCTAGCCAATTAATTTTGCAGTGACATAAAAATGTCAATGTAATTAAATAGTTGTTACTACATATGCATATGGGGGGGCAGCATACAATAACTATAACTAAAAGAAATGTAGGAATTTCATAGCAAAATTTCCCCAAATTTCCCCAAAACCCAATACAGATGTTAGTTTGCATTAGCCATTTGTTCTTAGTGGATTCTTCTATTTGACCTAATTAATTTATTCTACCTACACAGTGTCAATCATTTATACACAAATGGGTCTTTGAATATGTACTAAGTAGTGTCATGAACTGGCCTACTGCTTTTCCCTTATTGATATTCTGTTCGATATCAGGATGAGCACATCATACTTTTTGGATATCTTGAAAATTAAAGTTAATTAAAGGGCTTAATCATTGAACGACCATAACCATATTTCCTTTAAAAAAACATAATAATGCAGTTGATCTTATAATATAAATAAAATCAGATGCAACCTTCACCTATTTTTTACTATACTACTATACTTGACTATCAAACTTTATTTGTCCTTATCAAATGTATCACCTTCAGCTGTGTTGTTTTAGTTTATAATCATTCCTGTGTTCTCTCTCAAAGTGCTCTCTCACTTTGAAGTTTATTGTAGATTTTTGATGCTTTTGATGGTTTCTTTGTCTCCCTTTATATTTTTACTTTTCTGTAAATGTTCTCCAGATGTCTCTGTGTCAGCGAAGTCACATCAATTAATTGCTTCAATTAATAAATATTAGTTTTATATATGATATACTGTATATACATTATATGTATTTTATATATAATCATGACACTAATGAAAGTTATATTCAAGTTAATTTTACAAAACAGCTAACCCTAATATTATAAATGAACACACCGGTTTCCATTTTTTTTTATGAGAAATCAGAAACACTACAATGTCCTCATTGAGTAGCTTTTAAATCATATATATATATTTTTTATTATCTTACATGTAGGTCACTGTCATAAACTTAAAAGCAATATTTGTTGTAAACTTTATACTGCACATATTTACATTTGGTTAGTATTATTTGAGTTTCTTTGAAAAGCAAACTATTTTCTACTGTACAACTTTGATCAGGAATTTATTTGTTTTTATTTATTATATTCTACAGGATGCTTGAATACTCTCTCAATCTACAGAATGTTAGTTTCTCTGCTGTTCGTACTGTCAGAGTGCTAAGGCCGCTTCGGGCTATCAACCGAGTGCCCAGTAAGTATTGATTTCATGTACATTTGATTTACCACACAGTCCACTGATGATAGGGATGGAGGGTAATTGCAGTTGTAATTGTATATATTTCATTTCTTTGGCATTTTTAATGTTACACAAAATAGTACTGTGTGTATGCATGTAAGACAGAATAAAATAAAATTGGGCAGGGGTAAATAAGATCAGCAAGAAAAAAAAAAAAACATTGGGTTAACGGAATTTAGGACTGTGGAAAAATGAGTCAATACATATATGTGACTTATGGTCATTCCTAAACTACTTCTGTAAGCACTTAAAACTTTTTGCTTATAGAGGAAATGAAATGAAATGTCTGGGATTTGTACAAACCCTGATAAATTATTATTTGAA
The DNA here is from genome assembly GCA_019802505.1 of Corydoras sp. C115. Lineage (NCBI taxonomy): Eukaryota > Metazoa > Chordata > Actinopteri > Siluriformes > Callichthyidae > Corydoras > Corydoras sp. C115. The sequence goes on from JAFMOC010000004.1 coordinate 1,508,299, forward strand.
GTCTTGGGTCTAAAATTATTGATTTTGTAATGAGATGGCCTGTCAAATTTAAACATCAGTCTGTTAAATACGTCACCGTTGATTTATGTTTATTTAGATATTTATAAATCTCAAATAACAACTATTATAAGTTATAAGTATTATAGCTTATAACACAATATTCACAAACAAGCCAAAATTATTCCTTGAAGATGTCTAACACAATATGTGTATGTTTACAGTTTGTATGTGAATCTTTAAGATTAATGTTACTGTAAATTACATGAGCTTTATTAATAGAACACCACAAAGCATTTGCTGCCAAGTCTACATGATGTTTAGTAACACCACTCTGGTAATTGTCATTAATTAAATTGCTTAACTGTATATTTTTTTATTACACATAAAATGTACAATCAGGTTTCTTCAACAGTTCAGAAGTGCATTAGTAAATAGACAACCTATGCATTTCCTAGATGTGTAATACAAGATTTGTAGATGTCAATCCATATTAGTTCATTAATTTTTTGTATTGTTCACAGTAAACATCTGGGATGAAAAAGATGCTCATTTAGCATCTGTAGTGACTTATTCCATAGTCCACAGTCTCCAAATCATACGTTTACTTTGATTTCTTTGAGGTGTACTCTTCCTGTAACCATTAAGAACAATGCTTAAGTATTTATATGGAATGACAGACAAGGCATCTGCTTAATTCATGCTTTTTGTATTTTTTTCACTGGGGCTTTTTTAAATTTGCTATGAAATGTTTAGAAGTGATCTCTGCACTAAATATCACAGTCATATTTTATTTAAAAATAAATGCAATAGATATCAACCTAGCATTCAATATGTAAAGTAAATTTTAACTCTACTCTTAACTGTAAAACTGTAATTTTTGTCTATATCTTTAATTTATAAAATAAAACATTTCTAAATAACAGGAAATGATGGAGCAGTTATTTATAACGATTTTTAATATTACATGGAGGCTTACGGTGGCTTAGTGGTTAGCACGTTCGCCTCTCAGCGCTAGGGATTCCCGGTTCGAATCCCCATCTGGGTGGAGTTTCCATGTTCTCCCCGTGTCCGCGTGGGTTTCCTCCGTGTTCTCCGGTTTCCTCCCACAATCCAAAAACATGGATCAAGTCAATTGAATTCTCAAAAATTGCCCCATATAGAGTGTGTCTGTGTGAGTGAGTGTGTGCCCAGCGATGGATTGGCGCCCTGTCCTGGATCTATCTGCCCAGCGCTCGAGACGTTCTCCCCTGGATGGGCATGGGGAACCCCACCGCGACCCTAATAGAGGATAAAGAGGAAGATAATGAATGAATGAATATTACATGGATTATCAGACAATTCGTTTTTTTTGGAATTCTTTAAATCAATGATTTATGTGTTATTTACATTTAAGATGCCGCAGAGTGTAGAGGTGCATACTGTATCTGTTCTCTGTGCAGTTAATGAGCATTATAAGAATATTAATGATGTTGCAGGTGTGATTGTTTTTTTTTTAACATTTACAGGGTACTTCTAATGAACTTCAATACAACAAATATGTTTTGACCACGTTTTGGTTATCTGTTTAATAATACTTTCATGTAACCTTCCACCGTAACCTTCAGTGGAGACTGAGAGCGATTGCATTATGTTTACCACATATGTTAATCATTTCATGCTAGCGTTTAATCATCCCATCCATCCATTATCCTCCGCTTTGTCCTCTACTGGGGTCGCGGTGGGGTTCCCCATGCCCATTCAGGGGAGAACGTTTCAGGCGCTGGGCAGATACACCCAGGATAGGGCACCAATCTATCGCTGGGCACACACTCACTCACACAAACACACTCTATATGGGGCAATTTGGAGAATTCAATTGACCTTGATCCATGTTTTTGGACTGTGGGAGGAAACCGGAGAACCCGGAGGAAACCCACGCGGACACGGGGAGAACATGGAAACTCCACCCAGATTGGGATTCGAACCGGGAATCCCTAGCGCTGAGAGGCGAACGTGCTAACCACTAAGCCACCGTGCCACCCGCATTTAATCATTTCTTGGAAATATTATGAATATTTTACATTACTTCTCCCCTTCATTTCTGAAACATTTAATCCTCTGCATATAATCAATAAATAGGTCATTGTAAAAACTGACAAACTTGTCATGAATATTTAGAAAGGCCACAAGGGAAGCTAGCTTGTAGTAACTGACCACTAGGAGAAGAAATAGCATGGTAGTGATAGGATATATGAGGTAAATTCACACTAGAAAAAAATGTTACAATGTGATCTTTATCCTCTTGCGCCACAAGCCAGAAGCTCTTGTTAGATTAAACTGTTAAAGTAGCGCTCAAAATCACCAGGAGCAGATTTGCCACCAGACTATATTCAGCTTAGAGGATATCTATACTCTGCTAAAGATCACAATGTGCATGCATCCCTGATTTTGAAGCTTTTCAAATGGGATTCAGTGAAGTGAAGTTATATGCTTGTGCATATGTATCCCTTTTCCCACAGAATTTAGACTTTACTGACTAACCTTTTTCTTTTTGTTGCATAGGTATGAGGATCTTGGTTACTCTTCTGCTGGATACTCTGCCAATGCTTGGCAATGTGCTGCTGCTCTGCTTCTTTGTCTTTTTCATCTTTGGGATTGTAGGGGTCCAGCTCTGGGCTGGGCTTCTCCGTAATCGTTGTTTTCTGCCTGAGAACTTCTCCATGTATGTTTTAATTACCATCCTTATTATTAGTTGTAGTTAAAATGGGCCCTGAATTGATTTCTTGGCAAGTTTTCATGGTACTATTTGTGTGGAGTTTGCATATTCTTATCTGTGGGTGTGATGGACTGGTCATTTGTTTTCACGATCATCATTTTAGCATGCATTCGCACTGCTCACATTTCAGAAGTGAATTAAAATAACAGAAAATACAGCAATAATCATGAGCTACTTCACAAACATTTATGTAATACTCTTACGTTAATATTTATTTGTTTAACTTTGTATTTTCATTTTTTATAACAAAATGTACACAATACGAATACATTTTTATAATACACGATTATAATAGTTCTTAGTAAAATACTTTTCCATATTTGCTTCAATACCTTTTGCTTCTTACAGACATGGTCAAACATGTTTTGTGTTTGGGAATTAGTGTGCAAAAATCATTTCAATGAATGCAACATTTGGGATTCTTTGTGAGAAAGATCAATGTTTTCAATATCTACAACTGACCTCACTAATGCACTTTTAACTGAGTGTGTAAAATTATCACTTCAATGTTTTGAGGGAATCTTTTTTTTTTTAATTTTGAACATTTAGTAAAGACACTGTATGAGCACATGTGAGCACAGGAATTACTCATCTTAATACGTTTTCTCTTTTTTTTTTTAGATATTTTTGTAAGATTTGCAAAAAGTTTTGATGGTCATTTCTTTCTACTGGTATACACAATCAACATTAATACAACATAATTTCCAGGAACATTTTTGCAACTCATTATAAATGGAACACATGTTACAAGGCTTCTATTTTTAAATTGCACTGATAACTTGATATAGTAGATAAAAAAGGATCTAAGTTCACCAAGTCACCAGTTTACAAATAATCATTTTTGAGCTCTTGAGCAAGATTTAATCAATTATTTACTTTATGATTTTAGACCACAAAACCTGGACCTGCATTACTACTATCACACTGAGAATGATGATGAGAGTCCATACATTTGCTCTCAACCACGGGATAATGGCATGCGTCAGTGCAGTTCCATACCTAGATTGCACGAAGAAGGTCTGTCATGTCAGCTGGATATGGGAGCCTACAACAGCACAGATAACACCACATGTGTCAACTGGAACCAGTACTACACCAACTGCTCTGCAGGAGATGTAAACCCATTTAAGGGTGCCATCAACTTTGATAATATTGGTTATGCCTGGATTGCAATTTTTCAGGTGTGTGTTTTTTTTTTTTTTTTTTTTTTACTCTTGTGTACTGGTGACCTGAAAAGCTCACAATTCTCAAATAATCATCTGGTTGTTGCCACCTCATTGATAATAGGTGTCATTTGATTTTGACAAGTTTTATGACTTACTCAAGGTTACAAAAGTTTACTATTTTCTTTGCATTGTCTGATCTTTGACATTGGCATCTAAAATTCCATTGTTTAATTCTGACATTTCTGTATAAACAGAACCCAGTGGCAAGGGATTTTGGATTAGCTCTTTGAGTGCCTAACAATGTACAATGACAAGCTTGAGCTGTCCCTGTTGACTTTATTCAAAATCAATAATAAAGCCCTAAATTTTCAATGCAATCTAAACTCTGCCCTACATCTAAGTCATATCAAAGTCCTAATGGGATTTTTTGTCATTTGTGGAAAATAAAGCCCATATAAATTTGTAAAGTTTTATTTTGAGAGAGAATTCAAGGGATTAACCTCTTAATCTTACTTTTTAAATTGGTGTATTGTTTAAATGTGATAACATATCATTCTACTTAAACTTTTAGTAGTGTCCTAAGATTACCAAAGCATAGGTGTATATATATAAAATATTATTTTATTTTATTTGTTTTATTTTATTTTATTATTATATCTTTTGGGCGGCACGGTGGCTTAGTGGTTAGCACATTCGCCTCTCAGCACTAAGGATTCCCGGTTCGAATCCCCATCTGGGTGGAGTTTCCATGTTCTCCACGTGTCCACGTGGGTTTCCTCCGGGTTCTCCGGTTTCCTCCCAGAGTCCAAAAATATGGATCAAGTCAATTGAGGTCTCCAAACTGCCCCATATAGAGTCTGTTTTGGTGTGTATCTGTGTGTGTGAGTGTGTGCCCAGTGAAAGTCCTGTGATAGTGTCATGGGTGTATCTGCCTAGCGCCCGAAACGTTCTCCCCTGAATGGGCATGGGGAACATTTAAAGATAAAGATAATGAATGAATAATTATGTCTTTTTTTTCTCTCTGATGAATAGGTTATCACTTTAGAAGGCTGGGTGGATATTATGTACTTTGTGATGGATGCACACTCCTTTTACAACTTTATCTACTTCATCCTTTTGATCATAGTAAGTGGCATTTAACCAGATCTGAAACAGTGTAAAAGATAGTTTAATATTAATCATATTCCCCTTAAAATAGGGAAAAATACATTGTTTAGCAACTTTTCAAAACATGTCAAATTAAATAAACACCAGCCAAAATATATAGTGGTTTGAATTTTTGGTGATAGATATATGTTAGTCTAGCTCAGTGAAGTGTAATGCTTTACTTGTATGGAAGTGAATTGGGGCGGAATTTCAAAATAATGTTAAAAAAGAAATGAGAAGAAACTAGTGAGTAAACTTAAAAAAAAAAAAAGATGGATGGGAAGTTGTTTTGACAAAGACAAGCATATTAGTCATGAAGCACATTTGGTGTTGTTGAGATTTATGTGGAGGAATAAAATGGAATGACAGGTATGTTTTTGATGTTACAAATTGGCTTTTACACTTAAAAATGACAAACCTTTGTGTTATAAAAAGAATATGTATTACAAAGCAAAATGTGACTTGAACTATAAATGATATTTTTTTAATGATAATGGTTAAGACCGAATAACTTAGTAAAGTAGCCTTAAAGTAAATTTCAATTAGTAATAAGACAGGACAATAATTATAATGTAAACACATCAGAGAATAAACTGTGTGCTTGGTAAATTTAACCGAGTGGTTCTGTTTCAATAATGCAAAGAAGCATGTGGAAACATCTTATACTAATAGACTTATTCTTACTCAAAGCTCTGTGCAAAGCCTTTTAAAAAACACTTTTATATTGGCAATCACTTTAAAAAGTATTATTATACTTTTATCAGATTTCGATTACTTTATATTGCAAGGTAATAAGTCGTCTTTGATCATGACTCTTTCTCTTTCTCAGGTGGGCTCATTCTTCATGATAAATCTGTGCCTGGTTGTTATCGCTACACAGTTCTCTGAGACAAAACAACGTGAAAGTCAGCTTATGAAGGAGCAGCGAGTCCGATTCATGTCAAACGCTAGCACACTAGCCAGCTTTTCAGAACCGGGGAGCTGCTATGATGAACTTCTCAAATATTTGGTTTACATAGTTCGGAAAGCCACCAGACACTTAGGCCATCTAATCCATGCTGCTGCTCGCAGTTTTGGCATAAGGGTGCGTGCCTCACCTGTTTTGGAACCACAGAATACCAGGAGACGGAGGCACAAGCAACGTCAGGTCCCCACCCATCCCCTCGTGCACTTTCATCTGGCCAATGGGAAAATATTTAGTAATGAGATGGATGCAACCTTGAGGAGTGTTTACAGAAATGGACCAGGCAGCGGGCGACTGACTCTGCCAGTCATTACCCCTTTGCGGGACTCCACGTCTTGTTCAGCAGTTGAGGGGTCCAGCAGTGTCGAATCTGTCCACAGCATCCGATTTGAGCCCATACCTGTCTCAATGTTAGGTCGCACACCTGGCTGCTCAGTCTTGCGGGCTTACAAGAGAAACTCTGTGCCATTTGCTGCTTCAGTGCAAAAGAATTATCCAACTCTGCAGCCACAGATGACTTTTGAACAATTCAGGCCAAAGGCACAAGAGCCAGGAAGTTCCTGTTGCCCTGTTAACACCCTCATCAACCTAAACATACCCCCCAATCCTATCAACACATCTCAGTGCATGCTGGACACACAAAGGCCTTCAGGTAAGACAAGTAGTTGTATTTACAAAAGCAGATGATGTGTACATCCTCTTGAACCTTTGTGACTCTTGAACCTTTATCTTATGTAGTAAGAATAGTTTATATACCAAAGAGACATGTATGTTATGTTATGTAACAATATCATTTTAAAATTATTTTATAAAAGTTATTTTTACTAGTGTCTTACATATATACTTCTACTGCAGTGATTATATTTTACTAGTTTTACAATTCTTTGTCATGTTCCTTTACTAGTATGGTGACTTTTTGCCCCATTATATGCACCACTTTTAAAAATAATTAAAAAAAGATATTAGTCCCACTGTACAGTTAAAGAACTACTAAAAACCTACTCCTAGTAGTACTACTTGATTATTTAATATTGATATAATTTGAAATATTTCAGGAAATGCCAACAGCAAGCTCTCCAATACCAACTGCAGTGCCACAAACCTTGATGTTATGCTGACATTTGATCCTGAGACATGCCCTTACTGTACAAAGTCGGCAGGTAATGAATCAGAGGGAACTGAGGTAAATGAGACAGCAGACTCAGACAGCGAAGGGGTGTATGAATTTACACAGGATTCCCACTACCAGGACTTCAGAGACCTTAGCAGGAAGAAGAAATGTAAATTAGGGGCTCGTGCAGCCAAACTAGTGCACTTCTGGAGATTGGTGTGTGACACATTTCGCAAGATTGTGGACAGCAAGTATTTTGGAAGAGGAATTATGATTGCCATCCTCATCAATACCCTCAGCATGGGAATTGAGTACCATGAACAGGTTAGTGTCGATTAACTTATTTACTTACATACATTTTAAAACATGGCACTGCAGCAGCATAAGATGTTTTCTGCTAAAAATAAACGATAGCTATGGCTTAGGTTATACAGAAAATATTCATACTTCCCAGTTCTTGATACCAAGGCATGTTGAAAAATTGCAGCGCTTGAGTGATTAAGCAGGTCTCTGTGTTTTGTGGTGTCCTGCTTACAGTGGCTGTGTGAGACAGATAGCAGCAGGTAGTACATCTCTCACCTGCTTAATGGCTTGTGGTATGACACATTGCTGCAAAGGCTTTCTTTGTTACAGGGGAAAAAGTGGGGTGAGAGTATGCATTATCTTTTCTCTGTGGAATAACAGTGTCTGCAAAATATGACCTACATTTGAAAGTTCAGACAACACAATGGCTAACCTTCTCAAAGAGCCTCTCAGGCACATGTTACAAACCTCAGATGACTAAAGCAGCTGTTTTATCACCTTCTTGGTGAACTATACAGTTAGTAGACTTCCCCTGTTGTAAATGCTAATTTCAGTGCCAATTTCTCATGGCTTCTGCAACCCTATCTTACTTCATTTTTTAATTGCTTGTATCACATGCTACATATCTACATATTTAAATTATATGGTATCAAACTAAATTGTTACTGTTCAACTCATGTAGTTGTGTCTATTTTATTGTTCTCTAATCTATATACAAATTCATCGTTCAATTAGCAACACGTCAACCGAGCAGTTTCTGAGTAGCTAGCTCAATAGGTAATAGCTATGGCACTGAACAAATAACACCTGTTAAATTCAACATTTTTTGTTTGCATGGACATAAATTAGGTCTGAAACAAACAGTGCAGCAGGAAAAAAAACTTTTTTTTCCACTGTAAATTGTGTGTGAGTGTGTTATTATTAGATTATTAGTAGATTATTTATTTATATGTGGGGATGAAGTTTGGTTTGTTGGAAAATCTTGGAGACCATCATTTGAATGTAGAATATGTAACCAACAGACAAAGGTGTAGTACAGATAAGTAAACACAATTTCTGCAATGACCCTTTTGCTTTAATGTGCAAATTTAATTACAGTGAATTAATTAGTCTCTTCACCAGCTTCATATAATCCATTTGAAAATGCATCACTACCTGCTTCCCTGGCTCTTACAAAAGATTGTTTGGTCACAGTATAAAGTGAATTGATGGACACTTTCACAATACAAAAAAAAATAAGGTTAGCAGCATAAAAATATCCTGTAATGATCTCTGCTTATTTTGTTACTCAGATTTATGTCCAACTTAACAAAAACAATTTACCATGTACAATTACAATATTTCCAAATTGTAACAGGAAATGGAATAGCTTAAAATCTTGGTGTTGCATGCACAGAAATATGGTGTGTAAAATACTGGTGTCATATGTTCCAGGCCTGAATAATGATTTATGATTATTTTATGCGAGCTGAATCATGTTTTTTTTTTTGTTTTGTTTTTGCCCTTTTTTTTTACTAACCACCATTGTTAGCTCATCTAGATTTAGCTTTATTTTTCATTGGCACGGTTGCGACTTTTTCTTTATTAGACATGGAACAAAACATAATATGGAACATATGGAGATTAGCTTTGCTTTTGTTTTTTGCTACGCAGTTCTTGTTAATTTTTTGCGTGTAGTGTTTGATTAACCACTAATGCAGCTGCCCTCCAATTCCTTCTATTTGAATAAAATATTCACTGTAAAATCTGTTTCATCGGGATTACACACTGATCTTTGCCAACTGCTATGTAAGAAGAACCAGACCACTGCCCTCATCTGAAGCTAAGTTGAATCTTTATTCTTTTTGTTATTTAGGTATTATATAATTAATAACATTTATTTTATAATCTCTTTTAAAACAAGTTTCTAAATTCTAAGTTTCTATGTTCTTTTTTCCAGTTAAACAAAACAATTATGGTAGAAGTGGTAGATTAGTTTTGTTCAGTACCCACCTTTATTTTGATAGATTCCCAGCAGTGGATTACTTTAAAACAGGACAAAACATACTGCTTCTTTTATTCATTGATTTTCTGCAATCTACTCACCGACTATAACACAGGAGGAATCCAGCTTTCACTCTCACACAAAGCTAAGTGTATATATTTGCTTTTATATGATCAGTAGAATTGCACTACTTGCCACTATGGTGTGCACCTAGTGTCTTTACTGATAATTAGATAATATATATATATATATATATATATATATATATATATATATATATATATATATATATATATATATATATTCCTGGGACTAGAACCCTTACTATAAGGTAAGATCAGTTGACAGTCATACAGCTAAGATTCCTTTTAGGATCCAACCGATTTCCTGACTCACCCACTTCTTGTAATTGGAATTTTTTGACACATAAGAATAGTTACCACCATTAATATTCCAGCAAACCTCTTTAATGGGTAGTTTTCAATCTCTGCTGCTGCTCTTGTCAGTAGTGCCAGAGTGCCATGCTGTTAAATTCTGTCCACTACTCATTGTTCTAACTTCTCAAACTAATTTTCTTTTCTGTGTTCATTTGAGATGACACCAGCTTTACATCTTCAACTCTACCAGGATGCGACAGCAATGTCCTTAGGACACTTTCATCTTTACCAAAGGATCAAATAAGGACTTGGACATTTTACCTCAAACAAATGAACTATAACACATATGGTCCAATAGAGAGAACCTTGATTTTAGTTGGACTAATAGGTCTACAGACCTGCAAGTATGTTACCATGAAGATTGCATATTTAACTATAATATTTTATTTATTTATTTATTTATTTTTAATTATTTGATTAAACTGAATAAATATACAGTAACTATTGTTAATTTATTATCATTGGTTTCTGTTGGAATGATTACTTAAATATACAAATACGCACTTCATATATAAGGCCACCAAAGGACAATTAGTAGCCACATTGCCTTGGGTTTTACAACGTTTCTAATTCCAGGGTGTACACACACACACACACACACACACACACACACACATATTAATGTAAGACAGTAAAAACGCTATTTTGAAGGTGGCACTTTTGCAGTGCTTGACTACTAGGTACTTCACAATAATCCCTTGCCCATGTGGTTATATCAGCTATTGTTGAATTGCAGTTTTGCATGAAGTGCCCTCTGTGGGATCAGAGATCATGGGTGTTCAGCTAAAGCTTCTGCCTTTGGCTTTTTACGCACAAATGCTTTTTGATTGCTTGTTAAAGACTTGTGCTTTCCTGGATGCTTCTATGCAATTAAGTATCTTTGCTCACTAGCAATGTTTTATACTGTGGAAAAAAAAACTAGCTTATGGAGAAAAAAACCCACACAGACATTGGGAGAACATACAACTCCACATAACTTGTACTCATAGAATTTTTTTTTACTGTTTTTGTAGCAAGGGGGAAATCTTCTTTTTTATTCTTCTTCTTTTTTCTGTGTGTGTGTGTGTGTGTGTGTGTGTGTGTGTGTGTGTGTGTGTGTGTGATTGCTTGTGTTTGTGTGTGTGCATGTGAGAATAATTCTGTAAGGTGGAGAATTGGGACACATTATAAGTCATTGTCTGTGTGCCAAAAAAGGTCTGTGATGAAAGAGATAATACCTGTCTCTAGTGTTTAAATGTGTGTGTCATTGTAAAGCACTTCGACCCATCTTTATTTAAATGCTATTAAGCATATTTTGTGCCAGTCATCAGCATTCTTATTGCCCATAACAGTGAGTTTTCTACAGTGGTATTACAACAAAAATAATACCTGATCTGTGGTGTTACAATTGGGGTTCTGACCATTAGACATCAGAGTGACTGGAATTAAGACAACATGTACTGTAGTCAACAAACAGATGGACTGCAATCCATAATTGATCAACTACAAAGTCCATCTTTATGGCAAGTGAAACTAACAAAAAGGACAATAATTGGAGCAAAAAGGGGGTGTATGCAAACTTTTGACTCTTACTCTATAGTCTACATTCACTAGCTTCTTTGTTAGGTACAGCTTTTGATCACATACTCCTAGTTTATTTCATCTTATTTTATTATTTGTTGTCCATCTGTTTCTCTGCATACTTTGTTATTCGCTATTTTTCAGTTTTTTAATGATCAAGACCACCACACTCTAGACTACAGTGACAATAACATGGTGATGGTGTGTTAATGTGTATTGTATGTTTCACAGATGGAATGAACTTGTGTGCTGGAATGCAGCACTTTCTCCAAACATAGCACTTCTCATTTAAACATTAACAATATTTAATTTGGTCTCATCTATCCACAAAACATTGTTCCAGTAACACATTTGTTGTTTTGGATTCTATTGATAGCTGTTTTAAAACAATAGCTAATGTAAGAAAAGACTTTATTATTCATTTTCAAAAAATAAATTAATAAATCAAATAAATGTGTAAATCAATAAAAAAAAAATTAAAAGTTTATTTTCTAAAAATTATTCAAATTTTTAAAAAGTTATTCAAACTCATTTTAACATATAATAATTTAAGAATAACACTAGCATAATATAATAGAGAAGCCTAAAATATAAAAGAAGAGTTATCCAGTAGTATTATTTTAACTTTGTTTTGAGTGTTAAATGTTGAACTATTTTGAAACCATTAACTATGCTGAGGGCGGCACGGTGGCTTAGTGGTTAGCACGTTCGCCTCTCAGCACTACGGATTCCCAGTTCGAATCCCCATCTGGGTGGAGTTTCCATGTTCTCCCCGTGTCCGCGTGGGTTTCCTCTGGGTTCTCCGGTTTCCTCCCACAGTCCAAAAACATGGATCAATTCAATTGAGTTCTCCAAATTGCCCAATATAGAGTGTGTTTGTGTGTGTGTGTGTGTGTGTGTGTGTGTGATTGTGTGCCCAGCGATGGATTGGTGCCCTGTCCTGGGTGTATCTGCCCAGCGCCCGAAACGTTATCCCCTGGATGGGCATGGGGAACCCCCCCGCGACCCTAATATAGGATAAAGCGGAAGATAATGAATGAATGAATAACTATGCTGATTGTAAAACTATATAAATCCTATAAAAAAAAATAATTAACTTTATGGCAGTAAGTTCAGCACTGGACTTTTTGCTGTATACTTTCCATTGCAGTTTTAGGTCAGAATCCTAAACCGAAATCAGGAATCAGGTGTCATTTCTACCACTATATTATATTGCATAGAATTTTTGTTATTTCATTAGGAAAATATATAAATGATACAAAAGTGTATCCATGTTTGTCACTTTGCTTATATACAGTGTTTCTGGTTTACGCTACAAATTATTTCATTAAGATTGGTTTTAGTAATAGGCAGCATGGTGACTTAGTGGTTAGCACTTACGTCTCTCATCGCTGGAGATCCCCGTGTTTGTGTGGATTTTAATCAGGTTCTCCTAGGTGTATCTGCCAGCGTCTTAAATATACTCTCCTGTATGGGTATGGGGAGCCCTCCCACAACCCTAGCCCCTAGTATAGAATTAAGTGGAAGATCTGAGATGGTTATTGTAATACATGTTTTTCTTTCAATGTTCTTCCCCTATCACCAAAGCTTTGAGCACAAGAGTTTATTACTGTATTTGAATTTTTTTTTTTTTTTTTTTTTTTTTTTTTTTGCACAGATGGCTTTTAATCTGCACGCTATCAGTGGTTTTTCTCTCTTTCTGTCCTTTTTCTAACTTTTGTTGGAGTGTTGTGGAATTCCAGCCTTTCCACGTATCTTATGCTCATGTTGTTTACTGTAGAGCAGTAATTTGCTCCATACAGACAAAGAAGAACAAGTGTGAAGGCTGAATTGATGAGAGGGCAACCAGCACACACATCTGAAACTCATTGCTCCATGTTTACACAGTGTGCTTGCATGCTTTGCAGTCTTCCACATCATCTGGGAGGCACACACCATGGTTCGTGCTCCCTTGCTTCTGCTTGAAGTCACTACCCAATGTTTGGACACATGCAGAGAAGAAAATGATCTGAATGTCACAGAAATTTCACATTTTGTTTTTTGATAACTTTTCGTGCGATTGCCGCGGAAAATTCATGATTTTAGAAATCATATTTAACAAGCATAATTTAATACCAGGAGACACCTCATCAAATCACTGACCTTCTGAACCAAGATGTCTGGTTGTTTTTTAAAGTGAACTAGTGTGTAAGCACGTATGTCTTGACTGAATGTTCTGGATATAAAAGAAAGGGAATGTGAGCTTGTGCTCTTCATCAGCTTCACTGACTCTTCTCGTGCAGGCTATTGCCTAAAGGAAGGCAGTGTGCACGGACACAAACACACACATACGCATTAACACACACGGATGGGTTCTTCTTTTTCTGTATCTCCTTGTATGTTGACTCCTGGAGAATTTTGGCAATGAAAGCTGACTTTATCTTGTGGCCCATCTGGAAATCGGGAGACATGGCTAAAAGAAGGAATGCAGATTTACAAGGTTACTCCAGTACTTTGACCCAGTCCCTGAGCAAATAAAACATGATGCCAACTTGCCTAATTGCATCAGTTCTTTTTTTACTGTCCTAAGCTTTTATTGCTCTCTTTTACTGGTCCAGTGCTCTCCTCCTCGTTTATTATTATTATTATTATTATTATTATTATTATTATTATTATTTAGTATTTTGTTACATAATTGTTCTCCTGTGGAGGAATTCTATGATACTGACAATCAACAGTAACTCGTTTCTGCTTGAGCTGTGCTCTTTTATCTGCAGACATCTTGCATATATTCTCTAAGATCATCCTACACCAGGACAGCAGTTTTCTTACAGCAAGTGTTTCCAATTTAGTATAGGTGCAAGCATGGTCTCCTTATTTTGCTTTTCTTTGTGAGATTAACAGATTAGCCAGTGCTATTTGTTAAAATATGAGCATGAAGTACACTCATATTAAGCTGGTTCTAAAACATTTAAAACAAAATTAAACATTTACATGTGAATATAAAATATATTAAATGATAAAATATAATTGTACTAAATTATATACTGCTGCAGATGGCATGGCAATATACTATCAAAAGCCAAATGGTTTCTCCTGTAAAGTAATTAAAATAGTAATGAGAATACATAGATTACCTACAAATAGTATGATTCAGGGCTCTTTAGTTTAAGTTTACAGACCATGAATTTACCACCAGTGTGGCTGTTGTAATAATCCTGAAGTAATTACATTAGGTTCATCCAGTCCTCAGCTCACTGCTGCTGGCTGTGTGTTTAGAGCTCTGATTCTCAGCACTGTGTGCGTGAAAGACTGCAATACATCTTCTGATTTTAATCGACTCACTCTGTATTTTGTATAACACCACACACTCAATTAAGCAGCACTACTTTGATAGCTTTTAAAAAATGGCAGACAGAAGCATTGTTTCTTTTTATCTTATTTTGTAAAAAGAGATCAGTACTCTTAATTTGTATATACAACACAATGTACAATACCTACAAAAAAATTATCTTCATACCCCTTGAAATATTTCTGTATTAATTTAAAGGTCTGCACTAAAACAATTACAACTTCATGGTAAAATATATTTGATTAATGCTGAAACTGCTTGGGGGTTAGTTTTAAATAGTCTTATCTGAATGTAAACCCTTTGCCACATGATTTTTTAGTAACTCAAAAATGCTGAAATCTGTTTGGCAAAATACAAATTTCAAACTTAAATTCACTACTGAAATTATACCCTACCTCACATGTAGTAAGACAGATGGAAAATTTTTCTTTCAGAGACTTAACCATTTCTTTAAATTTTACTTTTCCAATTGAACGCAAAATGTAAAATGTGAGAAAGGAAACTGATGTTTCTTGGATATTTATAGGATTTATATATATATATATATATATATATATATATATATATATATATATATATATATATATATATATATATATATATATTTAATGTACCATTTTTTTTTTTTTTTTGATGAAAGAGAAACGCACTCCAGGATACTACTCTTGAAAGTCTAGAGTAAAGTAGAGTAGAATCTTTAAGAACATTTTAAATACATAAAATGTAACCAAATGATTAATAAGATTCTTTTAGAGACCAGTGAAATATTTTCTCCTTATCTTTCAGTTAATACTCTACTAGGGTTATGGGAGGGGGGGTTCCCCTTCCCCATGCCCATCCAGGGGAGAAAACCCAGAACATGGCGCAAATTCATTGCCGGGCACACAATCCCTAACACAGACACACATATACACTATGTGTGGGAAATGTAAATGGGAAAATGTAGAGCAGCCATTACCTTAAATCCATGTTTTTTTGGACTGTTTGACAAAATCAGAGAACCTAGAGAAAACCCATGTGGTCATGGAGAGAACATGAAAACTCCACCCAGATCGGGATTCGAACCTGGATGCTCAGTCCTGAAAGGCAAACGCGCTTAACACTAGGTCACCTTGCCACCCAGACCATTGTAATGCCTTACTAAATTGTAATTTTAAAAGATTGCTTTTTCTTTTCTGCTTTACAGATAAACAGCCTGTAGTCTTATTCATGTGTTTCTTTTCCAAATGTTATGCTTGTCGGTTTCTATTTATTGTTTGACATGGCAATGCTTGATTTTCCTTATTAATTTGCTTTCTGCATCATAATTGCTGGATTTGTCTATCCTAAACCCTTTTCTATTCTCTTTCTGTATCAGTATGCTTTATTGTGGAGCTGTCATTATTGTTGGTCTTTTGGCCAAGCAATCTGATGATGTCTGGTTTACATCAACCACTGGCATGCTGGATGTGAAGTACTGATGGTGCTCACACTGAAGCAAAGAGAGGCTGATTAATGCTGTCCCCAAAATTACCAGACTCTAAAGCCTAAATCAGGTGCTGGGACCAAGATAAGACTAAACAGGAACTGTGTGTACAGTGTAGGCTAGATAATATCCAGCTTTTAGGGTTTATCTAAAACTGGGATCTAAATTTTTTGGGAAGCAAATGTTTCTAGTTCAGCGTGCCTTTTCATCATGTAATCATGAGCTCATCTGTTATTACAGTCCACACAGTTATGTTTTTACATCACTTGTCTTAGGTTCATGGTCGGGGTTATTGCCTAATGGTTTTAAAGCAGAGTAATCCATTTTTTTACTAATTTTAAAATATGTAATACAATTAAACTTCTTCCTGTTGTCTATGGGTTTGGCAGGAGAAAATATAACCAGTAATCTACATTAGTGTGATTTATGTTTACATCTTTCAGATCTTTTAGATTTCTTTAGAAATCTTGATGAAAGCACTGTTACAAAATGGCATGTTACTAAACAGTAAAGTTAAGCTTGTGGTGATGTAAATAAGTATGGACAACATATTTTAAATGTTTAATGGAGCAGTGTGTGCCATACAAGTGTCTTGGCATGAAGAGATTGGCATGTTTTGTTCACTAGCCTGTAAAATATAAGAAGTCAGGAAATATACCGTTGGATTACCAAAGTGTGACTTACCTGTTTTTTGAGTAGTTTACATTATTTTAGTTTCTATTGTAGTATATGTGATTTTGATTTAAAAAAATAGACCTCCTGTTGGAAAGACTGGAATATTTAATGAAGCACAGATTTGATTTGTCCATATAGTAGATAATGGACAGAACATCAGTCTTGAATTATGGGTATTTAGTGAACGCCTATTGAATAAGTCACAGCTCCCTTTTGGGGAATTAGAAATACCAGCATGGTTATACTATATTTTTGGATGTATTGTGCTATACTATAAATTTGGTTAAAGTGTGTGTACAAAAATTCTTTGACCTTCTTTTGCTGTGTTTGTCATAGTGACAATATAAGGTAAGTAAGGATATCAATATATTTATAATGATATAATATAACTAATGACAAGAAAATGTGTCATTAGTGGGGTGATGTGTTTAACATAAGGAACATTCATGCCCTAGTCCTATCCTGGCTTGATTATTGTAATGCGCTACTTGCCGGTATCCCAGTTTCCACAATCAGGAATCTAAACTCTGCAGCCCGACTTGTGTTTAACCAGCCCAAGCGAACTCATGTCACTCCATTACTCATTTCCCTCCATTTGCTCCCTGTAGCTGCTCTCATTCAGTACAAGTCACTGACTCTGGCCTACAGAACCATTTCTGGATCTTCACCCTCCTACCTTCACTCTATCTTTTCAAAATACACTCCGACTCGTTCACTTCGCTCCAGTGATGATTGCCGCCTGGCGATTCCACCTCACCGAGGAGCTAATTCTCACTCCGTGGCGTTCACCACTTCAAAATGGTGGAACGATCTTCCCAACTCTGTCCGTAAGGCAGTATCACTAAGCAGTTTTAAGAAACTACTGAAGACACATCTCTTTAACAAATATCTGATGTAAAAAAAAAAAAGGGGGGGGGGGCGCAGCATCAAATAACAATCAGGTTTGATGAATTTACAGTGTAGTTGGTTTTCTGCATAGCTTCTGACTTGTAATGTTCTCATTTGTAAGTCGCTTTGGATAAAAGCGTCTGCTAAATGACTAAATGTAATGAAACAGTAACAACAGTCATTTAATTATAAAAAGTTTGCTTTGTAATAGTTTTGTCATACTCCACAATACCCCCCTGCATTCTACCAAATATCACTCTTATTTGCTCTAAAAAATCCAAATCTATAGTGTCAAATGTACTTAACTTAAACACATGTGCATTGATAGTGTAGCTAAAGAATAAGGGACAACATACAGGTGACCAGGTCAGTAGGTACCCCCTTTGTTTTTTTTTTTGGTTTTTTTTTTTGGTTTGTTTTTTTGTTCCCTCCTATTTATCTGCAAGGTGGGTGTGCTTGGTCTCTGAGGTATACATCACTACAAATACATGGTAGTAAGAGTAATGTGCCACCTTAGGCATGGTTTGGTGTAGGGTTACATGCTTTTTGAGGAACTTTTAGATGCTAAGTGTGGTATGAGAGATGTGCACATATCCTAAGGTATATACATTTTATTACATTTATTTGTCTTGGAAAGTTTAAATAAATAAACACTTACTTACTAAAGTCATACAGTTGCTGCTGTGCTTTGTTCAAAAGTGATATGTGACACTAAGCAAGAGCCAATGCAGGACAGATAAATGTGTTTAATTTATTTTATCACTCTGATTTATCCTCAAATGGTAATCCTGTTTATACTGTCACTAAGAGCAATCTTCATTTATCTTTGTAATCTGCACCTTAGGGTATGCTTGAATTTAATACAAATAAGGCTGTTCTAGCATGCACCTGCACGCTTAATAGTTGATTGTAATTTGAATATTAAAAATTGAAAATCACAGACCAACATGCTGTAACCACCATATTGATGGATGTCGAAGCCATTTTTTCCTCAAACCATTTGGTTCACTGACAGCGGTGTTTGTGGCAATGTTAGGACTCCATGATTCACTACACTTGCATCTTAGCACCATGGCCACACACACCTTCAGCAGCATGTATCACATTACAGTGAGAACACAAAATAAAAACATTAAATAAAGGATAAGAAATCCTAATTAAAAGTAAAAAGTAAAAGTAATTTAGCATCTTAGAAAGTGAATTCACCCAATATAAAATAAATGAATGTAGGGCAAAAGGGTGCTTACCGATCTGGTCCTAATGCTGCTGGAGTGGGTTCGCATCTTATTGCTTGTCACCTGCTTTTTTTTCTGACAAGTCTTACTGTGCTCTGCTGTCTAATGGAAAAGTAGAGTGGCGGTACTATGAATTCTTCTCCCCCTCCTGCCCCTTCTCTGGAAGGGGGCACAGTCAAATAAAAATAAGGTGTTTGTAAATACAGTCACGTAAGTACCCCTTATCATCAAAGCATGCACCACTGTTTGTGGTCAGTGTGGCTAAAGGTAAAAAAAGTCTCTAGCCACAAATATAACTTAATAGACATGTCTTTTTTTCCGATTTGACTTGGCTTGATGCTCTGGTGTATTGAGCATGTTTATTTTTTCCTGACATTTCTTAAAAAGCTGGGGTTGTGCACTCAGCATGTTGCCACTCTGGACAGTGACTAGCAAGAAAATGCCATAAGTCACTCACTTTCTAGGGACCCAGATGGCCATAAGACAGTCCATGTCAGCTCTGAGCAGCCTGGGTGGACAGGGGCTCCCTCTACTGTCTCATCAATGTCGACGCAGCTGTTCAATGACCAGGTTTATACGCTGATCCTTTAGTGCCTTTTTGTTTCTTTTAATTGAATTTGTGTAGGGTGTGCATGCTCTCTGAGCTAGTCATAATGGCACATGTGCAGTGTTAAAAGGACAATGCCACCTATGTATGGTATGTAGTTTGTAAAAATTCCATAAGATTCTTGATATTGCATTTATGTTTATTCTAATAAAATTTTCAAACTATCATTTGTCTCTTGTGGTTACATTCATTAAGTTTTATTAGTTGTACAGTATATGTTATGTTTATATGTTAACATTTTAAAAATAACATTCTAGTAAAATTTGATCTTACTTAACTTTAAAGATATTTAAAATTGATCATGAATGTTAATTTTGAAATAAATTTGATATTTTAAAGGGAAGGAGAATCATGTGCTTATAGCACTGGGCCTTTGGCTCATGGTACCTAACAGAAATTTTGTTGTTAAGGTCTTTTGATTTCAAAATGTCTCTGAAGTAACAAAATATGCATAATTTATTATTATTAATTGATGTTTTTACCCTTGTTTTTTGTCTCTTTGTTTATGTCAGCCTGACGAATTAACCAACGCCTTGGAGATCAGTAATATTGTATTTACCAGTCTGTTTTCATTGGAAATGCTGCTGAAACTGCTAGTGTATGGTCCGTTTGGCTACATCAAGAACCCATACAACATTTTTGATGGCATTATTGTAGTAATCAGGTAATTATGTTACTTTTTCTCCAGAACACTCTCCCTCAATAAATTTGGTCACCATCACCATTAATATTTGATACTTCAAAATAATGGCACTTTTTGACAAATTGCATCCATTCGTTTCCATGAGACAGCCGGTAGCTGTCCACTTGAGTAACTGTCAGCTGTCAGGGTGTAAATTTCAATCCCATTTACATACATGATGTATGAAACCTAACTGGAATATCATATTTGGTTTTATTATAGTAAGTGACTACATTAACAATAAGATAACCTCTTGTACAATATATAGCCAAAGTAATTTATACACCTAACACACATTCAACTCTAGACTTTACCATCCCATTGTAAACCAAAGCAATTAATATAACAAATATAATTTGTTATATGTATTATTATTCATTCATTCATTCATTCATTAGCTTCTGCTTTATCCTCTATTAGGGTCGTGGGTGGGTTCCCCATGCCCATCCAGGGGAGAACATTTCGGGCGCTGGGCAGACACACCCAGAACAGGGCGCCAACCTATCGCTGGGCACACAATCACTCACACAAACACACTCTACGTGGGGCAATTTGGAGAACTCAATTGACTTGATCCATGTTTTTGGACTGTGGGAGCAAACCGGAGAACCCGGAGGAAACCCACACGGACACGGGGAGAACATGGAAACTCCATGCAGATGGGGATTCGAACCGGGAATCCCTAGTGCTGAGAGGCGAACGTGCTAACCACTAAGCCACCACTAAGTCTGGATTATTATTATTATTATTATTATTATTATTATTATTATTATTATTATTACAGTTTAGTATTATTACTGTTTGTTGAAACACAGCGTATTAGCTCATTAGATAATAAAATTAAATAGAGGCACTAAATTAAGGTTCAACCATTCTTAATTTTGAATAATGCTTTTCTTAAAGGTTAATATGTCCTTGTGAATTTCCACAGTGTTTGGGAGATTATTGGCCAGCAGGGAGGAGGTCTGTCAGTGCTTAGGACATTCAGGCTGATGAGGGTGCTGAAGCTGGTGCGCTTCATGCCAGCATTGCAGAGACAGCTTGTAGTTTTGATGAAGACGATGGACAATGTGGCCACTTTCTGTATGCTGCTCATGCTTTTTATTTTTATATTCAGGTGACTCTTTTTTTTGCAAAGACCAGAAAAATGTGTCCTGTATTTATTATCATATATTTGTTATGTGTGTACTGTGTATTGTCATTTATAATTATAACTGTGGAAAGAAAACTTTTTTTATTAAAAGTTTCACATTTGTTGCATAATTTTTCAATCAGTATCCTGGGAATGCACCTTTTTGGTTGCAAGTTTGGATCTGAAAGAGATGGTGACACAATGCCTGACCGAAAAAATTTTGACTCTTTGCTCTGGGCTATCGTCACAGTATTTCAGGTAAGACAATTGAGACATTGCAAAATGCTTATGCAAAAATATACATAAAAATAAACCATTGATTCAAATTATGTTCTTGTTTCTCAGTGAATTTTAATATATCTATTGATTATCATAATATATTGCATTTATTAACAGGTAGTCAAAAATTATTTGTATTATTTGTAATGCATCATAAACACATTTAGAAAGTTATATAGAAAGTATTTATAATGCTGTCAAAAAACAAAACAGCATTTTGACAAAACTGTCTACTGATTCAAGTTGTTCCTTCACTTCCGTGTCTATGTGGATAAAGAAAGATGTCTTCTGATGTTAAGAAAAAATAAATACTGTTTATTGTTTAAATAAATGCCATCTCATATGGCATGCAAAACTATTTTACTTTTAAAGCCTCGAGACTGTAAAGAGATTAAATCTTCCACTGCAACCATTAGATTCTGACTCAGGAGGACTGGAACAAGGTGCTCTATAATGGCATGGCCTCCACCTCGCCTGTAGCTGCTTTGTATTTCATCGCCCTGATGACCTTTGGAAACTACGTCCTGTTCAACTTGCTGGTGGCGATCTTAGTGGAGGGTTTTCAAACTGAGGTAGGGCAGTTTCACAGTCTCAGATTTTTTACCTTCACATTTCATCATTTTTTATTATATTTTTCCTCCTCATTTCTTACCTTGCCTGCCTTTCTCATTCTTTCCATTCCTCTCCTACTGAACATATTTCCAAGTCTGTCTTTTATTCTCAACTATTTTCTCTCCACCTTATTTTCCCTTCCTTTTTTTCTATTTCTTTCTATTTTGTATAATGTTATTCATTTTTTAGAAGTTACTTAAGATGTCCTGGGTTGGTTGCCCACCATCAAAGTATTAATCTCATACCACTTTTACCTCAAATGCTCTTTGGCTAGCATTCTTCTCTCAGTTTCTTTTCTCCATTCTTCTTTTTTCTGTGCTATTAAATAACTACTCATCATCCAGCACATAGCTGCTATACTTCTATGACAGGTAGACTGACAGAAAGACAACACAGATAGTAGAGGTTAGCTTGATGTATCAATTCTGGTGGGGGTCTGTCCGTTGTGGTGCTGCCTGGCTTCAGCACTGCTTTAATTAAACACAATCTCTTGCTAGCTTCAAGCTGTAAAAATATTGTCTTTGATCTTCATTCCTTTGAGCAGCAACCATGAAGGGCACATTTTTAAACATTTAATTCTGGAGTGAAATTGGGATTGCATAGGGGAAAAGTAAGTCTCCCAGATCCTTTTTTGTCGTTTTCAACAGAAGGGTTATAAATAAGAGTTGAAAATACTAAAGCCAAACCCACTGCATGGTTAATCAATACACAGAGGAACCCAGTAAAAAAATCTGTTTTAAACAAGCCGTGAAACTGATTTTTACTTTTTATTATATATTAAATTTCATTTATTCTTATAAACATGATAACATGACAAACACATGAAGGTTATCTCTTCTGTAGATGTAGACATATAGAGTCTGTGTATAAATGTTAAAATGTGTGAAAATTTGTGTAAAGATCTATGTAACTGGTAACATAGTATTGAATGGACACCACTCAAGCAAGACACTTCACTAGATTTTTTGCCCTGCTACAGATGCCAATTAACGGAAAATGAGAATCATTTGTCTTTTCAACTGAATAATTGCAGGCGAAATTTTATTGTTATTGCAGCGTTGTTGGCCTGATGAATTAGACACCTAGAGGTGCCTGAGGAAAAGTCAGTGGCTAAAGCTCAAAGCATCCCACTTTTATGAGGCTTTTGTGTGCTTGTCTGCCAATATTTAAATAGCTGTTGCATTGCATAAAGGCAGAGGAAATTATTTTAGCTCCTCCAAATCCCTCAGAAATATACTTTTGTTGTAAATATTATATAAATGTAAACTAAATATTGTTCAGCCAATTAGCTTGCACTTATTTTTCTTGTCAATTGCAAAGTTTAGCAAGTTACACTAAAACAATTAAAACTGTGCCAAATTCAATAAAACCTTGTTCATTGTTCTAAAGAATGTACATATTGGTATGCCACATCATCTTAATGTAAAATAGTAAAAATATTGACTGAACCTGAAATCTGTTTAAACCTAAAGCATCTAAATATTTAAAGGAATATCAAAAAGAGTCTGAACTGAATGTAGTACTATGCCTTGGATTCAAAACATAATACTTTTCTTACTACATGGTAATTATGGTAATTAAACAAAACCATCATTTAGTAAAAATGTCAGTAAAATGTTTCAAATCAAACTTAGTCAGTTTGTGCCTTTCTGTAACTGTAGGTATAGCCTCTTCAGTCCCTCTATCAGTGTGTGTATATATATATATATATATATATATATATATATATATATATATATATATATATATATATATATATATATAAATGACTGAAGAGGCTATACCTACAGAATGTGTGGACAAAGGCAGGTTCAGAATAAAACAGCTATTAATTAATGCTTTGCAGCATTACACACACACACACACACACACACACACACACACACACACACACACACAAAATACACCCCAGATGCAGGTCTTCTCTGTTCTTCATGACACCTGCCACACAGACACTCACACAGACAATTAACACAAATTGCTTCCCAGAGGGACATGCTTAACATATTTGGTCTTTGATGCACGGTCATGCTCTCCCCACCATAAATTTCTATTGTGCTGAACAGCTTATTTCATAAAAAAAGTTCATGACACAACATAGGTGCGTTAGTGTGGGGCAACATATAATAAGAACAAAAATCTCATACATGTTCGTCACTTAAATTAAGGACATTATTTTTTCAAATAAAATAGCAATACATTAGTTTGACTTGAATGCTAATAAAATTTTCAGGAGTTGATCATGTGAATCAGCTTAGGGCTGCAAAGTCCTTTATTTAGTGTATGAACATTTTTGGGTTTGTTTTGTGCTGATATTTGCTGAAAAGGTTTAAAAATATGCCTGATCTTATTTTTTAATTAGTTTAGTATATTTGTTCTGTAGTTAGTTTTGCATCTTCCAAAATGTTTTTTTTAAGGGGAATTATTTTTTTAAAGTAGCAACATAACTATAAAATTGTCAATGAAATTAATCTTAAGCATTATGTATGGGCTTTATATACACCCTCACGCATATACACACACTTAGGGTAATTAACAATTTCCATTTTTAAACTTTTAATATAACCTTCTCATGTATTTATCTATGTATGTTTCTTTATCTGCTTCCCTTTTTCAACCTCAAGTTTCTTTTTTGTCTTCTTTACCTATTTTTCCTCTTTCTCATATATATGTACATACCTAAACCACCTCCACTCCAGGAAATCACCAAGCGGGAAGATCTACATGCTCAGCTGAGCTGTATTCAGTTACCAATAGATTCAGGGGTATGTAATCATGATTTAACCCACTGAGACTAATGAAGATGTTTCTGGTATGAACTGCATGACTTGTGATTATTAGTATTGAAGTGCATTTGAATCAGAGACCTTTTTACTAGCTCAATGGCAGCCAGTAATTTATATTTTTGTGTTTATTTAAATTTTAATAAATGCTTTTAGGCTTACAAAAAGCCACAATAGAATCGGACCAAGCAAACCAGAATTCCAAACTAAATACTAGACTTGAAATGTAATTAAAAGGTAATGTTTTGGGGTAACATAGCTAATAGTACTTCAGAAATATTATTTTGTATTATAATTTTTTTAGACGGCACGGTGGCTTAGTGGTTAGCACGTTCGCCTCTCAGCACTAGGGATTCCCCATCTGGGTAGAGTTTCCATGTTCTCCCTGTGTCTGTGTGGGTTTCCTCCGGGTTCTCTGGTTTCCTCCCACAGTTCAAAAACATGGATCAAGTCAATTGAGTTCTCCAAATTGCCCCATATAGAATGTGTATGCGTGCGTGTCTGTGTGAGTGAGTGTGTGCCCAGCAATAGATTTGCGCCCTGTCCTGGGTGTATCTGCCCAGCACCCGAAACGTTCTCCCCTGGATGGGCATGGGGAACCCCATGCGATCCTAATATAGGATAAAGCGGAAGATAATGAATGAATTATAAGATTTTTTAGTACTTTTAATAATTTATGCTTTAAGCTCAGTAAGTGTAAAAAATCTATTAAGCACTGTTGATTTGGTTAAGGTGACTCGGTTGATTTGGTTAAGGTGACTAAGGTGACTAATTCAGGTTTTGATAATAAACCTCTCACTTTTCCATGGTGATATGCTAATCATTACTTTTTAATATATATAGGTTAACTAGTATTTTATGCCTTTGGTCATAAATCTTTAACTAGAACTGGAAAAAACTTGAGATGATGAGAGGACCACTTTTTTTATAAATATAGTTGATTTTATTTCAACAGTGAGAGTTTTTGCTGTATTATTAAAAGTAATTTTTGTATTGATACTACTCCTTCACTGGGTCAGTACCCCTAACTCACACACATTTTCAACACTATGTGAAATCATCTTTACCCAAATAAAGCTGTGTAAATAGATATGGTCCAATCATGAGCTCATTCTTTGAGAAGGATGTAAGTGATACATTTCACAAATATTTAAAACTTACATAAACAAACAGCTAATACAGTGATGACAGTGGTTTCGGCATAAAAGTGCAAAACAAAGCATCAGCGCATGTACATGTTGCATTGCTGTGGATCATTTACATGATCCCTGACATGCCAAAGTGGTAACTGTTGTCATAGGAAAGCCAGGCAAACATTAACCAGATTGGCTGTTCTCTTTGTCCTTACTGTCCTGACTATGTTACTACTTGACTTTATCCTGACATCTTTTCTTGTCACATCAGGGGGACGGCTCAAAGTCCGACTCAGAGGCAGATTTCTATACAAGGAGCAGTGATGATGTGCGGAGAAGCATAAAAGATGGATCCTCTTCTTCTGGTAAGAACAAAATAAAAGATTAAACGTTTTTGTTTCTTGTATTATTTTGAAGGGCGGCACGGTGGCTTAGTGGTTAGCACGTTCGCCTCTCAGCACTAGGGATTCCCGGTTCGAGTCCCAATCTGGGTGGAGTTTCCATGTTCTCCCCGTGTCCACATGGGTTTCCTCCAGGTTCTCCAGTTTCCTCCCATAATCCAAAAACACGGATCAAGGTCAATTGAATTATTCAAAAATTGCCCCATATAGAGTGTGTTTTTGTGAGTGTCTGTGTGAGTGAGTGTGTGCCCAACGATAGATTGGTGCCCTGTCCTGGGTGTATTTGCCCAGCACCCCTCGCGGTGGGGTTCCCCATGCCCATCCAGGGGAGAACATCTCGGGCGCTGGGCAGATAGACCCAGGACAGGGCGCCAATCCATCGCTGGGCACACACTCACTCACACAGACACACTCTATATGGGGCAATTTTGAGAATTCAATTGACTTGATCCATGTTTTTGGACTGTGGGAGGAAACCGGAGAACCTGGAGGAAACCCACGCAGACACGGGGAGAACATGGAAACTCCACCCAGATGGGGATTTGAACCGGGAATCCCTAGCGCTGAGAGGCGACATGCTAACCACTAAGCCACCGTGCCGCCGGTATTATTTTGAAATTTATAAAATTTATTATTTTGATAATTGCTACTACTGCCACTAATACTGTTGTTTTTACTAATAATAAAGTCCTGACACTTGTGGTGGTTTACACATTTGTCATGTATTTGGCAATATTAATCAGTTTCTTATGCAGATATATCTTCATTTGCACATTTGCTTTTTTTTTTTTTTTTTTTTAAACTTCTTACAGGTAATTATGGCACAACTCCTGAAAAGTGGGGTCCATGTTAAATATACACATTTAACATGTCATTAGTACATATGACAATAAACTATTTTTCTAAACAGATTAAAATAATTGCTCTTTAAATAATTATTATAATATGAACATATGTAGTGTGGAATTGTTAGGATGGGAATATTATGCAGAGTAATTCGTGAAAATAAATTAACATATTTTTAGACTACGAGCACATTTTCATTATAGGCACACTACATAGTTTTCTTCCACTAGTGGGCTAGTATATTAAACCTTAAACACTTGATAATATACACCACATACCATGTTTCTGTAATGTAAACATTTAATGCAAGAATAAACTTTTGGTTGTACTGTCTCTTTATGGGCCAACATTGCACTATTAATCATCATCAATCAGATTTATTTGTGAAATATAAAAGTTTAAATAATTTCTTTAATTGAAAAATAAAACTAATGTGCCAAATTTGCTATAGGTATATGTCAGATATCTTTGGCAATTATTTTATTTAAAAAACTTAACATAATTAATTTAATATCATTATGACATCATTGGTCAGCTATACAGTAAAAATTTGGAAATGAAAAATTTTAAATGGAAAAAATGGAATTCATTTCATGGATCATACACATTTCTTACTAATAAGAATATTGTATTTTGTATTAAAAACAATACAAAGATTTTCCAATAATTATAAGCAGCTTCATCAGCCACATTTCAATCTGCCAATTATTCTTGGCTTTGGTGAATGGAAAAACGGCCCTCTGTAAGCTCAGAAATACACTTAAATTTTACCGGTTGGTGCACCCAGTCTTTTTATAAGTGTGACCTGAAACATTTATGTTTAGAAATGTACCTCATTTATTTTTCAGCTAGTTACCATGTCTTTCAGTGTAACTTTGTACAGTATACATCTCACCACTTCCTGCCTCTATGATTGTAGTAGTTCCCATCAATGGACATGTGGACTTAAAGGCCAATCTGACTCCCCCTCTCATCACTCACACGGCAGCTACACCCATGCCTGTACCTAAGAGCTCAGGGGGAGGGGGAGGAGAGGACATTGGTCTGGGTTATGACTCACGACGGGGCAGCAATGTTTCTGTGGAACCTGGATATAACGACAAGACACCGGTCAGTATAGTCTGCCTCACGATAACTGTCAGAGAGAAAATAAAAACAAAACTTTTGAATGATTTAAATCATTATTTAATGATCTAACTTAGATTTATTTAGTTGTATTTCAGGTAAAATGTAGAACACCAATAGTATTTATACTGTACACTATATGGACATTTTTGTATAAGTTTGGGGTGATTTCTAAGTTTTGAATGTTAAAAGAGTGGTGTAGGTGATCTAATACATTTTACCAGCAGTATATGGTTGAATAAAGCCAGTGCTTGTAATTAGCCAATTTTGTAATAAAAAGGATTGAGTTACTCCTGTTGTTTTTCTTGCAGTCTAGCATTAGAAGTTCTCCTTATGCCCCCTGGAGTTCTGGCAGCAGCTGGAACAGTCGCCGATCCAGCTGGAACAGCCTAGGAAGAGCTCCAAGTTTAAAGAGGCAGAAACGGCAGTCGGGTGAGCGCCGTTCCTTACTTTCTGGAGATGGCCACTCTAGTTCAGATGAGGATGTTGCTGGAGGGGGCTGTGGTGCTGGGGGAATATTGGATGGAGACAACAGTTCCCTCTCTAGGGAAGATTCTTATAGCCAAAGGCCTCGACACAGGCGGATGGAATCTCTGGAGACCCGTAGCTCACTTGACCTGCCTCCAGATACACTACAAGTACCTTATCTGCATCGTTCAGCCAGCATCCACAGTTCAAGACCACCTAACTTGATTGGCAATGGCAAGAGCTCCCCCATGAGTGCCACCACACAACTTTCACTCGATCACCCCAGTGAGGATGACAACGCTGATGAGGAGGGAAACCTGGTGAGAATGCTCTGATTGGCCAAATTAATATTTTAAATGTGTTTAGCTAGTACTTCAATTCTGGTACTTAAGTTAACAGAGCTCAACATAACAAGCTACATAAAAAGGGTTAAGTAAAAAAGAAACCACAAAAAGATGTTGATACTTTTTTTATTCAGCAAAACCCAAAGAAGGTAAATAATAAAAACAAATAAAGAAAAACACCTGCCATATGCAGAATGGCTTGTATAAGAGACGGACAGTGACAAATTAAATGCAAATCAGTATTTTTTTTTAAATCTACAGATGCAACCAATGAACACTGACAGTGATAAAATATTCGACCAAACTTGGCAGCACTAATGGAATCTCATATATTTATAAGACATACTATGCTGTATTGAACCACAGTTTCAAATAAACTGTCAAGCTGAAATAATTCTAGCATTAGACATGTATTGTCTGTCAAAATTAATTTATAAAAAAGTTTAAAGAACATCCTGGATTCTCTTCACATTTTGTTTACTAGTTTTTGAATGAAAGGCTGTGTAAGAATAAAGAAAATGTAGATCTTACCCTCATCTTCTAAACTGCAAAAAATCTGGTAGCAGAATACATTTGAATATTTAGAGGTGTTTGTTTAAAAAATACAGTAAACCTAAGTGTGAAAATTCCTTTTTTTTGTACTTAATTTGTAATGCTTTAATATTTTTTGATATATAAATGTCAGCATTAACATTCAGAAACTAGTCTTGTGGGTGGCACAGTGGCCAGCGCTTCTGCCTTACACATACAAGGTTTTGGGTTAATTTCCCAGGTCAGTTGAACACAGATCCTTTCTGTGGCTGTGTGGGATTTTTCTGTGGTTTTCTGTGTAGTTTCCTCCCACATACAAATATGCCGAAAGATAAATTAGAAAGGCTAAATTGACCTAGCCATTAGGACTGTACATATTTGTTACCTTTTTGTCCGTCTTTCCCCGGGAGGAAGGCGGCTAACGCGGAGTTGCTGCGTTCAACCGCTCGCGCCTAGTGAGCGCTCCCGGGTACCGACCACGCGGGGAATATAGCGTGCGTGGGTCCGAGAAACGCTCCCACGAGTACGGCCCACGCGGAGAAGATGCGCAGCGCCGCACCGTGGTTGTACGCGGAAGGAGAGTCCAAACACCGGGATAAAAACCAAAATGAGAATTTAATAAAAATTGGTGTAGGGACACCAACAAAAAGGGGGAACAAACAAACAACGTAACATAGGGTATCATAACCACAAAATAAAGACGTGCGCCAAAGAGAAGGAAAACTCAGAATAAATACAAAAGGAACTAAACACGTGAACAAAACAAACCAATCACCCAACTGAAACAATTAAGGAGGAAACGAGGGACAGGTGCTACAGGCACCTGTGACATACCCCCACCCCAAGGGTCGCGCTAAAAGGGAAAGCGGCCCAAAACAAAAAAAATAATAATAATAATAATAAACAGTACACGCAAAAAAACAAAAAACGGGGGGAGGTAAAAGTCCCTCTGGTGGTGAGGCATGCTGTGGCCCCCTGCTGACGGCGTGAAGCAAGACATCTCGCTGCGGAGGCGCGAATCGGCGCCCTCTTGCTGCGAGGCGGGGATGGCTCCTCTGATGTCCGGAGTCTGCGGCTGATGGACCCTGGTGCTCGGAGTTAGCGAAGGAGCGGTCCCTGACGCCCAGACTCGACAATCGGCGGTCCCCGGTGCTCGCCCTAGTCAGCGGTGCAGCCTCTGGTCCTCCGGCTCAGCGGTGGGTGACCCCTGGTGTCCAGAACTCTCCAGATATTTCTGGCACGTCTTTCTGTTACCTTTTTGTCTGTCTTTCCCCGGAAGGAAGGCGGCTAACGCGGAGTTGCTGCGTTCAACCGCTCGCGCCTAGTGAGTTCTCCCGAGTACCGACCACGCGGGGAATATAGCGTGCGTGGGTCCGAGGAACGCTCCCACGAGTACGGCCCACGCGGAGAAGATGCGCTGCGCCGCACCGTGGTTGTACGCGGAAGGAGAGTCCAAACACCGGGATAAAAACCAAAACCAAAAAAACAAAAATTGGTGTAGGGACACCAACAAAAAGGGGGAACAAACAAACAACGTAACATAGGGTATATAAACCACAAAATAAAGACGTGCGCCAAAGAGAAGGAAAACTCAGAATAAATACAAAAGGAACTAAACACGTGAACAAAACAAACCAATCACCCAACTGAAACAATTAAGGAGGAAACGAGGGACAGGTGCTACAGTGACAATATTAGTGCACTTATATGCATTAGTGCAAGCCCAGGTAAATGTGAGGGGCATACAGTGTGAAAGAGTCTTCTGTCATCTTTTTTTCTCCTTCTTATCAATAATAAATCTAACATTAAATAGTCATTTTACATTTATCAGTAAACAGTGAATTATATCTTCCTAACTTTCTATTTTGTGGCTTGTCTTTTTGAGCGCTGTGAATAAAACCTTACTTTAGCTCTTATACAATTTTTTTGTTAATTGTTATAAATGTTAATTGTAACAAATGTAATTGCCTTAATTCAAATGGTAAAGTAAGAACTATAACAATTTCTGTTGTATTTGAGACTTCATTGTTACTTTTACAGAGCCGACGAGCACGTCTGTACCATTGGTTGGAACGTAAACAGCCTGAATGGTGTCGGGAAAGAAACACCTGGTCATTGTACCTGTTCCCACCTGATTCCAGGTCAGACATTGTGCATTATAATACATATCATTTTATAAGAATATGTATTGTATATTTAAATGCTTTCAGCTGGCTACCCACATCTGTAAATCCTTGCTATAGTTTTACTTGTGTGTCACTTTGCATTAAGCTTTCAGACATAAGTACTTGTGGGACGAGGAAAATTTAAGAAAGAAAACACCAGCTTTGCACAGTTTAATCTGCCAGAACTCAACTAATTAAACATCACTCTCAGATCCTCCTTCTTCTTTAAAATGCCCCAAGGAGAAAATTCTGCTGCACATCTTATGCTGATATTATTATCCTCTTAGCAGAAGAAGCTGTATTTGGCATATCTGACAAAAGGTGGAGGTCAGGATGTGATTTCCTGCTTATGAACAACACAATATAAATTACTTTGGTCATCAAGATGCACTAGAGCCAACCATGCACAGTGCCATGAAAAAGTATTTAACTTCTTAAATCATCAGATTTGTCTGGGTTAAAAATGTGTGCTTTACATCAAACGCACACTAAGCACTTTATTATGAACACTACACTGGTTGCCTGATGGATCTTCTATTGGCTCATAGTCTGTCTATTTGTTGTTTACCTTTCTGTACAAGAAGCATTAATAATTTATTATTATTGACAGATTTATTAATTTTATTAATTGATCTTGATTTCACCTTTCACTAACCTCCATATTTTGTGTTAAATTGAAAGCAACATGTTAAGGCAAGTCTTAAGTTAAGTCTTACTTTTTACTCTCAGTATTATAAACACTTTTGTTTTAATACTGTCATGTGCGCTGCAAATTCCCTGCACAGATAACAAAAACCGAACACCTCATCAAACAACAAAGCCAATTGAATAACCCAGCTAATTAACTAAAAAAGGAAGGCAAACAATGCTTATTAGTTAATTAATTGAAAACAAGGCACGGCAAACTCAGGAAACACTAACACAGGAGTCCCAACACACCACCTGTGAGAATGCCGTAATTTTTAACAGCTTTACTATCAGACTTAGGTGCAGGTTGGTCTGCTAGTAACAGAATTGCTCAAGACTCACAGAGAGCTACCAGCATGTATAATTTGGGCAGTGGGTCAGTCACTTTTGTGCTGGTACAAATAGACATATCACAATAATGCTCCTGGATATTTTTAACATCATATCCACTCACTGTTTTCACCTACCTTTCTGGTTCACTGTGTATTTGTAGTCAGAGGAAGTTATATATACATATATAACACGGTCTGTTCAAATAGCATGTTTTATGTTGTTCTGTTTCTATTCAAAGCTTAAATCTTCAATGTTACCCTGCAATACTATACAATGCTAAATGGCTCAAACAGATGTTGTTATCATCTATTACAGGTTTCGTGTAAGCTGCAATAGGATCATCACGCACAAGATGTTTGATCATGTCGTTCTTGTCATTATCTTTCTCAACTGCATCACCATTGCTATGGAAAGGCCCAGGATTGATCCCAAAAGTGCAGTAAGTTACACATTCCAAATCAATTCCCAGCGGTATTTTAAATTACAAAGCAAAAGCTTAAATCTGATTTTGCTAGACAAAAAGGTATCTCCCACTGTATTTTGCAGTGTAGACTTGCATTTATTTTATACAAATTATCTGTAGTAGCTAGTTATTTTAATAATACAAATAGTTTAGTTATTTATTATAAAATGTATTTTTTAGCTTAAAGGTTAACATTTATTCCAATGCTTAATAATGCTTTTTTAACACACTTTTATTTATTTACAATAATCAATACAGCTGTAGCTTTGTCAAGATTCTTTTTTATTATTATTATTTTGCATCTTCTCAAGAAAGATTTACATTATAGCGTGATAGTTAAAATCATGTAAAAAACATTATTAACAGTACGAAGTCTCTATAGCTGTCAAAAAGAACAAAGAAAAAGCTCAAGGGCACAAACAACCACAGCTGAAAGATTTTACAAAATCCATTCCAGATGAAACAGCAATTATAATGTTTTAATATAGCAAATGTGTTTAATGCTAATATGGACATCCAAGCATGAACCAGGAAAATGAATATTATATGAACCTCTAAATGCCAAGTGAGTAATAAGTAACAATTCACAATTGACAATTGTAACAACTGCAATTGAGTTGTAAAAAGGGGAACAAGCATTGTTTTATACAATAAATTGCCCTGTACAATGACATAGAGTAGAAGTAAATCTACCGTGCTGATTAGATTTCTATAACACATCGTTAACCCTCGTTAACAATGTAAAAAATCCAGTACTATCAATCAACAGTGAAGTGGTGGAAATTGTGCTACTGTTGGGCCAAAGAGGAAGAGAGGAAGAGGGTACAGAAGTGTTTTTCAGAGGAGAGAGCGGCAGAATGGTAAAATGTACGTGAGAGTAGTAACATTAAATGTAAGCACAGTGAATAGTTAATAGAGAGGAAAACGGTTGATAAATGCTTAGTATGTCAACTCTTCTCTCCATTGTATCAGCAAATTTATCTAATGTAAGGTAATGTAAGGTTAGGAGCATTGGTGGTGGGTTTAAACTGTACTAGCATCTATTAGATGGGTGGAGAAATTGTCCAGAAGCTAGCTTGGTATGTCTGAATATTTCTGAAGAGAATTAAATGAAGTTTTGGAAAAGATATCCAGAGAAGGGAGGGTTGTGATTTAAGCTTAATTTAATTTTCTTGTTGGTAAAGGAAACGGGTGTAATGGGGTGTTATGTAGATTTGGCAAAAAGAAGGATCACAGGATAATGTATACATGTGGACAAAAGAGCATATAGGGAAACTATATCCTATGCAGGACAGGAAATAAATTGGAGACTCTAAGAGGGTGGCAGGCAAGATGGTAGTTATTTGTAATCTCTACTTACCAGAGTGAAATAGAAAGTTTAGAGGACAATAGTTAAAAACTGTCAATGTCATAAGCTAGAGATATAATAAAATAAAGATGCTGCAATTCTTACTGGTGATGAGAAGATTTGAAACAAGTTTATTAGTGGAATTTCACAGGAGACTGAGTTAGAGTGGCCAGATTGAGGTGGATTGGGCAAATGCAGATGAATGAGATTTATATTCTTAGAAGAATCTGAGGATGAAGATGTTAGGCAGGAGGCAGCAAAAAAGGGCTAGAAGGTTAATGGTTACCCTGTGGCAGGTTTATATATGCAGTGAAGGAGGACATGCTGGTGGTTAATACTGATCTGCAGACACAGGGAGGACATTCAAACTGCACACAGAAAGGACGTGTTCACTTCACTCGAGAACTGAACACAGGACTTTCTTGCTATGAAGCAGAACTTCTTACCTCTGTGCCATATGTATAAGGGCTGCCATCATTCATGATATGTTTACTAATTTAATATTCCAGATATGTAATAGAACATTTCATAAATAAATGAAACTAATATTTTGTCTCCTTTTTAATTTTGTTCTCACTTTTGAATTTTCTTTTTTTTGAAAACAGAAATTTAGAACATTCACAATTTTAATTTACACAATTTTAAGCACCTCCGCATTGTTTTCTCTTAAGTTAATTAATGAAACAAAAAAAACGGTATTATTCATGGTACCTAATTCACTTATCCTTAATAGGGGTGCTATCCTAATTATCAGGAGTACATTTTGAACAGAGATACAGCCAAACACTTTTACACATTGGCTGGCCTTATTTAGAATATTTGGCTGGACATTTATCAGATGCCATATTTATGGAGAGCGAGTGCACGCATGTGTGTGTGGACGCAGTGTGATTTTTCTTTTGAGTTCAAGCTTGGAGAATAATGCACTTTGCTGTTCATGTAGTGGATATCTAGAGGGTAGATTTGGCATCGATATGCTGTATTTGGCACAAGACCAAAAGATTTAGATTTTATCTACATTTTTAAGTATGAGTACACACAGACTTACATTATGAATAAAAGTTATCTTTCTATACAAACATTTAGCTATTACACTGTTATTTGGGTTGGCCATAAATAGAATTTAGTTTGTACAGATGACAAAGTTTAAAGCACAAGGTT
Source organism: Corydoras sp. C115 (assembly GCA_019802505.1). NCBI lineage: Eukaryota > Metazoa > Chordata > Actinopteri > Siluriformes > Callichthyidae > Corydoras > Corydoras sp. C115. The sequence goes on from JAFMOC010000004.1 coordinate 1,544,419, forward strand.
CAGGTTTATAATACAGACAAACAAAAAGGCTAAAAAATAGAACAGATTGGACATTTACAAGTGTGCACCTCAATTTATTAATCCTTTTTTTGTGTTTTAAACTAAATTATGCACACTTCTGAGGGTGTTGCCTATAAAGACCTAAGCTTATTTTTTAAATTTTTTACTAAAAAGCTTGGAGGCATTGGAATGTTTTCTAACTTTTTTTTAGCTCATTCAATTTTATTGTTGTTGTACTTTTTAATATATTCTGGCATTTTGTTTAACTGTGATTAAAAGTGTTAATTACTGAAGCAGCAAATGTCCAATGTACCTATCCACCAAATGTACCTATCCACCATTAAACCTAAGACCTCTACTAAGCCATTATAAGACTTGTTACTCAGAATGCACAGATAAATTATCTTAATACACACTGTGGAACTTCTATAGACTTCTTATTAAAGATGGTGCAAATCTAAACAAACAGACCTGATTGTGAACAGTGAACAACAATAACCAACAATAGAACAAGTATTTAAAGCAACCATGTTTTTAAATTCCAATTTTTTAAATGAATATGTTAAAGAAAGTTAAAAGTCTTGAATAGAAGTATAGAAAGTTTGTAGGAAAGAAACTTTAAGGTCCATATGCAAGTATCACTGTCTTTCTGTAACAAATGTACAAAAATATTTTTTCATAATCGGTCTTATAAATTTGGAACAGAACATTATGCTTTTTGTTTATTTAGTAGTTTAACATCGAGATTGAGAGAGTGCAAATTTGTAGACAGTGCTTTAGTTATATAATTTTTTGATTGATGAAGCCAAAGATGACTTTTTGGAAAATAAAAGGAAAATAATTCAGCCTCCAAATAGGTTTTGAAAATTGTTGCCCATCCCTCCATCCATTATCTTCCGCTTAATTGTCTACTACGGACAGGTTCCCCATGCCCATCCAGGGGAGAATGTTTCAGGCGCTGGCCAGATACACCCAGGACAGGGCATCAATCTATTGCTGGGCACACACTCACTCACACAGACATACACCCAAATACATTCTATATGGGGCAATTTGGAGTATTCAGTTTACCTTGATCCAAGTTTTTGGACTGTGGGAGGAAACCCACAATGACACAGAGAAAACATGGAAACTCCACCCAGATTGGGATTCAAACAGAGACTCCCTAGCGCTGAGAGACTAACATGCTAACCACTAACACACCCAAAAATTGTAGCAAATATAAAAATATTGTAATATTCTCTTGAGTAAACAAAGATAAAAAAAGATCAAAAGCAATCATGTTCAGTAATGATAAATGAAAGGAGCAGTTAGGTTCAGTTTCTTTCTCTTGCATACATAGGCTACACACTAATCATGACAGGAGATACGTATGTCTTAGCAGGATGGACTAGCAAAGGTATTATATTGTATTTCGAAATAGGATGGTTTTTTTTGTTGTTTTTTTTAAATATAACAGCACTATATTTTGTGAGTTGCATTAATGCTTTTACTTTTAGGGAGCTTGGCTAAAATATTGAGTTTCTGTGCCTCCATCACAAAATAAATAAGCAAAAATATGATTTTGTTCATATATTTCTTGAAAAGCTTGTTTTTCTTTTTTCTAGCAAAAGCATGAGTTTTAATAGCAAAGCATGAGTTTCTTGTTTCGGTGCATATGGTATGCTTTAATGTAGTCCCTAGGTCCCTTGCCAAGTTTGTGACATCTACGATAAAAGGTTTACCAAACAAACTGCCTTCTGACAGCCTGAAACTGACTCATCCTCAAGCCTCTGTACCAACAAGTGTCATTTTTTTCATATGTACCAAGTTTTATTTATGTAGCTGAAATACCACTGTGTAGTTTTCTTACCAAATCATTACTGAAGGAAAAAAAAGCCTGTAATTAGTGTTGATGTTAACTAAAGCCCTGTGAGATAGTAAAGTTCACACCTCTTTTTATATAATTACTCTGGTTTAAACCAAACTCTTGAGCTTGGAAATCCGGGTTAGCCAATGAGGTGGTTTAGCAATTGAATAGAACCTGAATGTGATACTGCTCTCTGTAATGAAAACCAATAATGTAATATCTGAATTAGACAGAAAAGGGCACCTTATTTCTTCACTAATAAAATACATAAATTTAGTTAAAAGACCTGTGTACAAATTCTAACTCGTAGTATTATTTTATTTCTGCACATTAATTTGTATTTATCCCGCATCATTTTGTCCATGTAGTGTGTGTGTATGTGTGTATATGGAAGCCCATTTCTGCAACTAAGTAACCCAAATGTATCAAAGAGCTATATCTAGCATCATCCAGTGTGTGTGTGTGTGTGTGTGTGTGTACATACGTATGTACAGTACATATAAGTGCGTGTGTATGCTGTTGGGGAGAAATTAATGCCTTTGAAACACTCTCAGCATGGGTAGAGCCACAACAGAATAACTGACTTCACAGGAGGCATCTCTAATGTGCTATGTGATCCACATGCTCACATACACAAACAATAAGTACTGATATCTTTTGTTGTACTTTACTCAGTACATAATCCATATTTTTTTCCAACTCTGTCCACAGGAGCGCATCTTCTTAACTCTCTCTAACTACATCTTCACTGCCATCTTTGTGACTGAAATGACAATAAAGGTAAGGAATATTGTTCATTTTTGTGCTTATTGGTCTTTCTCTCCGAACAAAAATAATTCCTGGCTGATCTGTAATCACTTAATTTTAACACTAATGTACATACTCACATTTCAATGGTTTGCATTGTCATTCAAGAATGTTTGTGCTTTTGGAAGCTTTGAATTTTTAAACCTTTCTTGGCAGTTTAAGTGTTACAGTGAATAATGTTTTAGCTCATTTTGAAACAATCATAAATTGTGTTACAATACCTAAGTCACTCTTATTGTTCCTTAAATAATAATGCTGGTCTATTTTATGTGTTCTTGATCTTTAAGGTGCTGTTTTTTTTTTTTTTTTTTTTAAGTTTATTTAATTGCCTCTTTAAACTATGCAACCCATCATTTATTAGCTGTGGGTCTTGTTTCTTTGTATTTGCAAATAAAAGTTATGTTTTGTATATAATGTAATAATGTAAAGTTAATTTTTTTTATTTTTTTTTACCTATTGTGCTTACTCGCAGAGAAATTTGTCCTTCACATTTAACCCATTAACGTAGTGAAACCGACACATGCACACACTAGTGAAGATTGGTGGGTAGCCTTGTATACGGCACACAGGGAGCAATTTAGGTTAGGTGCCTTGCCCAAGACCTTACAGTCAAGGTACTTGGTTAAGAACAGAAATCAACCTGGGGACCTTTAGGTCACAAGGCTGGTTCCATAACCGCAAGCCTACAAATGCTCCATCTAAGGATGTCGTAAGCTACTATTTTTGTTTTTCTTTGTTTTGTTAGACACAAATACTGAAATGTAGTGGTGCTGAATGAGGCTCAGAATTAAGAGTACTAAAACGAACTACACAAATGTATTTTATTGTGAACAAGTTCGCCTCTCGGCGCTAGGGATTCCCGGTTTGAATCCCAATCTGGGTGGAGTTTCCATGTTCTCCCTGTGGCCGCGTGGGTTTCCTCCGGGTTCTTCGGTTTCCTTCCACAGTCCAAAAACATGGATTAAGGTCAATTGAATTCTCCAAATTGCCCCATATGGAGTATGTGTGTGTCTGGGTGAGTGTGTGACCAGTGATAGATTTGCGGCCTATCGTGGGTGTATTTACCCAGCGCCCGAAATGTTCTCCCCTGGATGGCAAAGGCTATCTATCAGAGTTTAAGTCTGTTTGAAATTTAACTGCTTCACCATCCCTAAAATAAACATACCTACAGTAAAGATATGCAAGTCATTACGACATGTTCACTATATGATTCACATTTTTTGGTATTGTTCAAAAAGTATAGTCTGCCAGATATTTAAATGACTCACATTGAAATGGAAGAACATGCAGAACCCTCTTAGGAGAAGACAGAAAAGTTCACAGGTGTCACTCAGTAAGGTCTTGGGTTTCTATTTTGAGGGTCCGTTATATGCCAGGTCACACCTACTCAAGAGAATTCAAATAAAAATCATGCGAGAGAATAATAATATTCACTGGAGGTTAATTAACAAAGCCTTAGAAAAAAGTGTCTGGGGCAGAAAAAGCTGAAAGGGGAGGATGGGGTGTCAGACATGTCTGTTTTAAATTTGTTTTTCTATGCTCAGCTTATAACTGCTGTCATGGAGTGTTTAAAATCCCAGATGACATTAAAAAGGTGTCACTTTATGTCAATGCACTTTAAAAATCATATTCCAGTTTGTTTTTATAACAAAGACCCGTAAAAGTCATTAAGATTTTTTTGTTAACTGATTCAATATGTTACATTATGTGTTTGGCATTTATGTATTTTGCATTTGTGTGTTTGTGTGTGCAGGTAGTGGCCCTGGGATGGTGTTTTGGAGAAAAGTGCTACCTGAAGAGCAGCTGGAATATTCTAGATGGGATGCTGGTGATGATCTCTGTTATTGATATTCTGGTGTCCTTGATTTCAAACAGTGGCACTAAAATCCTTGGCATGTTGCGTGTCCTAAGACTGCTGAGAACACTCAGGCCACTACGGTAAACTTTTTATATTTTTTTACACATTTTCCCACTTTTTGGAATAAATTTACAATTGACTGACTGGTTGGTTTACTTCATCTCACATTAACTGAAAAATTCTGTCCTTTGACTGAATTGATTTACAATTAAAATGTATCTTAGATTACTGACTTGCTTGTAAGATATGTGTTAAAGACCAACCTTTGTTGTCTGTTGTAACAAATTCTTACTTGAATAAATATGTAAAAACAGTAGAAGCTGCAAAGTTTACCAAATTTAGAAAGGGCTGGCATAATATTTGTAGGTGTAAAATGTAGGTGTCCTAACACATTTTTCATATAGTGTATTCCTCCCCTTATAAACAGTAAACTGAGGTGTTATTGAAATGGTTGGGATATGCTCTGTCTACGTATCACAAAGATATAATCAGGTGATAATAAGCTACTTCAGTTCTATGATATAAGTAAGTTTTCGTTCTGTCATTGCAATTGTCCCATATCTCCAGATTTAAATTAAATCATTAAAATAACTGAAGTAAATTTAAATAAAAACATTATGCTAATGACTGTTAACCTCTGATTAGCTTGCTTGGCACTGTAGTAAATACTGCAGCTGTAAGCGAGTGGTACAGAAGGCCCCAGGTTTCCACTAATTGGCATCAGTGGGTTAGCATCTTACAACACGCTGCCCCTCGTACTTTGATAGACTGAAAGGACTTTGCTCTGATGCTGGCGGACAGGAGAATAGTGGTAAAACATGTGCCCCCCCCCTTCCCCCATGTGTGGTAGGGAGCACAGTTTTCAAAATATGGAACCTCAAAAACGCAGTAAGTAGCTGTGCATTGTAACAAAAAAAAATATGTGCGGAAGAAATGTGTTAAATGCAGAGGTGCAGCTCAGAAAAAATGCAACATTTAAAGAAATGTACCAGTGCTGAAACCATTAAATGGCTCTTTTACATGCATCTTCAGGTATGACTCACAAATGCATCTGAATTTAATGTATCCAGAGCCAAAAACTTTCTGAGAGACTCTCCAAAGTCTGAGATTATACTATATAGGAGGAACCCCACGCTGACAAGGGGAGAACATGGGAATTCCACCTAGATTGGGATTCAAACCTTGATAACCAGTACTGAGAGGCGAACGTGCTAACCAAAGTGCCAAAATAAAAATATGCATATTATACCTGATTTTTGATAATGTATGTGTGTATGTTGTCAGTTATTCATGATTATTTTGTTCATTAATTTTATTTTGGTTCAGGTATTAAACTCTGCTTGCTAAAATCTAGCCTTGCATAAACATTAAAAGGTCTTATTGTTATAAATGCCCCACACTCTTAAATAAATGAAAAACAAACACAGTTCAAATGTGTTTGCAGTACATACTTGTTCTGCTTTTAAGCAAACAGTAAAAAAGTAAATGTTGAGGTAAAGCATGGAAAGCAATAAAGCGTCAGTGTTTACAGAAAAAGTTACTAGTCATTAGTTACTAGTCATTTATAAATTTTGTCTCGGAATCTAAATAAGAAGTTCTGTTGCAGCATTTGCACATGCCTCATGCCTTTTTTTCTTTTAAAGAGAACCACTCAAGTATCTTCTAGTGCTTCTTGTTCTGATAAATTGATTAAATATTCAAGAGGAGCACAAAATGAAATATTCATTATTCCTACCTAATTTGCAAATGCCTCAAATACCATAATTATTCATTTATCCTTCACTGAGCTAAAGCGCACACAGGCACACGCACACGCACACGCACACGCACACGCACGCACACACACACACACACACACACACACACACACACACACACACACACACACACATATATATATATATATATATATATATATATCACATCAGAATAAATGCAGAACTTTCTATTAATTTTCTCTTTTCACTCTTTACAGTGCTAGCAATGTAAGAAATATGCTGTGTAAGACAAGCCAAAAACTACAGTTGACACAATTATCTTTTAAAATTAAGCTTACTCTATTGCTTTGTATCTAATCTATTATAATCTATTTTGTCCTTGTTTCACTCTCAAATATAATTTTAGACAGTATACCTACACTTAAACTTAAATCTGTAACTTTTTCTGTGTCTAAATGAACTAGTGGAGCTGTCTGTTCCTTTATAATTGGGCACTGCACATTTTACAGGTGAAAAACTTTCAAATGAACTGTGTATGTAATTGTGTTTCCTGGTATGTGGATGCACCTAGCTCCCTGTTGTACAAAAAAGTAAAGTAAAAAAAAACAAAACAAAAAAACATAAATTTAACAATGTTTAACCAAGTGTAACCTTTTTCTGCTCTGCCCTATTTGCATTACAAAAGTGGCTTACTTTTGTAAAGAACTTTTTCAGCTGAACACCCCACTTCAAGGCCTTTTTCAATTTGTGTGTTGACACAACAGGATGACCTACAGAGTCAACTCAGGTCTGATTTGACGTGTGTTTAAACTGCTGTGATGTATGTGCACACTACAAAATATTACATAATATGTGCTAGATGTGTATTTTTTAGATCTCTGTTGTTCTGCATCATGCTTTCTTGTCATTGTCAACAGTGCTCTCAACAGGTAATGAAATATGCCTGTGTCCTGGTATTTAGGTTTAATATTTACTTACTCTGTGTTTCCAGGGTGATTAGCAGGGCTCCAGGGCTCAAGCTTGTGGTTGAAACTTTGATGTCATCTCTCAAACCAATTGGAAACATCGTGGTCATCTGTTGCGCTTTCTTCATCATATTTGGCATTTTGGGTGTTCAGGTATTCCTTAATATATTTAAATTCAAAATTCAAATTATCACTGCAAATTTTAAAAGTCTTATTTTTTCAAACATTTTTATGCTCTAATAATTTTGGTTGAGGTTGTGTTTTCATTTATCCACATCTCTAGAGGCAGTGTTGTAAAGGTAAACAGGCACTTTGTGTCTAACCAACAGTCTTGAATTTATGATTATGCATTAATTTGGGGGGTCCTTCCCCATATTTGTAAATGTTCTGTGTCTGTGCATAGATAAATGCTTTAAGTGCAAAGTCTTGCTTCACTTTCTTTCTTTGCCAGGCTGAGCTGAGTGGCTATGTCCTCAGTCACCATCATCAACTTCCATGCCACCATTTCCAGCTGCATCTCATACCATTTTCATGGCATATTTTTATTTTAGGTGTTTTATTATCTATTTGTTTCTTTAACATCAATGTTATATTAGTGCGTTATCTCATTTCACGATGTGCATGGTTGTTGTGATTTTGCTTTGGACTCTTCAGTCCTCTCACTGCCTGTGGTGAGGTTCATTGCTTTCATGATTTTTTTCCTCAGCTCCAGTTTTGTGTGAAGTGGAGGCAAAATATATTTGTTGGGTCCCAAGTGGTTTATTTGCCATATTTTCTCTTTGGATTTAAAAAAAATTTAACTGGTCAGTTCTTTTCAGTGTAATGTGGCTTTATATTACAATTCACAAATGAATGATTAAAAAATCATGATAGGAAAATATTAAGTTTTTTTTGTTATCAGTAGCTCAAAATACAAGCAAAACCCAAAATTGTTCAAAAAGCAAAATCTGTATTGACTCTTTAAATAATAATGTTTCTGTTACTGTATATATTTGTAGTCATTTAGCGTAAAAAAAAAGTGTATTAAAATATTACTTGAACTTTATTTAATATTTTCATGAAATTAAAAAACATTAAAATCACAGAGTTGTTTATATATTTCTATCATAAGATGTGAGTGTCTTGTCATAAGATGTGAATAACAACATTCAACTCAATGATACAGACTGTGTCTTTCATTCTCTGTCCACAGCTGTTTAAAGGAAAGTTCTACATTTGCCTGGGAGAAGACACGAGAAACATAACCAACAAATCTGACTGCCTTCTTGCTAAAAATAAATGGGTCAGACACAAGTACAATTTTGACAACTTAGGACAAGTAAGAACCTAACTATTTAAACATTTATATTGATATGTACAACCACTGCAGGCTTTTATTCTAAAGGTAAATTCCTTTGTACATGTTTATGTACATTAATTCAGTTTTATTAATACATTCGAACAGTACCTCAAAGCATTGACCAGATTTACAGTGACGTGTAAATCTATTACTGTGTGATGTAGTGATTTACACTGAAAGTATTAAACCGTTTGCACTGGGCCACTTTGCTACTTACAGTGACTGTGTCAGTGTTGTAATTATCATTTATGTGTTGTATTTTCACAGGCCCTTATGTCTCTTTTTGTGCTGGCCTCTAAGGATGGCTGGGTGGACATCATGTATGATGGATTAGATGCTGTAGGAGTTGATCAACAGGTGCAAAAAAATATTAGACTTTTTGTTCTTAATTTCATAATGCTTAAAGGCTTATTTATTAATTCGGAACTATAGTGTGTATACATGTAGCTTTGTTAATGCCTACTAGAACTAATAAAAGTTCTATGAGTTATTATTTTTTGAAATGCTATAACTATACAATTTTCCTTTGCTGCTAAATCACTTATTCAGTATATAAACTGGAAGGTTTTTCTTTTATAGTAAGTTTGTATTTATTGTATATATCATTGTATAATGATTAAATCTATGATAATAGATTATAAGATAGCAGGTTGAAATTACCTCCCTTGTGTATATTAAACATACATGCAGAAGGAAACTTATTATTATAGTTATTATATTATGTTGAGTCTTAAGTGAATTTGTTTGAGTAATCCTTACTTAAATTTATGTTTTATTTCTTTGTTTTAGCCAATAATGAACTACAATCCCTGGATGCTGCTCTACTTTATCTCTTTCCTGTTGATCGTGGCTTTTTTTGTGCTCAACATGTTTGTGGGAGTAGTAGTAGAAAACTTCCACAAGTGCCGAAGACACCAGGAAGCTGAGGAGGCCAAACGACGTGAGGAAAAACGTCTTAAACGGATGGAGAAAAAGAGAAGGAGTAAGGAGAAGGAGCTGGCTGGTCGGTAGTCTTTCCACATCTTTCTGAGTCCTGCTTGGCCGTTAGATTTGATAGAGCGCTAAATCCCATGCTTACACAAAAAAAAAAAAAAAAAAAAAAAAAAAAAAAACGACGAATAATGAATGAATTGCTCGAGTCGGCGTATAGCTAGGGTTATTGCCCCCAAGCCTGCTGCCCTTTTGCCTGGGAACATAGTTCGAGCATGTCTCATGGCCTGCATGCCAGCCTGATTTCTAACCCAGAGCAGAGTGTGTGGTATATTCCTGTCCCAGGGGTCTGCCCGTCTGCTCTTCCCATGCATGCAGGGCAGTGGTAAACAACATTCTTCAGTTTTGCACTGTTAGGTGGTATAGTCAGGTCCTATAGGCCAAGCTATATAATTGTATTCTTAGCCATATGACTCTTTAAGTTTGTATACTGTTCGTACGTGTTGTTGAACACAGTGCTTGTGAATGGTTTGTAACTTTGAGAAATACAGATAAAAATGTACATAAAACAATGATGGGTGTTAATAGAGGAAGCATTTTGCAAGAACTGATAACACAAGGACACAAACTATCTTAGCAGGTTAACAACCCGATTTTACATTTTTATTCTATTTTTTTATGTTATCTCCCTTATTTAAGTTATTGCAACTACTTAAAAAAACTATGATATAATTTTTGCTTTTGCTGAAATGGTAACAGCTTTATTATTTATTTGTAAAAAATATTTTCACAGTACATTTTTACACATTTATTTGTATCAGGGAGTCTCGGATGTTTTTAGATACATTTTATAAATTTTATCAATAGAATCTATACTCGATAATACAAGTAAATGTTTCAGGTGTCATTGCACTTCAGTTTAGACATATAACTAAAATACTATTATATCCCTATACCAAAACTAGAGCTGGACTCAGAATAATTGGAAATAGCTACACTCTTTGTAAATTCTTTGTAAAAGCCCATTCCGTCATTTGACTCATACTTCAGCTCCTTCAGCAACATTTTTAGGTTGCATCTGATTAATGTGGTCTCATTTTTTTAGATATAATGCTGACGGGTGTCAGTTGGTCCAGTCCTGAGGGCAGTTTTACAGGTACATGGTATTTCCAGCATGCATGTGTGTTTACCCATGGTGTGGTCTTAGGGATTTTGACTGTAGGGTAAAATGAAGGATGATTCCTTAACCAGGCCAAGACTTCATCCCATCTAAGCCTGTGCAATTTGTTTGTTGATGTCTGTGTTTGTACAGTTTTTCACAACTTCATTCACTGTGAAATCAGCAGCAACACTGACTTCAGTTAGTTCTGGAAGTGGTTCTGGAAAATATGTAAGCCCTTCAGAATAAAATTACTACCAAAATATTGACCTAAAACCTAGATTTCAAACAGGTCCTAAATTAAAGAAAGATCAAAGTCTTTATTATTATTATTATTATTATTATTATTATTATATATTAATATCACTGTAATATTAGACTTTTTGTTTATGTATTGAGAAAAACATATATTTTAGATCTGTTGGTGGCAAAATTTTTAAGTAACTAGAATGAACCACCTTGTAGCAATGAATACAACTTTTTACAATACATTTCCTGTCATTAAAACTTCCTGCACATTGGCTTGCAGAAATTTGTGCCAATTTGTTCATACAAAACCTTTAAATGCCTAAACCATAATATTAACAAAACATTGTTCTTGCTGTAATCTATGTTGATCAACCATTAATTTAAAGTATAGTAAAGCTTTAAAATAATCTCTACTCGTGTATAATCTGTCTGACTATAGATTGGTGAAGTCTAAACCCTTTAGAAATGTTTTTGCTTTCCTTTTTGCCTTGTAAGGTCCTCCAAAACCATTACAGAATTATTTTCACATAATACAACACATGATTATTTCACTTTAAATTATAATAATATAATACTAAATTTCACATAATTTTGCCACTTACAGACACGTAAGATTGGATAATTTACCTGAGTAGATAAATTAACGGTGCTAATATTTTGTCTTGGATCTCTTTATCTACTTTTTATTTTACTAATTTGAAAAATGTGATAAAGTTTTAGGTCAAATTTTTGTAGATCTTTCAAAAAAATCTAAAGGGTTTAAAAACTTTTAAGCACTATACTAAAATTCGAGACAGATGGGTAGAAAACCTCATGGCTCATTTATGCTCATTAATTATGAATGTGGATCAAAGGCAAGCCATCAGTCTATATTATATATTGATAATAAATAAGTATTTGTGTGGAATTTTCGGAAATTAAAGAAAATTGAGAAGTACTAACACAGATATTGGGTAATAATGTTTTTAAGACTGTCATTTTAGTATTAAAGTTAATTCTGGAGAAAGGTTATGCACTTAATTAATTTATACCAGTTGTCCAACAATTTTCAACAATCATCATGAAATTCCAACAATTCTTGGAATTTCAGAATATCAGTACACAGTCTCCATTTTTTCAGTCTGTTAAAAAGGTTGCAGCATAGATCAAATAAACTAACTAAAATTAAGTTTAACAAAATTTAATCTAGATTTTGGACTCCCCATAAATGTGTTGCATTAGTAGTTTTTTTTTTTATTTATTTGAAAAATGGGCACTTGATAATTACACAAACTGTGCATTGGCATTCTGCAAAAACCTTGAATTTAAGGTAAATCAGATGCTCTAAATTAATTTATATATAGTGTGTGCATATCTGTGTGAGTAAGTAACAGTAAATAATATAATAATAATAATAATAATAATAATAATAATAAAATTATAATAATAATAAATAAATAATACTAATACAAAATCAGTGCAATTTTGTATATTATTAGTTTAAGGTTTTTCATTTTGCCCAGCGATAGATTTGCGCCCTTTCCTGGGTGTATCTGCCCAGCACCCGAAACACTCTCCCCTGGATGGGCGTGGGGAACCCCACTGTGACCCTAGTAGAGGATAAAGTGGAAGATAATGGATGGATGGATGGGTTTTTCCTTTTTTCAGCAATCCTTCAGAATCCCAAGAGGATATATTTTCCACTTTGAAAACCAAATCCCCCAGGACAGGGCACACATTCACACGTTTGTAGACTGTGGATGGAAACAGAATATGGAAACTCTTTCCATTTCGGGATTCAAACCTGGATACCAAACACTGAGAGGCCAACGTTTTAACCATTACACCAATATCACTGTACATTTTCTATCCTAGATTACTTATGCAATCAAGGTTTGTGTAGGTAAAGCTACTTTTTAGTTTTTTTCCAGTTTACTTTTGGAGGTACAAAGAGCATACATGAGCCTTTACAAGAAATATTAGTCACAAGTGGTGAAACTACAATACCTAACAAATATACAGAACAGAATGACTTTACCAATATGTTGTGAGAGCAAGATCATTAATGTTACTGTTTGCCACTGTGGTTATATGTCTTGTGGCTGACTGAGAGGTGCGTTGTTTTACAATTTGTCTGCGTCTGATTTATCTGTTAGTTGTCGTTGCTCTTTGGTGACTTTGTATTGTAAAGTAAATGTTTTCACTGGTGATCACTATATTCATTGTATTAAGCCTTGTTATATAATAATTCTTTAACGACACACATTACTTGTTGTTCAGAGACTGCATGATTATCCAACAGTTTATTTATATTATATACAAGCTTATCATCTACTAGTTTTCTTATCAAATACTTTTAATGACTAATGAAGTCAGCTGAGTAGTGGATAGCATACAAGCAGGTTTCATTTATTTTCTAATTAAAATAGAGTGTTACTTGGCCTGCCAATCGGTCACCTTCTGGTTCAGCATGTTTTTTAATTCTGCATAGAGGAGGAGAGTCCCCCACTTGCCAAACCAATCTGTCTTCCTATATTTGCTCTTGTTTCTATCTGGTTGGCCTGCTGCAACTGTTCTGTGCCAATGGATGAGATCAAAGGAGCTGAATAATCATATCACTCGGTGGATGAAGCCACATGCCTCTCAACCACCTGTGTCCTACTCTCAGTATTGGTCACATATTAAAGTACTTTTTTAAAGGCCAATCTTAAGTTTGTGTCTATGCAAAGCTTACTCAACAATATTTCTTTGTGTGATATCAACAAAGTGTTGTATAAGTTATTTTTGATTGTTATAATTATTATAGGATGTTATATGTATATATAAATGTTATAGGATTACACATAAAATCTACATAGTTTTAAGGGATGTATTTGTAACACTTGTTGTTTGAATTTTTGAAATTAAGATGTTTATCTCTATGAGAGGATTTTGAATGTATTCAGTGAATTTGTCAGGGTTCTTCTCATATGACTAATCAGAAAATTGTGCATATATTTTGGGATTGCCATTTGAGTAGTGGTGGTGTAGTCAATGTATTGGATTCTGTTCACAATTATGGTATGGCTTGCACATCCCATACACAGTAAGGCTACCAATGTTTAACAAGACCTTCAACTCCAAATTTCGTATGTAGCTACTTTCTCAGATAGTCACTGTGGAAAGGTGTCTATTAACTGTTTATTTGAAGTTTTATAGACATACGTTTATAGCATTTGCTATAAAAATCTTCATGCATCTCTTAATAAATATGATTCCTTTCTGTTTGTTTATATAGAATGTGCAAGTCATACTTCAATTATAAGTAATATTTATAAATCACAGCCACTTTGACTACTTTTACAATTTAGTACTTGCAATACATTTGCGTTATAAGTTTATTAAAAGAATACCTACTTAACTCAGATTGGGATTTCATCAATACAGAGAAAGTTGTTGAACTCTGATCCACTGTTCAGTTCTTGTAAGCTTAAGTTTAAAAAATGCAAAAACTCCAAATTAAACCCTTTGCACAAACATATCAGAATATTAAGCATATTGGTCACTTTACAACATTATATTATGAAGGAATATACTTATGCTGTGATTTAGATTGAAATAAGGAAATGAACTTGTCTGTCAGACAGTAAAATCTTTACTTTGATCCTTCAATTGGCAAATAGCTACACACAATAAAAAAATAATATAACATCTGGCATGCAAAATCTCTTTAAACTGTTAAATTGTTATTTAGGTATGTGGGTTTTTAAAAATGCTTTTTTTATCTCATTTAATTAATAGTGAAATGTAAAGCTTAGTTCAGCACTTGTAATTAGAATCTATAATAGAAACAAAATTATATAATGAGTGTCATTTGCAGTAATTAACCACACAGCTCTGCATTAACAAGGATTCTTTTTGTCCATGTACACAACCAATCAGCATTTTTACTTTTATGAGGTTTTTCTGCCTGTTGTTTTGCTGCATCAGCAATCGGAAAGCCGTTTAATGCAGTAAAGCATGTGTACCACATTTCATATGACCATCAAGCCAATTTTGAAAAAAGTTGAAGTTTAATGCCTACAGGTTTAGTGCATGCATAATTCCACAACTCTGAATTATGCATGCCTACAGGTTTAGTGCATGCATAATTCAGAGTTGTGGAATTTAGACTTCTTTGGGAAGAATGCATGATAATCTTTGTAGATTCTTTATGACTTGATAAGTGATAACTGTTGAATTGTTTATCTTAGTGATATGTACACAGTATTCCCTTTATTTTGTATTAATTGCTAGGTGACTAGGAGTAAATTATATAATGATTTTTTTTTTTATGTTGAGTTGCTCGCTCATATTTGGCGTACTTATTTGCTGCCTATATGGAATGACAAAGAATGGCACTGCATTGAGATCGCTCATAAGTTTCACCCTGCATTTTCCCATCCCAGCTTCTCAGTCAACCATCATGTCAAACGGCCATCTCACCCAGACTCAGAAAGAAAGTGTGGTTTGTCTGCCATGACTTGCAGCATGTTTGTGTGTTTTTGTCATGTATGTATGTCATTCTTTCTGTAATACTGTGGTGTGTCATTAACTGAAGTCATTTTATTTCTTTTTCACTACTACTTTGTCTGAACTCCTCGATTTGCTGCTCTATTTCCCTTCCTATTTCTTGGGTCTAGCTAAACAGGACAGAAAATATTGGGACAGTTTCAATTTTAGCAGATGTATTATCAGTTATTACTATCGTTTTTTTTTTTTTCAAGTGGACATTCTAAGTCAGTGTATTAGTTTTATATATTTTTAATGCATATATTTCCCTCTGCCTGAGCAGAGATGTCTCACTAACTGCTGGAACTAATACATACCAGCACACACTGGTTATTGGTTATTCCCAAAACCATAACTAATCATTAAAAAATCATTAGTGTATATTAATTGACCTTAGTTCACTTCATTATTAAACAGTTTTTTGTTTTTTCTTTCTAAACTCAATTATGTCATGCAGCCACCATCTTTATCATTACATGTTCCACCTCATTCAAATATTAATATACTCTGCACTCCATTTGTCACAAACTTACAAACTGCATCTTGCAATGTAAATTGTAGTAAGAGTTGGTTTTTATGTTAGTTAAGAAGCATAACTTTTCATGCCAAACACTATTACAGTATGCTACTAATACAAATTCATTATGACTTAAATATAATATGGTTCTAAAGATAGTATGTGTGAGTATACACCATCAAGGTGTGTCTGTATTTCCCAACTGTTCAAGCTTTTGAAATGCAGTTAAATTCAAAATGGATCCTTCTTTTTTGTACAGAAGTGTCTTTACTTGTATTTTGTCAGTCACACTGACCAATGCCAAAATTTCCTTGAATTGAATGCTACAATGTTGAAATTACTTTCCTTTTTATCATCTAAAAACTGATTAAGCAACACATTTTAATATATGCTGATTCAAAACTAAATTTAAACAAGGTCAGTGTTCTCTAACTGCATGCAGCCAAACCAAAGAGAAAATATCAAAGACACCAATGGCTTAGAATGAGTAGAACCTAGTAGAACTCTGTAGAACCACTCCTTAAGCTTCATGAGTATTGCACTGGATATCAAGGATTTATTAGTATATTTATTTACCCATGATCGTTGATCAAAGCTTTGGGCTTACATTGTATCATTTTAAACTGTTTACCATACAAAAAAATTACCTTTTTGATATTGTTTTTAAATTAAATAAGCTTTTTGGGCTCTAAAACTTCTAAATGGAATTGGCATGTAAACAACTTATGACCTATATTACCTTAATGGTACCATTCACATCTCACAAAAAGAATGGCAGAGATGAGGTGAACGAAATGTCATTGAGCTCAACACCATTTTATCATTTGGATTACTTGTTAAAAAACTTAAATTCTCTGTGAAGTTCATTTGGCTAATCGTTTATGATTGTTTGCATTAAAGCATTTCAGTTGTATTACCTCAGAATGGCACCTTTGCCAAAAGAACCCAAAGTTTAAACCATTTTCCTTATGTTACATGCCAATATTTTTACACTCTCCTGGGAACAGGAATGAAGGATTGGGGTTTTGGAGAGTAATCTGGCTCCTTGCACCTTGGTTTTCCTTCTTCCATCCTGTTTGGCAAGCATTAATATGGCAGAGTAAAATACAAGCCAATAAGAATGAGTCTTTTCTTTTTTATATATCTACACAGTGCAATAGTCATTATCCAAAAACAATGCCTGATGAAAGCTCTCCTTCCTATATTGGAGCCATTATTAATTTTTGGCTTTTTTACTTACTTAATTAATTACACTTACTTTTATGATATAAATGCATTTATTAGAATTAAATCCATACATGTTTATTAGTTTAAATACAGAGAAGGAGATCTTCATATAAATGAAAGTAGAGGCAGACAGAGGAACAGTGAGGTTATATGGGAGCTGGCCTCTTCAGCAGCAACAGAGTACACCTGTGAGCCGATAAAACAAAATAAATAAATAAACCAATGAATAAATAAAATAATAAATCCAGCCTTAAGACACTATGCCCTGCTTTTAAACTGTCTCTGTAATTGAGCACCCTCAAGTGGCGCTGTCTGACCTGCTTTGCCTGTCGTATTGAATTTTATCATGCTTAACAGAATGCGATGGCATGTTGTAGGGTCTGTGCCATTCTTTAAAAATGTGGAAGATTTTATCAACTTTTGTACTACAGATTATGAGTTGTTCATTATACAATTATGATTAAGTAAGCATGTGTAAAACATTTAGAAACATGGCTCTAATTAAGCTGTATGATGAAAGCCAGAGTCCATACTGTGACTTTATGCTCATTATGCACTTTATGCCACAAGGAAATACATGGTCTTTAAATGCATCCATGATAGCAGGTATTGGTAAACACCTA
Organism: Corydoras sp. C115; assembly: GCA_019802505.1. Classification (NCBI taxonomy): domain Eukaryota; kingdom Metazoa; phylum Chordata; class Actinopteri; order Siluriformes; family Callichthyidae; genus Corydoras; species Corydoras sp. C115. The sequence continues at coordinate 1,562,169 of JAFMOC010000004.1, forward strand.
AAGCTAATGTTAAAATAATGGCTGAAATTGCAAGATTGTGCAAAATGGATGCACACCCTTATATGGCAAAAGACTTAACTTTCTAGTCTTAACTCTCTGATCAGTGCAGTGATTTTCTCCTTCACACCAAGACAACAATATGGGCCAAACCACAAACATGCAAAATAATAAGCTTTTAATAGTTGGAACAACTGCCTATTTTAATTCTAAATAATTATATAATAATTAATAATAAATAATAAATTCTAAATAATAATTCTATAACATAAATACATAAACTAATTATGATGTAGTGTTACTATTTGATTTAATTTAAATCACTTTAGATTCAGATTACAATTACAAAATAATAATTAAACCTTTAGGGAAAACCCATATGTACTGTATTTTAAAGTTTTACTTATACTATTATACCAATAGTTTTTCCAATAGTAAAAAGATATCAAGGGTTTGATCATTGTCATGCTTTTTTAGTGCATTCGCGTATGTGTGGTCAGCTAAAGACTTTTGAGGCTTGTTTGCAAATCTAGTCTGGGATTACATGAAGAGACAGAACAAGAGGGAAAGTCAAAATGGTCAGAAGGACCAGTGAATAGGAACAACTGTCCGCAAGTGCATTTCTATCTGTGCACTAGCAAACTTAGTTTATAAATAAGATTTACACTTGTCATTATGGTTTATTGAATGATTTCATGTATCCTGTGTAACATTACACGTGTCACATGCACCTGACTTACTCAAAGATAAGCAATTATTAAAGTCTTAATATCCTTTGAGCAAACTAATTTTAAATGTGATATTTATTAATGAGCATTTATGGCAAAATAAATAATGCTGATAAAGCAGCATTAAACAAACAAAGGCAGGCCAGACAGCACCTGTTTCTGCAATCAAGCACATGGTCTCAGGGCTTTAGGGACAGTCTGTTTAATGGGCTGACAAGAGCACAAGGACATCAGCAGCTACAGATATACCTGGCTGTGTACTGAAGTGATAAGCTCCCAACCTCCTGCTGCTCTTCAGCCCCTCTGTACATTCAATACATTCTTCTTTGCTTCACCACATTCTGCTATTCCCCAGAAACTCCAGAACAATACAGCTATTGCAGCTTGAATGTAATATGACACACTGCATTGGCATGCATTTTTTTCTCATTGATTGATTGATTGAAAAAAAAATCCTTTTGGTTCACATGCTATAGGATAGAATTTAATGTGTGAATTAAAGAAAGAGAGGAAGAAGTAAAACCCGAAGCACTATGTTTAAATGGTTTTGTGACCCAATATTAATATTTAAAAATCACTCTGAGGATGATTAAGTGCACTTGGGTCTCAGGGCAGCCTTTCCAAATAATTAGGTGGTAAAGAAAAGGGTGTTAATGGGCTGGATCTTCACTTTTTTTAGAATTATTTAATATTAATAATTATTAAATCCTGACTGAGGTGATTTTTATTTTTTTGTATACATGACAAAATGTCTTAAACTTATTTAGCTGTAAGAAGTATGACAACTAGATTTAATGATAAATAGATAATAGATTAACATTATTTTATTATGCTATTTTGTAAGTATAAACCAATTTAGAATGTAATGCCTGAAACACACTGTGTCCCTTTTAATCAGTAATTATCTATTGTCTGATTTTTTTTTTTCACTAGTCTACAGTAATAAAATTTGCAATATGTCTGGTATGATCTTGCTGAAATTTCCATAGATGTCCAGGTAAAAAGACGTCACATGGTCACACGTGGTGAGAACACATGACTCTCTAAAATCCTATTATATGCCTCCTCTTTAATGATATTTGAACTCCACAAGTTGATCAGAAACCGTATGCTAGAACCAAATACACTTTTTTATCATTATGGGCTGACATGTAAAGCCACCATAACTACATAAATACAAGCTTACATAAATGTACAAGCTTTGAGTATCATGCTCCACAGCATCCCCCCTCCTCTTTTTATCTCCTTTAATGTCCTGCACAGACACAGACTGTCACCTGAATATGAGGCAGATGAGACAATTGTTTCCTTGCGTCCTCAGTTCTGCCCCCCATTCACAAGCCAGTGTCCCATGGCTTCTGTTACTGTTAAGGTAACCTTTTTTGACCTTGACATGAAAAACAGCCTTTTTGCTACAACACAAATACTTTTATTGCAAATGCAAGTTTAAATGTAAACTTGTCTTACTTTGTTATATAATGACAATGTTATACATAGTCTAGCTCTTCAGGTTTACTTAAATGTTATAGAAAACATTTTATTTTGCCTAAATTTTTAGTGTGTTACAGGCATGAAATTCTATTTGTTAGTTTAACTTATAATTAGGATAGTCCAAGACAACATTGCTACATTGTGTGTTTGTGTGTGTGTGTGTGTGTGTGTGTGTGTTTTCTATTTTTGATAGAAAAATAGCTATTCTCTGTTATACAATTTCACAAATTGTTCAAATTTTGTATTCTGTATTTCAACAAATGTTCTTACATGTTTAAGCCTGCAAAGTGTTCATTTTAGTAGCTGAGCTGAAATATATAAAATTTAAATTCAACACAATTCAAACAACAATTCAAAAAGAATATCTGCTAAAGAAATTATGATGAATAGTCATAAACGTAGCTTTGAAAGTCTGATTGACTTTTGATGTAACCAAACCCAAAACCACTAGTCACGTTGTGCTAGACTTAAATTACATTTCCTCTCTTTCTTCCTCCTATTTAACAAGTTTTGATTACCTGTTTATCTCTTTACCTCCTTCCATTCTCTCTCATGGGCATGTATGTGTGACTGCTTTATAAGTGTTTGTATAAATAACATACTCCTGGATGGTTCCTTACCACAGAAGCTCAGTGTAAACCTTACTACTCGGACTATTCTCCTACTCGACGACTCATCCACAAGATATGCACCAGCCACTACCTGGATCTGTTTATCACAATTGTGATAGGTCTCAACGTAATCACTATGTCAATGGAACACTATCAGCAGCCAAAGGTATGCATATAATATGTTCATTCACATAATTAAATGCTTAATATTATATGTTTTACATTCAATTTAGATTTAGAACTTTTATACAGATTGTGCACATCTCATAGAAATAAAAATATATACATATTTAAAATTAAAAAGCTCTGACTTCAGGTGGCATGTTAAGTTTTAAAAAATATTAAGAGTGTAATTAAATAAAACTGAACAAATATGGTTTGTTTAGTAGTGGTGCCTAAGAGCAAGCCTTTACTTTCTAAAAAGTACATGGCATCATGGCTTAAGGTTGCAAAGTGACATCTTAACAAACCACAAAACTTCTGGAACAATGTAATTAGATAGACAAAGAAGAGATGCTTGGCCATAAGTCACTGTGTTTAGAAACCAAACACAGTATATCAGCACAATCGTGTTGTGCCTAGTGTTGGTGAGGTAAAGATTTGGGCTTGTTTTGTAGAGAAGCTTAATCATGTGGTCATTAAACTTACACTCAATGGGTAAATACAGTGACAGAACCTTTTAAAGTGATGTGCCCAAAAACCTGAACATTATAGATTGAATGTTATATGTTGAAGCCTTAAATTATCCTTATTTTATATTTTTTGTTAAATAAATACCAACCATTTTGTATTTTGGTACATGTAATATTTCACTGTCATGATCATGTTAAAACTCACTGGCATGTTTATAGAACAAATCTATGTTAGTGCTTTTTTCTTTCGGAAGCGTCCTTCCATGAAAGTAATATCCACCATGAAGTGATAAACTTGGCTGGCTATAAAGCATAGGTAAGCACTATTTTCTAAACCTCCATCCAACGTATCAGAGGACCTAAGAGATGCTAAGTGGACAATGGCCCTTTCTATTGACTGACAAGTTTTGTGATCAGGCTTGTTAGAATGGAGTTTAGCATAACATTCAGCTGAAGTTTGCAAGAGTATCCACCCATTTGACAGAATGATTCTTGGCATCTTCTGACCCTTTAACCCTTCTGACAATTCCAAAAAAACATTTCCCATGATCATACTATTCTCTGTGTATCCTTGGCACCATTATCTAGGAAAACCAAGTTTTGAAGTTTGCACTTTTAGGAGAACACTGACAACAATGTTAATGACATGGTTGTCAAAAGAAAGTTGCTGTTCTAAATCAAATCAAAAACATAAAGATAAATCAAAAATAACATTTCTGACCATTTGCAATTTTGTTGCATTATTTTTGGCTTAAATGAGTATTTTGTTTGGAGAAAGAAAAAAAAATGCATTGCAGCATAAAAATATTAATCCTATACATGAAACATTGGGGTCATAGTTTTGGCCGCAGTTGCGACATCTGGGTCAGAATGCTTGTCTTCATTAGTAAAGCAATAAATGCTGATTTATGCTAAATATATTTTATTACTACTAAGATTATTAATTATATTTTACAATTGGATCAAATACAAATAATTTATGCAGAAATGAAAAATCTATGTCTAGTTCACAAACCAGGGCACCACTGTACGTACATAACATAATATGGTTTTAAGGGCAAAAATATAATGTGTCATTGTATCTGACATGTTGAGACTGTACTATCACAAAGATTGATTTGTACTTAGCAGTAGCCGAGGGGTATCTTTCTTCTTATGCATATTATGTTCCATGCGTCAGTAAGCTATGATGAGACTGTAGAGTCTGTCTGATTATGCCTATAATCATCAGAGCTGGTATTTTGGTATTTTCCTCTAAATGAGCTTTTCTACTAGGGCTTTCCCAGGCATTAACCCTGTTGGTAATAAATCCCTGACCTGTGGCTATAAATAGATGGCTGTTTTCATTAACAGCAAAATGTGGAAAGGAGAATAGATGAGGTGATAGGGTCAATAGATTTTAGATTTAGTGACAAGCTTTAGCCTACCCATAATTAGTGTATGACATTCTAAGATGGATGAATAAGCAGCGTTGGCCTTCGTTTATGGTAAATGTTAACTGCTGCTTACTCTCATCTTTGGAAAGGTATAATAAATCTTTTTTTTTACCCTTTTGATTAACACACAGTTTAAAATGTTGTTTCCTAATTTATTAGCCCTACCTGTTACGTGTGTGTCTGTGTGGGTGACAGAGACTGCAAAAACAGGCTTATGTTTGACAATGCAGCTGTTAGAACTTGTTCCACACTTACCGCCAGAAACATCTTAAAGGCTTACACATATAACAAATTTTTGAATTATGTAAAATTCAGTATTCACCCTCCCAAAAATGCAAATTTTTAGCATTTCATTTTTAATTATTTTTTCCAGATTTTTTCAGAATATCTATTTAGTATCGACATATTTTATTATTTTTTTTACACCTCTACTAGAATAGATTAAAAAAAATAAGTGACTGATAAAGAGCAGTCAGTACTCAGGGAATCATATTTTTTATAATTGATTTTCTTTTGATGTGCAGGTACTAGATGAGGCACTTAAAATCTGTAACTACATTTTCACCATCATCTTCGTCTTAGAGTCTGTTTTCAAGCTTGTGGCATTTGGATTTCGCCGCTTCTTTAAAGACAGGTAAGATATGCAGAGAATCAGCTTTACTTGAACTTTTCAACATTTACAGATAATTGCCAAATATGCATCAAGGGAATAAAGAGAAACCAATAAATTATTTTAGTTATTTTTCAAATATCATAATTTCAATAATATCAATAATAAAAAAGTTAAAATGCCAAATTCAAGTCAACAAGTATAATAGATTGTAGTTGTATGTTATTGTTCTAACTCATCTTTCAGTGCTGTATGTGTTGAGGGCCAAAGGAAATTGGTCACCCCTGATGTTGATGCATATGAAGAAAGTACGACAGGATAAATTAAAACATGGGCTCAGATGATCTTTTAAATACTAATTATTACCTAGTGTGGAGTAAAATAAGAGTAAATCTGAGTTTATGAACCAACCAGCTTTGAAGAATGTTATAAACGAATCACAATATATTTCTAGAAATTGCTTTTAAATTGACCCTAACAAAATGTGTGGTTATAATTAGCAATTTCAATGTGTTGCCTCATACATAGGGCTACTAGACATCTGGAATTGGGTTGTATTTAAATAAATACAAAACAATGAACATTTTACATAGGATAATGATTGAAAAAGCATGGCCTCAGGGAAGTGATACATTTTTGGGGGCTGGTAGAGTAAAATATATGTTTAAATAATATTTTGGATTCTATGGTGTGAGCAAAAATAAATAAACAAACATGTAATGCTTAATAACCTGTTTCTGTGTTCTATAGATGGAACCAGTTGGATTTAGCCATTGTTTTGCTCTCCATTATGGGTATAACACTTGAGGAAATTGAGGTCAATGCCTCACTTCCAATCAACCCTACTATCATCCGCATCATGAGGGTCCTGCGTATTGCTCGTGGTAAATGCTTTACCACTTATTTGTCTCCTCCTTTCTGCTTTACTTCCTGCCTGAAACTTTTTTATAAAGTAATATCAGAAGTACATACAAATAATTAATGATTTTTTTGTTCTTATCAAACAAAAAATGTGTATTTTCAGGAAACAACTAGCACTATCCAGAAATTATTTAAGCCATTTAATGACCAAGGAGATACATATTTACTCTTAAAAGATTAACAATTGTTTATTAATTTATTAGTTATTACTTTCTTTATAAAGTATTTAACTTTTATATAACTAGAATCTACCATAAACTTAGCCTTAACTTAGCATAAACCTTACTTTAACTAATTTGGTGTTATTTTTATTTTATTTTTTTTTTTTCTTCCATGGGCACCAAATAAGCAAAGATTGTTTTGATTCTATTGTCATTGCAGTACTAAAACTTTTGAAGATGGCAGTGGGAATGCGAGCCCTGTTAGACACAGTTATCCAGGCTCTACCTCAGGTAATAAAACCACAGTGTTGTCCTTCCTACATTCTGGTCCTTATCAGATCTGACATATATACTAGCTGACCAAAAAAGCATTGGCTTTTTAAACTTGCCTAATTTCTGTAGGCAAGATAAAAAGTATGGAGATAGCAAAATTAGAGAAAGACCTATAGAAATATAGCAAATACAGCAGGAGCCAGAAACATTACCAGCTCAGTATGCCCACTCAAATGCTATCAGGTTTTGTGGCTCCCCGCTGAAGGCCTTTTGATTTTAAATCATGCTGCACCACAGGATGCTCCCTTAATTTTAATAAATCAGAAATTTGTGAGTTAGAATAATTGTGAGTTCTTTATGTTTTTGCCTAGGTTATTTTAAGTTTCTGAAATACACCTGAAGCTAGTAGCATAACGGTTACACTCTGTATCATTTAACTGGACCACATTTAGATTTAATTATTATATGCAATTGCTATTGACAGTGTTTCAATAGCCTTATGAAGAATTATTTCTATCCAGAGTTTAATCAATTCATTGTGTAAGATATTTCCAGCACATGCAAAAACTTTTAAAAGGTCAGGAATGATGGCCAAGTGAAAATGATTCCTCATGCATCCTGAACTACTTTACAATGATTTGAGCTTGATCGGTCTTGCCATTAGCATCTGAATCACAGTAGTATGTTTTATCAAACAAACTACAAGGCACATCCTTCGCTTTATACTACTGCTTAAGTCTGTTGGAAGGTTGGAAAATGCACAGACCTAAAGAATGCAAATGTATCTTTTTTCGCAACTCCTAAACTAAAACAAAGCATTTTCCATTTGCTTTAATTCAACCTCTTTGTTTATTGCACTAAATGACGCTAGTTATGCTGTTGTACATAGCAACCACTGTTGTTTACCATATGTAGCCATTGAGTAGAAACTTCTGAACTTTTGAACCTTACAGATCTAATCACAGGGAATGGACCTGAAATTCTCTCACCCCATAGCTCTCTTGTTGCTTGGCTCTCAGAAGGTGTTGTTTCTGGATCTACTCTGTCAGTCTTGTCCTTTCATGCTTCAGATAAAACCCATCTGGCTTTGTGACTCAGATTGCTGTCTCTTTTTGTCTTTGTCTGTCTGTCTCTCTCTCTATCTCTCTCTCTCGCACACACATGCTCATTTTTAATTTCTGTATCTCTTTTTTACCCACTGTATCTCATTCTGTATTATTCTCTCTCTCTTTTCCTCCCTCGCTATCTTTATCTGTCTCTGTACAGGTGGGGAATCTGGGTCTTCTCTTCATGCTTCTCTTCTTTATCTTCGCAGCATTGGGAGTAGAACTGTTCGGTGATCTGAGTAAGCACACCGCATGAAGACTTTTTCACACACACGCACACACCTTACAATGCATGTTGTTTCATGATCAACAGGAACATGAAGGGTTCTTGTGAAGCAGTTTTTCTGATGTTCTTTATCTCACCATCTTAATTGGATGCACCTAAGAAGGTCCCTGGTATAGTAACTCAGTTGCTGTATATATCAGTCATGGAGTTTGGTTGATATGAGGATTTAAAAATATCTGTTTAGAGTACTTGGAATTCTGCAAAGATTTTGCAACAATTGAAGAGCAAGAAAGGATCAATAGATCTAACCTTATCAAGAATGATTTATTGACTTCAGAGGAAATAAGTGTGTGTGTGTAATTTACAACTCTCTAATAATATACACACATTCACAAAATGATCCACACCATAATCAATAAAGGCAGTACTTAAATACAAAAGGAATATAAATAAAATACAACTAAACAGCATGAGGGGGACAAAGTAACACATGAAAAATAAAACATGGATAACAGGAAAGTGTATAACTCACAGACCTCTTAACAATGTGTTCATATTACAAAAAAACTACTAAGGCAGCAACTTAAAGAAACATTGTTTAATGTTTAACCTTAAAACCAAGTTAAGGTTAAGGTTAAGTTAAGGACAGAGCGTTAATCTTTCGCTGGGCACACACTTACTCACACAGACACACACACACACTAACACACTCTATATTGGGTAATTTGGAGAATTCAAATGACCTTGATCAATGTTTTTGGACTGTGGGAGGAAAGCGGAGAACCCGGAGGAAACCTACGCAGACACGGGGAGAACATGGAAACTCCACCCAGATTAAGGATTCATTCATTAACAAATGATTATGACAAGTATTATAATTCATTTATACTTTATAAAGCTTTATAAATGCACTTATAATGCATTATGCATACCGGATTTAGGTAAAGTGTTATATAAGTGTTATATAAGAATATCTTACTACCCTCGATACTGAGTTTAATTTTTAGCAACTTTGATGTTACCACCTATGTCCCCAATAAGGAGTAAGTGACCTAGCAAAGGACAAAAAATGACTCACAACCAACTTTTTGGCACAACAACACGAGCATCCAGCTTGGGGTTGTTGCTGCATGACAGACCCCATCCCCACCTTTAGTGACTACATTTCAGAGTGTGACATGTCCCTATCTTGCCTTCTGTCTTAAGTCCATACCCAATTCCAGGGAATATATAAGCCAGCTACTGCATTACAATTTTTTACCCCAAAGGTTGCTTATATTCACACTCTTGTCCCTTCACTGATGGTGCTCATTTTTCTCATTCCTCTGAGAACATTGCTTGGCCCTTGTTTTCATCTTGGGAATTCTCTTAGCCTTTTTGCTCTATTTGGAAAATGAGTCTTCCATCTGATTCTCTAATGGATTTCAGTTCTCATGCCAGTTGCTCATTTCTGTGCTAGGCTGAGATCCTCATTCTCTCTTCTGTTGTTATAGGAGCCCTCTGGCTTTAGAGAGCTACTTGCTCCATCTTTGGATCCTGCTGATTATTGGTTTCATTTGGAAAACGTGATTATAATTAGTCATATTTTGTCACCGCTGCTAGGATTTAAGGAGGGCACAGTGTATATTGTATCTGCCCAAACTTGCAGAACCAGCCTACCAGACTTTTTGTCCAAGCATCCCTCACTCAGAGCCTGCAGACCTTACACAAAGTTAATCCTTAATTAGATTTGTATCACATTTTTTGCTAGATCATAATTTTCACTCATGGTGACTACCCATTTTGAATGATTGTGTTTTACTATCACTTCCTTCTTCTATAGTTTTCTTTGTCAGTGATTTTTTTTTTTATCACATTTGAAGTTACGCTGTTTTCTCTTCAGTTTATAGCATGGCTTATTACTGTATCCCCACAATACAGAATTTTAGTATATATGCTAGTGTGTCCTGATTTGCTTCTGTTTTGTCTTTTTTGTCATAATAATAGTAATTATACTGTCAACACAAGGAGGATGGTTACCCCAATGAGCCATGGTCCTCACTAGATGTCTTTCTATATATACAAATGGTTTGTCCTTGCCACTTTCACTTCAGCTTGAAGTTCAGGCCTAAGGAATTTTAAATCTGTTTTGAGACAATTAAATGACCATGCAATCTTGAAACATACAGTCCATGCAGTGGTAGACACAGTTATTTCCACCAAAATAGCTTTGTATTACAACCTCCCATCTGAGATTAAGATGGCCAGACTGAGGAGAGAATATGTTGTGTAACTCCATTTGTAAATGTGCACCATCAGTGGCTTACACTCAAGTCAAGTACATATCAAATCAAAGTTTTACTTTTGGAAGGTCCCTTGTCTCAGTTTTCTTATATGACATCCAGAATGCCCAAAAAAGCAAATAAAAAGGGAAAACCCCATGGATATTTGTGGGTGTTCTTGCGTGGCAAACAACAGGGAATAGGGGCTAAACAACCCATTAGTTGATTTAATCCCCAATAGTTTGTATAGTGTTTGTGACAATCTTTTTCTGTAATTTGACATGAAAGATGATATTGAAGAGTGCTTGAATAATGTTATTGCATTGCATTGCTATTTTGTTTGGCATTATCCATCAGAACAGTGCTATCCCTATACTAACTGATCTATTGGCCCAACAAGAGTCTTTCCAACTCTTTTAAATAAAAACTCAATTAATAATGCACAGCCAGTAAAAGTGGACCATAAGACAGTCAAGTCTTCTGCCCTTTACTATTTTTCTGTGAACATAACCAGGGACCAACTAAGAAATACCTACTGTAGTTTAGGGTTTCAATAGGGATCAAGAAAAATGACTGTGTTATAAAGAAAATGGACTACACCATAAAAAGTGAATAGTACAGTATTCGTTCATGTTATATTGGTTTCTTTTAGGACAAAAAAACGCAAGTAAGGATTACTGTTAAATATTATTATTTTGTCATTTAACTTTAACATTTAACTATGGAACAAATTATGCAATACACAAGTGAAAATTCCAAGTTCCAATTTTTAGCATTCATATACAGTTACACAAAGTAACTTTAAATGAGTTGTTTTAGTCCCCTGAAAAGCAAGCTAGTGGTTGGGTAAGAATAGGGACAGAATATTGGGACAGAATATTTTGGGGGCATATAATATAACCTATACAATGCGAGGAAAGATGTGTGAAAGCATAATGGTATACTTTGAGTCACACTATAACATTTAGTCAAAAATGGGTTTTGTATGAAGCTCAATGTACTTTGAGTGTGTGTGTATTTATATATATATATATATATATATATATATATATATATATATATATATATATATATATATATATATATATATATATATATATATATAATGCATGTGTTTTCCCTAATAATTGGTCCGTTTTAAAGAGGATCAATATTAGTGTAAACTGGCCTGCAGATTATGCATACATTTATTATACCAGTGGTTCACTGGGGTGGTTTGTATATTTACCTTGGTATTATTGATTAACAGGTCAGCTTTAAATAATTTTTAAATCCAGTACATCTCAAATTTGTTTTAATACAATACATTGCCACAATGACTCCAAAGTCCAAATGATAGAGTAAAATGTGTAGTATTGTATTAAAATTTTTGATTGTATAAACACAAGTTATAATGTATACCAGAGACATGCAGTGGATGTGTATTACTTAAGACTTATTTATGAACCATGCTTTGTTATAGTATGTGACGAGACACACCCCTGTGAGGGCCTTGGTCGCTACGCCACATTTAAGAACTTTGGCATGGCCTTTCTTCTGCTATTTCGTGTTTCCACTGGTGATAACTGGAATGGCATAATGAAGGTACAGCTACCGTTCTACCCATCATCAGAATTTATTTAAGCATTTATCATGCTTACATCAATTGTGTTATTTTATGTTTACTATTTGTATGTGTACACAATGGCATTTCAGGACACACTACGAGACTGTGCTCAGGATACTGGAACTTGCTACAACACAGTGGTGTCTCCAATTTACTTTGTGTCTTTCGTGCTTACGGCTCAATTTGTTCTGGTTAATGTGGTGATTGCTGTCCTCATGAAACACCTGGAGGAGAGCAACAAAGAGGCTAAAGAAGAGGCAGAGCTAGAGGCAGAGATGGAACTTGAGGCAGCAGGTGGAGATGGAATCATTACTGGCAGACACATCTCCCCTCTTGCCTTGAAGGATATGGGTGGGCCTACAGGTTCTTGCTGGATCACTCGGGACTCTCAGGACAGAGGTTACCCGACTGACAGCCCACCAGCTGCAATACGCAGAGACTCATCGACACACATAAACACAGACCTTCCTCATGGTCAAGAGCCCACATTACAGGTGAGAAAAAGTCATTGCATTATGAATTGCTTCATTTCATTGTTTCTATAAGGATGAACTTTCTGAGAATGTAGAATATTAGAGTTGGCTCCAATAACTGCGCTGGCAGCTGTGCAAGAGTTATTATACAGCAACAACAAATACATGATCCATACAGTACATAAAAGAAAGAGTATGGTTTAAAGAAAAAGCTTAGGGCTAGGTCTAGGAAAAAAAATTTCATCGCTATGCATAAAACAGTTCACCCTGTAAAAATTGACACCTATACAGCTATACACCTATCCGTTTGATGTATGCCACCTTGCCAACCAAAAAGAGAGACAGCATCTCTCTCCACATGTCCTAAGCCCTTAAGGTAAAACATGTCCTGCTGTCTTTATAACAATAAATATGTATAAACTGATATAATAGACTGTTTTGTTATAATAAGTAATAAAGTAATTACTTGTTAACTATAATACCATCGTATGTCGTAAATATGAGTACAGGAATTAAAGGTGGATAGATACATGGTGAAGTGTGTAAGTACAGATTAGAACAAAAGTAAATGATGAGGTGGTTGGAATAAACTGTAACTATATGAAGTAATTCCCCATCTGGGTGGAGTTTCCATGTTCTCTCCGTGTCCGCGTGGGTTTCCTCCGGGTTCTCCGGTTTCCTCCCACAGTCCAAAAACATGGATCAAGTCAATTGAGTTCCTCAAATTGCCCCATATTGAGTGTGTGTGTGTGTGTGTGTGTGAGTGAGTGTGTGCCCAGCGATAGATTGGCGCTCTGTCCTGGGTGTATCTGCCCAGCGCCCGAAACGTTCTCCCCTGGATGGGCATGGGGAACTCCCCCGCGACCCTAATAGAGGATAAAGCGGAAGCAATATTTCCAAATTTGGGTCACACAATGTTATGGTCACTGTGGTTTATATATTTATTTACTTATTCACAGATGTTACAGTATTATTTGAACATCTTAATACATTAGGCTCTATAGTGGTGTGTTTTAGTTGTTTGTTTTATTTGAACATCTTTTTTAGCTCTTTTTGCTGTTTTATGTTTTTCTGAATTATAACCATGCTGTTTTCTTTGTTTAACTCAAAGCAAGCAGAGGTCAATCTGGTGCCATGGGAAAGCACTGATACATCAACTTGTTTTTGTTGTGCCTGGCTATTTCTAGATTGCCATTTTTGAGTTAATGCTGACCTTCATATCAACATCTATCTCTCCCATCCGCTGCTATACTAGTGTATTTTATTCCTGGCCAGGAGTGTTTTTGCTTACACCCAAACCTCAGCATCAGAGTTATTGTGCTCCCCAGTGGAGGCTTTTGGTAGTACAGAATAGACATGTAATTGGACAAATTTCACATTTTACAAATTTTTTAATTTCTCACATGGAAATAAACAAACTTGATTGGTAATTATTCTTCATGGTAATACAGGAAAACATTTGCTCCTTATTAGTTTATTACAAACAGTTTAAATGACAACTGGCAGATATACTTACTTTATACTTTTAGCTGCCTTACTATTTTCTATCCATCCATTATCTTCCGCTTTTTCCTCTAGTAGGGTCACGGTGGGGATCCCCATGCCCATCCAGGGGAGAAAGTTTCAGGCGCTGGGCAGATAGACCCAGGACAGGGCGCCAATCCATCACTGGGCACACACTCACTCACACAGACACACTTTATATGGGGCAATTTTTGGAGAATTCAATTGACTTGATCCATGTTTTTGGACTGTGGGAGGAAACCCACGCGGACACGGGGAGAACATGGAAACTCCACCCAGATTGGGATTTGAACCGGGAATCCCTAGTGCTGAGAGGCGAACGTGCTAACCACTAAGCCACCGTGCCACCCCTTACTATTTTAAATTTGTTTATTTTACAAATCTGACACATACCTGGCATTTTATTATCACACTGGTTTAAATTAAGCTGCTTTTAACCAGTGTGTGTTAAATAAAAAAAATTACTTTGTAATTCACCACTGTAATACAAACACTTTGATGTCATTTCACAAATGAAAGAAGAATGACAAGGTAAAGTAAAATTACAGGATTATAAACTTGCATGTGACAGGTTTTCATGCACTGCAGGTAACTGTTGTTCAGTGATTTAGGAAATGTATTCCAATTTACACTGCGCTTTATTTAGATGCATAGTGATAAAACGGGCATATCGGTTATGCATTTCAAATGATGACGGCACTATTTATGAAGTTTACCAAGTCAGAGGAACAAGACAAGATAAGATAGACCTTTATTTGTCCCACAACGGGAAAATTCACATTCTCAGCACCAAGTTACATTAGAAAAAGGTGAAAAAGATATTTAGCTATTTAAAAAGTTTTAAAAACAAACAAAAAATAGAAATCTACATATATACACAAGATAAATTTGAAAATTTTCAGTTATGTACAAGACATATAAGAGGAATAAAATGAAACAAATATTGCATATATGATACAGTTTGATATCTGATTAAACAGCAGAAAGGTATTGAGATGTATTGCACCATAAATAATACATTTATTGCACAGTGTTATTTTTAGTTTGGTTTGGTTTGGAGTGATTACTGAGAGCAGTGCTGATTATGCAGTCTAACTGCAGCAGGAATGAAGGACCTGTGGTAACGCTCCCTAACACACTTCGCAGCCTGTCACTAAAGGTGCTGCCCAGTGCTGCTAGAGTCTCATACATGGGGTGGGATTCATTGTCCATAAGAGTTGCTAGCTTGTTTAGCATCCTCTTGTCTCTCTCACCACCTGCATCGGGTCTAAGGGTTCCAAGGACAGAACTGGCCTTCTTAATGAGTTTGTCCATTATGTTTCTCTCTGCATTCCTGATGCTGCTGCCGCAGCGCACCGCTCCATAAAATATGGCTGATACCTCCACAGTGTCAAAAAAGGTCCTGAGGAGCACAAACGACCTTAATCTCCTCAGTAGATATAGTCTGCTCTGTCCTTTTTTTAGTCCAGTTTAGTGTTGAGGTGAACACCCAGGTACTTATACGAGTCCACCGTGTCAATGTCCATTCGCTGGATGTTCACTAGTGTTGGGAGAGGCCGACCGCGCCTACGAAAATCCACCACCAGCAACCAACAAGTTGTACCATAAAGAAATCTACTTTCTAATTTACATTAAATGTGCTTTCTTTATCCTAACCATTGGTTATTCCAACCAATAACACAGTGCTGAGCTTATTTTTTGTTTACTTTTATAAGTATCAGGTTTGACAAACAAACATGACCCATGTACGCATCAGCTGTAGGGCTGATATAGGATCTCTATATCTGTCTTTTTTTCTGTTTTATCTTCATGTTTCAATATCCATCTGTCTCTTTCTGCCTTGTTTGCAAATGGCTGGGCCTGTAGCGGAGACCCATGCTTGACTCAGTATCCCTGGTGATCCAGGGTTCACTGGAAGGAGAGCTCAGCCTAATGGACAACCTTTCAGACTCCATCTGCCACTACTATGCTCTGCCTCCTCTCCCCAGCAAATACTGCACTGAAAAACAGGTCAATGGATTCTCTGTGAATCTTGCTGCCTAACACTGCTCTGTCTCTCTTTTCTCTCTGTCCTTTTCTTTTTTAAATAAGTTTATTTAAAATTGCTGCTATGAAATTGCACCTGATGTGCCAGAGTCATGCGTGAGTGGTTATTTCATGGGAGAACAAACATCTACCAAATACAAACACAGAACTTATTGTATTATATTAGCACAAACATTAAATTGCTGATATTTTTAAGCTAATGAATTTACATACACAATTTTAATGGTTTTAAATTGACTGATTGCAAGCTAGTTAGCAGACATGTAAGAAGCAGTATCAATACAGATTTTACTGTTTGCCTTTTTACAAACTAAAGCCTAAAGACAAACACTTCAAAATATATATTTAGCTTACACAGAAAATATAAAAAAATACATCAGTTTTCTAGCACAGTGAATTACTGTGATGTGTCTTTCTAAATGCGTTTTGACAGGCAGGCTTTGTACTCACAGTGGCCTCATCTCTTCCTCTTCAGATTCCCCTAGCTGAGATGGAGGCTCTGTCTCTGGCATCGGAGAAATCCTGGTCCTTAGCTCTGACGGATGACTCTGTCCCTGATGATTTTAAACCCCCATTACTAACCAGTCTGGTGTGCAATGTACTTAACAGTAGCGCAATGTTAGAAGTTGCTTAATGCTTCCTAATAGAGCTTCCAGTTTTATCATACATTATGTCACAGATTAAAAAAGGAATGAAATTCTGTATCCACAATAATTTTACAGATAAATTCTTTAATGAAGATTCTAAATCATTCTGCTCAGGTGCTACAGTTTTAACTTTAATTACTGATCATTATTACAAAGCATTGTAAACAGGTTTTGGCAATGCTAGATGTAGTAAATTGAAACTGTAAATTTGGCTTTTTACTCCCTGTGATTAGAGTACTTTTTAAAATATATTAATAGTTAGATTCCACTAGGAATACTGCAATATTCATATTATTATATGTATCCTTTACTTAGCTATCCGGGACCCTATATGAAAAGATGCAGTCCTTCATATTTGTCTGGAAGCTCTTAGGAATTTAGGCATCCACTTTCTCTTTTTTCTCTCCTGCCATACCTCATCAATCTGGTCTATGTTAAGTCCAGTAGAGTTGTCCTGCTCCATGCTTATTTCCTGGCCAGGTGTCCCACCTGTCCTTGTCTTGTCCTACACATTTCGACATGTCTATATGTTGTGTTATCTTTGGCAACAATGCATACATCACTTTTTATGTACAAGTATATATGTGAATGTATGTTTCATGATTCCCATTTGTTTAATGTCTAATCTGTAAACATTTTCATGGTCTGTTGTTTCATGACATGTCTGTTACTTCCTAAGGACATATGGATTGCCTTGTCATTTTTAATAAAGTATTAAAGGCTAAACATATGACGTTGAAAGGGAGGAGCCTGTTAAATATATATAAAAACTGATATCAGTTTAACACAGTCAATTACATGACTGAAATTAAATCTAAGTCTCCTCCCTGAGGCAAATATGTGCCTTTCATTGTGTGCTAACCTGTCCTATAGGTGCTGTGTGTATGTTTAGAAGGAAATGGACCTGGTTCTAACTCCCCAAACCTGAATGGATCTTGCCTTTTAACTTGCCCCTTTTTCTCTCTGCCCTTAGAATATAGATCAACCAGAACCTACAGAGCCTGTGCTACCACACCAACATGTAGAAGATCATCTTCTGTGTGTAAAGAAGACTTCAGTGGGCCGTGCACACTCACTACCTAATGACAGCTATATGTTCCTTCCCCAGCAGCCCATCCCTACATCTTCAGTATCCTCGGTTCACCAGTCAGGTAAATAAACTGTAGTCTACAAAGTTTTTAAAAAATTAAATGGAAGTTAGAAGAAATATTCTGATTACAAGTAGTAGACAGTTTTTTTTATACAGCCAAAAAACAGTCATGTGCTTAAAGGTAACCTTCAACATATTGGTATTTATCCATCCATCCATTATCTTCCGCTTCATCCTATATTAGGGTCGCGGGGGGGGGTTTCCCCATGCCCATCCAGGGGAGAACGTTTCGGGCGCTGGGCAGATACACCCAGGACAGGGCACCAATCTATCACTGGGCACACACTCACTCACTCACACAGACACATACACACTCTATATGGGGCAATTTGGAGAACTCAATTGACTTGATCCATGTTTTTTGGACTGTGGGAGGAAACCGGAGAACCCAGATGAAACCCACGCAGACACGGGGAGAACATGGATACTCCACCCAGATGGGGATTCGAACCGGGAACCCCTAGTGCTGAGAGGCGAATGTGCTAACCACTAAGCCACCGTGCCGCCGTATTGGTATTTAATAAGAAATACATTTGAACTACTAAATTTACTAAAATAAAAAAAAATGAATAAAAAAAACAAGCACACAACTGTGTAAATTATCCACCAACCCCAGCTCCTGGTCCCAGCATCTTTTGTGGGCAGAATTCGCCCACACTGTGCCAGTTTGGGTACCCACCCCCAATGTTTAGGGGGGAAAAAAAGAGATTGAGGTTGCTCTGTCAGGCACAAAGCTAGGTCATTGCTATGGCAGGCCCACAAACTCGAAAAGGCACCTGGCTTTGACATTCCATCAGGGCCAGCCAGTTTAGCTCTCCACAATGGACTTTCTTTGTTGCATTATTCATTATCATTTACCAAATTGATTTTAATTTGGTCATTCGGTGCCTTTTTTCATCTAAAGTGTCTCACAAGTATCCCAAATTAATGTTCAGAACAATGGATCAACCATGGTAATGCACCCCTGGAGCAATGAGCGATAAGGGCCTTGCTCAAGGACCCACATTGTTAACTTCACAGGAACCACCAACCTTCAGCTTTATGCACAATAACACTGAATCTCATCCCTAAAGCTGTTTTTTTGCAGCAATGCCCTGACCACCGTTTCTTCCAACCATCTCAGTGATGGTGCAGAAGCTTACATTGTTAAAATAAACCCTAGATAACCATAGGGTATTTGGTCAGACTCTAAACCTGGTAGGTTGATCACTCCAGAAGAAGGTCCCTGAGTCCTTGCTAGACAGATATCGGATCTGAATCAAATCCTTCCTGTCATAATAGTTAAGGTGGTTTGAGGAAATCAGGTGCCAACTATGGCAAAAATTCAGTGTAGCAAAGGTTTAGGAGACTGAGGACTGAGGCAAGATGAACTTAGAACTGACTTTAATTTTATTATTGTCACAATAAAATCAAAAGGTTTTAATGAATGCTTTTTAGCACATGCCACACACACACACTTACATAGATAATTAACACATTACTTTTGCAGATGTCTCTGCCAACTGTTTCTGGTCCTTGAACTCAACATCCTATTCACAAACTGAAGCATAATCACTCCCCAGCTGTCACAGTCACAAAGACAGAGCAGAACCTGGTTGTCAGTTTTATGATACAGTGAAGAAAAAAATGTCAATCATGTCGTTTGGTCCTCATGTAGCTGCTAACAGACTGCATTGTTTAGTGTAACAATGGACTATTTTGAATGTAATATAATTCCTTTTAGTCACTCTTTTATAACAACAATAAACCACTTAAGGGAGTACATTACTGCCTGAGAGAGGCAGAGATTTCTGAGATTTCATTACTCTGCTTCACATAATACCTAAAATCATCTTCATTGTGATAAAATCAGACAGTGGTACATCTCTGTCATGACTTATTGATTTATTCATCCACTAGTATTATTTTTGAAGCAATCAATAGTAATGCATATTAATGAATATTACAACAGATTAGCAAATTGATTTACTTGGCACAATGAACAATTGTTTTATCTTTTTTGCAGGCTCTAGTGGCTCTGTACATTTTCAGATGGAGGATAGCATGCCATGTCTGACTGTACCATCAGAGCTTTTCCGGCCTATAAGTCCCCACAGTCTTTCTGATTCAGAATGTATTCCCCGCATTCCTCCCCCTCGCCAGACACATACATTCTCCCGAACCTTGCGTAGACAGGTGAGTGTTGGACTACAGAATTTAGAACACATTGAAAACTTCTTTTCAGATGACTGACAGTTAAATTGCTGTGTTCTTTGTTACATTACCTTTTCTGTTTAGTCTAGTATCTGGACATTAGTCCTTTGTTTTTCTTTACAAAGCATTGTGTTTCATGTATGCTATGTCAGTTCTTTATGCCATTATGTCTGCAATTAGGCTGTTTATGTCTTATATAGTACTGCATGATGTCAACACCTGTCATCTGTTCCACTACTTTTTTATATTCAAAATTCTTCCTGAATTCTCTCCCTTTTTTCTTTTGGCCTGTGTATCCACTAATGTCACTAAATCCAAATCAGCTCAGCATGGCACAGTACTCTGACTCCAGCCTGCTCCTGAAATACAGATATTCCTGTTGCTGAGAGAACTAAAGTGGTAGCCCCCAGCAGATTTCACACACTACAAAATCCTTCTACTTGGGCTCCCCATACATTCTCATCCTGCCTACAAACCTAACATATCCCATGTCTCTTTTTCATTACATTCTGTCTACTGTAGGAGACAACACTTATAGGTTAAAGATCAAGTAGCATATTTGCACTGTCTGTTGAAACAAAAATGGCCTTATATTTATAAGTTGGTAATGACAAATTTATGCCTGTTCAAGTACTATAATTGCATTAATGTAGCTTATAACAGTTCCTATTTAAATGTTGGGCAAAATATATATTTATGCATAATCATGGGCATATGACAGCAATATATGCATTGGTTAATGGGAATTTTTGCATTACACTTTATAAAATGCTTCTGTTTCCAATTTATGGAAATTCCAATTTATACTGTACACTACACAATTACTTTCGTGTCGTTATGCAACCACTAGATGGCATTGTATACCAGCCAAGTACCTTTATGAACACACAGTAGTAATAAAATTATCTGCCATGCATTCTTAGTCTTTCACCCAGCTCTCAAATATTGTCTGCAGCTTATTTGACATTTAACCACAGCCTTTCTCCTATTGGGATTATACCACTTGCTCTGCATGGAGTAATACCAGTCAGAGTAATATGACTTATTGCACTTAATCCTTTGGGGAGAGTTCATATTGTTGTCTTTTACAGTAGTCTTGTTGCACTGATCATTTGGTTGACAAAATATGACCCTCTGCCCTAGAAAAAAAGCAACAGTAGTACTTAAAATCAGTAGACAGAGAAAAGCAAGAGTAGGGAAAAGAGCAAATATTAATTTCTTAGTAATCTTGAGTCAATACTAAATCACAAAAAAAAACATGTGACAAGTTGAAATGTGCCAAATCAGGGAATATTATCCATCAAAGCACAAAAATAACAAGCCAAAGATTAACCAACACTTTGTATAGATACATTAATTGATACGTTGTGTAATTAAGGAAAATAATGTTTTATGTTAAATGTGAATGCTAGCCATAGCATGCTTTCATCTGGATTTTCTTACATGATTACAGATAAATCACCTAAGAATTAATTGCATTTCCAGTTCCTCAACACTGTCGACTTGCCTATGCTATTGCTTAATATTTGAAAGTTTTTTCAGTCTGGTACAAGTTTTTACTGGCCACATTTTAGCTTACATCTTTACTGTGATCTGTTCACAGACCATTATAAAGTAAGCATGCAATTTACTGACCGGTCTAAGGGGCTTTTGCTAAGGCATTAATCACCAACTTTCTAATCTCTAGGCATGTTCCTAAAGAACTGAGCCAACTGAACTGCTCTATAGTCTAAAACCTCTTTTTTTTTGTTTAAAAACTTTAAAACAGAAGTGATGTTATATTCATTAGGCAATATACAATATATATATATATATATATATATATATATATATATATATATATATATATATATATATATATATAGCTCTACAGACACATCAGTCCAGTAATTGCAAAACTAAATTCTAAGAATTTGTCCTATGACTAATGTGTATCTAAGTATAAACAAAGCAATTACAAATGACTAGATTAAAATTTTAAATGTTATTCATATAAAGATTTTTTTTGGCTTTCATGTAGTTTTCTTTCCATGCATCTATAGCAAGATCACCTTAAAACCACATGTAAATTGCATTACTATGTTATAAAACAAGAAACATCAATTTATTAGTATTATTTTTTTTTTTTTTTTTTTTTGTAGTCAGTTCTTAATTGATGTTTTTGATAAATGTCACCATTGTAGATATTGGCAAGGTGATTTGCCTTAGATTCTATTTACTGACTACCTCTAAGCATAAGCACCAGTACTCCTATAGAATAAAAAAATATTTTGTATTTGCTGGGGCAGAGAGGTTATGGAACATGGCAGACAAATTTGGAACACTACACTAAACTAACTGTTTACCTTTGCTGACTTCTCTAATTCCTTCCAGTGCCATTTTAACAAATATCTCCACCATACCTTAAACACTTTCCCCCTTCCCTTTCATTCCCCCTCTACCTGCCTACACCCACCCTCTGCTCTTCTCAGGTGGCAGTAAGCACTGACTCTCAGGAGGCTTTGAACACAGGAGGGGAAAAAGAGGGCTCCATGGGGCCCAGTGAACTATCCATTCCTCTCGCTATGTTCCCAGCCTCACAACAGCATCCTCCACTGTTCCTTGTGCCTGCTACACCAGACTCTTCTCCAAAACCAGTGTGCTGCAGTGTGCACACGCAGCAAAGCCCCCACAAACAGTACAATATCTGCTCCATGCCTGCATCTGATAAACCGGCTGAGGAGGATTTAGTGGATCAGGAGGTGTCCCAAATTATCAGATCAGGTTTCACAGATAAAGATCAGGACTGTATTAGAGGAAAAGGTCTAGAATTAGGGTTTGGAGAGAGCCGTCCATGTCTGAGACAACTAAAGAAATACCATAGTGCAGATGTGCAGCACCGGAGGGCACCTTTGTCACTGCCTCGACCCTCGTCCTGGCTTGATGACCTACGGCGCCATTCAATTGAAGTATGTCCATCAGTCAAAAGTAGCCCTCAGCGGAGCTCAGTGTCTTCTGGCTTCGTCTCACGTGCTAACAGCTTGCAACAACCCTCACCATGCAAGAAGAAGAAGATGAGTCCTCCATGCATTTCAGTCGACCCTCCAGAAGGGAAGGAGCCTTCATTGGACTTCCATTCACTCTTGGGCAAGAATATAAGCATGGTGCCACCTCCTTTGCCCAATAGGGACACATGCCTTAGGAGAAGAGCCCCCTCCAGTGAATCTAAGGACTCATTTGATCTGGTTGGGGCTCTAGAAAATCTGCCTCACGATGGAGCTCCTAACCCCAAGCTATTGACTCTGCCTACTTTTTCATTTGAGAAAACAAGTTCTGAGCACTGAACACATACAAACAAACACACACACACATAGATGCACATAAATACACATCCACTGAACCATGACAGTGATAGTCATAGTAATGAGACCATAGAAACTATGGTGGTTATTATAATAGTGAATAATCATGACGAATAGTGATGAATAAGAATAGTGATGAATATTTGTAATGTACTGATGAAAAACAAAAAAAAAAGTCATACAACTACACTGTACCAAGAAGAACTCAAGCTAATTGCAAAACTGTTTCTCTTCCATGAAGCCACCAGACACTTTCTGGCAATGGTATGACCTCGTATAGTATGTTAAGATTGGTGCCCATGCAGCGCACTTCTGTATTGTTTTTGTGACTTTGAAGCACTGTCATGGATCTCAAGTGCGGTGGTGAAGGTACAAAGCAATATGAACGTTTTAGAGACACTATTTTCTTAAATTATTGGGCCATAGTATTTGTACAGGATGTAGATTTTTTTTTATTTCATTATATTTTTATTTTTTTCAATGTTTAAATTGATTGTTGGTTTGCTTTATTTTTTCACCAAGGGATATTTTTAGCAATTTAGTAATTAAAACAAAAGAAATGAAAAGTTGGAAATTTTCAAGTGCCAAGATTCATATGTTTGTAGTAATAATAATAATAATAATAATAATAATATAGTAATAATTACATATATATATATATATATATATATATATATATATATATATATATATATATATATATATATATATATATATATACACACATACATAATTGACAAGCTTTTTGATTTTTACACATAAATCATCACGTTGGATTAGATAATCAGGTTTATTGTGAGTAAAATACACACTGACTTGACAAAGATTGCGGTCACTCATTGCATTATAAACTTTGTGATACCCCCTGTTATATTTGAATTAACTTATGTAGTCCTTTTTGTAAAAAAAAAAGAAAAGAAAAAAGAAAACTGTAAAATATAGATTCTTTGAGAAAATACATCAATAGGACACAGTGCCATGTGTTTGTTTTTCATAACCTGCAGAAAAAGATCAAACTTTGCATGTTTTCTTGGCAATTTTTTTTTCTTACTTAATGAGAATTAATTGTCTTCCAGAAATTAAAAAAAACACTTTTTAAAGTTAGAATTTATTTCATCAAAAATGTTTTTTCCAAAAGAGATTGCTGAATATTTTATTGAGCTCTTTGAAGATTGCACAATTTACATAACTATAGGATAAAATATTACAGAAACAAACTGTTGTAATAATCACTACCATTTAGGTTCAGAGAGATTGAGAGATTACTTCTTGGTAAGTACTGCTTCTAAATCTGCAATGAAAGGGGAAGAAAAATGCAACCATGATGTTTTGTTGTAAAGCCATTTGTCAGGTTAATATATGTTTAGTTTAAGCCAATGGTAACCTTTGGGACTTAAAGTCATCTATGGTATGATGGACGGAGCCTGTTGACAGGAGGCTTATAATGCACATCGGGTCAATGGTGACACCAGCCTGTGAATAATGCTTCTATTTATTTCTCCTCCTGTGTCATAGTAAAAGAAGGTCGGAGTGGGCTGGAAGAAGGGAGAGCAGGATTTGTATGCCACTGTGTATCAGAGTGCTTATATGAATAATATGAAATGTTGGCTTAATAAAACCTTTTGTTTGAGAACTTCCTGGTGTCACACCCACAAATCTTTTACTGTGACAGACCAAGGAGAGCTCACCTTTGGGATGGCTGATCCAGACCACTGATGCAGCAGGAGCTGCTGGTCCTGTACGCCAAACAGCAGCAACAACTGGTTGGAGGTGTAGATGTAGAACCGGCAGGTGCTGCATAGTCTGTTCCACACAGGGATTCAGTAGCCAATGCAAACCTGCAGCCCCACCCAGGCTGGACAATTTCATAGTATTCATCACCTATTCCTGCGGTCTGTGGAGGAGTAGGGCTTGGCAGAGAGCCAGTGGGCGGCTCTCTTCTATCCATGGAGGGGAAACTGGCACAGAATAGCATGCTAGAGTACCCAACCCTGGATGGGTTATCATGCAACGTGTTGGCCAAACCCCAGAACAAAGTAGATGGTGTAGGCTTTTCTCAACAACTTCCAGAGGACCACCTGGATGCTCTCTTCGAGCTTTCTTTCCAGTCCACTCTGACAGAGAAGGACAGATAATAAGAGAAATTAACCACAGGCAGGTGTTACCATTACCTGATCTGCATTCTAAGTCTCCTGTCTACATGCTCCGCCCATCATGCCCCCATGCCACATCATCATTCTGTGAAAACACAGGAAAAGGAATGTAAAAACAGTGGCTTTAATCTAGTTTTAAGCTAACAATTGTAAAGGAAGTAGCTCAATTGACGACATTGATTAAAACACACTAGTCAGTGATGTTTGACTCAGTATTTAATATTTAGAAATTCTAATTTCTACCCCTAGCACTATGAACCCTAAACTAAGCACAAAACTTAAAAGATTATTAGTACTAATAGTATTAGTAGTTTATTATTTATTTATTTTTATTGACATTTTTTGTAATTTTTATACATTAGATTTTTTAATTGGTGTGATGAATTTAGGTTGTATTTGGATTTAGGCAGTATTAATAATAGTTTATAATGTACCAAATAAATAGCACAGTTTTGTGTGCACAGTTTTGTTGTTTCTAATAAACTCAAGTAGGAATGTGTCATTAGACATGTAAAAATTAGAAATCTATTATCATATCTAAATCTACCTAATCTATGGAAAAATGTGCATAGACAAAATATGTTTATATGTTTTATATGCACTATTCTTGTTCTTTGTAGTCCTGGGTACAGAGAATGGAGGTGAAACCTACTAAAAAGCCAAATGATACTAATAAATTACAGTAGCAGTGTACATTCCACAAATGTTTAACTGGTAAGGTTTTGTCTCTGAAAGCAATAAAATTTCATGGTTCGGTACTATGTGCCAAACATTATAAGGGAATTGTCAAATTACTTCAAAAGACAATATTTAACGCAATGCATATGTAATATTTAATGAGTCTAGCCCCAGTTTGTCAAAAGAGGGCAGTTGTTATGAATGCCAAGCAGGAAGAGATAAATAGTAGTAGTAATAATAATAATAATAATAATTAATTCAGCCAATTATCTAACAACAGTGGCATACATATACGGCAACTAACTGTCATTTATCGTCAAAATGGAAAAGCACTAAAGATCAAAACACTAGAAGTGTGGTACAAATGTGGAATTAATATAAGCAGGTGTTAGCCTATTTTAGATTTTGTTCTATGAAAGTGTAAATCCAAGCTCAAAACTGCTATTTATCAGTTACTATAATACATTGGCAGAGATTATATCTACCTTTAATCAAATGTTTAGTCTGCAACAGTCCCAATCTCGACATGATCAACAGACAAAGCTTAACATGCTTGTTAAATTAGACTTAAACTGGCTTACATATTCTAAATTAATTTTCCTATACACTCACATATTAATGTACAGCTTTTTTGCTGTGAAGTATACATCATGGTCAAGAAAAAAAAAATTGGTTTTACAAAATAGAAATGTGATGGAAACAGAACAAATGGTGTGAAATATAAATATGATGTAAAACTCAATTGAGGTAAAGGTAAAAAAAAATAAAGTTTTTACTTCTCTGACTTGTACGTTAATTTAGATAATCTTAAAAACTGTGGAACACATGATTTTTGGCATTTAATTACAGATTTTTTTATGGTTAATTTTAATCAAACTCTTCCATTACCCTTAAATTCAGTCATCACAATAAATGTATTATTTATTTGATTGATTAGATATGATTATGTTGAATAAAATAAAGGCCTCATCCATTTTTATTTACACATATCAGACTGACATTGACACACACAAAACTCTGGTACAGTGGGTACCTGTGTAATTATTTGGTTTAATTTAGGAGCGTGTGGCATGAGACACATTTTCTCCTCACATTTATATGGATTTCCAACTGAAAATTGTTTCCAAAAACATGAACATCAGATGAATTATTGAAAGTAAATTGCCTCTAAATGTGAACATGTTTTTATGTATCTGTCCTGCAAAAAACATGACCTGTCCTGAATGTTTTTGTGCCTAAGGTTCTGCAATAGGTTTTATAAGATGTTTTGAAAACTAATGAAGCTTGCACATAATCACCAGGAAAAAGATACAGCCTTTCTCTGGTATTATAAACAGTTTGGCCATAATAATTAGAGCTGTATATAAATTAAGGGTGAGGAATTAAAAAAGAATGACAGATGGCTAAATAAATTACAGTGACTCATATTACTGGCTAAACAAAAGTAAAGTCATAAAAATATATGGTAAAAATATTATGTAAAATAGAAAAAGTTAAGAAAGTTATTATCACTGTCTGATGGTAGAATATGGAGAGTGGGTCTAGGCAAACCATATAAGACTAGACTCTATTAAACCAGGACATAAATAAAGTCATAAAAGTGACACTTTTAATATCACTATTATAAACACATTCATAAAGTATTCATAAAACTTTATAACACTTGTCATAAACCTCTGTTAATGTACATAGATGTTTATAACCATCGGGTAAAATTAAATTATCTTGTATTAAGTAAGAATGTTTTTAAAATCCAAAGAACCCAAAGTTTTTTTTCAGTTTTACATTATGTCAATTGGTGTCATGACATTAATATAGAATTTTAGAAGTGTAATAATGAACACTTATATGTACAATAACAGAGGCTTATGTGAAATGTTATAAAGTGTTATAAATTCTTAATGCTTTATAAAGCTTTGTTGAATGCACTTATAATGCATTATGAACACCGTATTAATAAAAAAAAGTATTACTGTAACAAAAATTAAGCGTTAATAGTTTTCTGTATGTAGTAAATGAATAACGTGAAGCACCATTTAAATGTGGCACATTTGCCTTTACTTTGAATTTGTGAAAAGACTTCTAAGTAGGAGGTTTTGTGTAAACTAAGCAATTTATTTATTGTTAGTATCCTTGTGTTAATGAAAAAAATGAGTGCTAAAAAACATGGAAAACAGATGTCACAGACTCATAAGGTTACATGCTGTGGAAAAAGCCTCCCGTCTTAAATTATTGTAATCAAGAAGCCAGAGGTGGTAGATTATAAATGGAGATTAGATTTCATTTTAGTTTTTGTATACTGAGAAAAATGGTACAAACAGAGACACAAGCAGCTATTTCACTTAAGCAGTGGCAAAAATGCAGCTGGGGCAAATATTTGAAATATAAAGAATACAGTACAATGCTTTAAGAAAATTTATTATACCAAATTGACATTTAATTGAAATTTTCGTAACATATCTAAGAATAATACATGAAACAATTGGGCTAAAACACTTAAAACTCAATAAATAATCTGCTGGGGAAAATTATTATGGGAACTACAGAAAATAAAATATTTACTTCTGATATCTCTCGTTTGTGTTGAAGTTACTAGCTGTAATGTAAAACGTCTTTTGCAATGCAATGCAAGTGAACCATTAGGATTAACAAATAATTTAAAGGTACAATTTGGTGTTTTGAATCAATGGGATAGTTCATTTCATGAACAGGAATCTATCAAAGCCTGATCTTTACAACACGTTTTTAGATGTGTATCATGGCATAAACAACAGATTTCTGAGATCTACAGAAAAGTTTTGCTGCTTGTTATAAATGTGATTTACAACTTTTGACTGTTGCATATATACTTCTATATAGTGGTCTAAGGGTGTGATGAGCTGAAGCCTGTAAACAGGAGTGGAGATTATTCCAGACAATAATAAATGGCAAGTGTCATCCTGCCGTTCACAGGCTACGCCCCATTACACCACATGCCATATATATTTATTAATACTTACCTTTGGAAAATTGTATATTTACATTAACATTCAGTCATGTAGCAGATACTTTTAGCTAAGCATCATACAGGTATCCCAACTTAATTTGGGTCAGACTACAGTGTTGTGTGGTGTATATATACAGTTTTCCAAATGTAAGTTTTATTTTTTTTAAGACTAACATTTAAGGTGTGATTAAACCAAACATGCATCCACTTACATATGAATTGTTGATTCGTATGATACGCTGCATTTGGTTAGTATAACCAAAAAGTGTAACCTTTTGCTTTATAACATCAGAATTTTCAACAGATATCAGACATCACCAGGGCTTTAAGCTTAAAACTTTGAGTAATTATTTTGGTCTCTGGCCAAAAATATTTAAATTACTCACAGAAGGAATGTGTGATTATTATTAAAAAACTAACAGAAATCATTGCAGTTAAGCCAGCAAAAATATTGCATTTATCCAACTGGAGCTGTATGGTATGCTGTGGATTA
Source organism: Corydoras sp. C115 (assembly GCA_019802505.1). NCBI lineage: Eukaryota > Metazoa > Chordata > Actinopteri > Siluriformes > Callichthyidae > Corydoras > Corydoras sp. C115. The sequence continues at coordinate 1,591,912 of JAFMOC010000004.1, forward strand.
GCTGAACTTTTCATTTGCCTCTGGCTTTTTAATACAATGTTTATCAACTTTAATGTTTTGATGTTTTGAATTATTTTAGGTTTCAAATACCACAGCCAGTAATCTGGTATTATAATCCTTTATACTAATGCAAGAATCAAAAGGGAGGACAGATAATGGAGGTGAGGGGCAGATCAAGAAAGAATACCTAGTTATAAAGAATAAATAGGTCTTGGTATTTTCTGACTGTTGGTATTTGTTTTTCCCTTATCTCTAGGTATTCCTTTGATCAGAAAATCAACAATTAGTCAAAAAATTTTAGTCTTATTATTAAAAATTATTGAACTGCTTAATCACAGTGTATAAGAAAGACAGAATTTGCACACGTTTTCTTCTCCAATGCATAATATCATTAAGTGATTCAACAAATTGGAGGGAATTTTGATACGTAAAGGGCAGAAGCACAAGCTTAAGCTGAATGCTTGTGATCTTTGCTCCCTCAGAAGACACTTCATCAAGAACATCCATTCAACAATAGCTAATATAATCACAAGGGCAACAAACTTCTCCAGTTCCTTTAAGTTGATTTCCTCTGGTAAGCAGCAATCTTTAAGTCTTTCTACAGATTCTCAATTGGATTGACGTCTGGGCATTGACTAGGCCATTCCAATATATATATATATATATATATATATATATATATATATATATATATATATATATATATATATATAATGTTTCCACTTAATTATAATGATATTGTTCATAATAATAATAATAACAATAATAATACATTTTATTTATAAAGCACTTTTCTGGGACCTAAAAGCCCCTTTACAACAAATAAAACAATATAACATTAATAAAATTGTAGAAACACGTAAAACATAGATGATAACAATAATGCAGTTTCTATGATAAGAAGAAAATCAAAATTAAAAACTTTAAACTACTCAAGTTTTGCTTTAACGGTATTCTTAGGGTGCTTGTCTTAAATGAAGGTCCCAGTCTTAAATTATTGCAGACCGAAACAGATATTGTTCAAGAATACCCTTGTGTTTAGCACCATTCATTTTTCTGACCAGTTTCCAAGTCTCTGCTGCTGAGAAACATCCCCACAGCATGATTCTGCCACTATGTTTTACTGTAGTGATTGTGTTTTTGGAGTGATGTAATGTGTTGGGGTTAAGATTCATCTCACAATGTGCTTCACACCGGAACTTTTTATACAAACTTCAACAGCAGGTCATTGGCCTGTGTAAACAATTCACAGTCCCAAACCTGCCAACTTTTGAGATTCATGAATTAAACATTTCTTATTGTTACAGCAAAATCATGTACAGCCTTCCAAATCATTGTTCCATGTATCCTCCAATATTACAAAGAAGTTTTTTTTAACCATATTAAGAAGAACTAAAATACAAACACATTTTTTAGAAATCGGTTCAGTATTTTAGTTGGAATGGATTCATTATTAGATTTTTGTCTCTAAATTGTTTCAAATAGATGCTTATTTGGAGTCATATTTTTAGATATACAGTAGCTGATGCTTTGTTGCAGCTGCTGAAACTTTTTTTTCATATACAATTTGTATTGGGTTAAAAAATATATGTATGTTTATGTAAAAAACAATATTAATATAATAAACACAATTTCGGTGTTGCATGGTAGTACAGCAGTTAGGATCTCTTACCTCACAAAATGCAAGTCCTAAGTACGTTTTACAGGTCAGGACAGCCAAGGATTTTTTGACTAATTTAATTATTTTACACAAGGGGGCCTCTCGCATCCTATTTAAGTGTCCACTCAGGTGTAAATGTGTGGGTGAATTTGTATTATATATATATGGGAACCTGTTTTAGAGACTAAATTCTCTAAATAGAGACAAAATCTTGTAGGTTTTTGTCAATGCTCTGTTCACTAATGACTTTGTGATATTTTGTTTATGGCAGTGGTAAATATCTTGTATTTTAAAAGAGTTGGGTACATCTGCCCACTGTAATCAGCCAGTGAAAGCTGAACTGCCATAATTTCATTTTGCTAATGTGGAAACAATATTAGAATAACTAAGATCAGGCAACCACATAGATAATTTTTCTAAGGATTCCAGCAGTAATTTTCTGACCAAGAACTAATTCTCTCAAATCTGAGAGCCAGAAAGTCTCTGTGGGTGACTGACATTCTTATCATACAGATCACCTTGTTAAGCACTAGGGGTAAACTAGGACTTTAGAGTGAACCTAATTTAAACTAATGCAGTTGCATGGCATTCATGGCTTACATTGCTTACCATGCATGCAATACAACATTCATCCATCCATTATCTTCCGCTTTATCCTCTATTAGGGTTGCAGGGGTTTCCCCATGCCCATCTTAGGCACTGGGCAGACACACCCTGGACAGGGTGCCAATCTATCGCTGAGTACACACTCATTCAAACAGACATGCACACAAACACACACTATATGGCGTAATTTAGAGAATTCAATTGACTTGATCCATGTTTATGGACTGTGGGAGAAAACCGGAGAACCTGAAGGAAACCCACGCAGATATGGGGAGAAACTCCACCCAGATTGGTATTCGAACCAGGAATCCCTAGCGCTGAGAGGGAAATGTGCTAACCACTAAGCCACCGTGCCGCCGCAATACAACTTCACTGTTTTTAATTTTTACACAAAGTCTTTACACAAAGAGCACTTGTGCACTCACACTAAATCTAAAGATACTATGTTCCATGAAAACATACACAACAATGATATTCATATTGACTTTTTACAATATAAGTGCAATGTGTGCATTATTGGCAATAAACAAATTAGTGGAACTGAACCACACCCTAAAAAAATTAATTACATTTACATTTAAATCATTTAAATGTCATTTTTATTCTAAATGACATACAAGTGAGAGCACAATACGAGTTAGTTAATTAAGAATTACCCAGCTGAAAGGTGGCATTATATATCCTGATCTTTTGCCGATCTGGTTGTGATGCTTAGATTTGTTCTGAATTAGATTTGTTCTGCTTTTTTTCTGAATTGTACCATTTGGAAATTTTAATCTAAGTAAAAGAAAGCACACCCAGTGATCTCAATATGCTTTATTGCATGTGTCCTAACAGATAGACACTTGATACTCTGGTTTGAAATCAGTGCTGAAAAGGTGTCGGTCATTTTTGTCTGTGGACACTAGACACAAAAACAACAAATTTGCCTTTATCAGTGAACTAAACGTTGTGCCACTTCTCCAAATGTTTTTTTCCTCTCTAATCAACATATTCATCAAAAAAAAAAAACATCAGAACAATGTCTGAATGTTCCATTTGCCAGTATTTTAGAAGAGGAAACCACTAGAACCAACACATGCAATATTTACCACCCTTCATACCTTAGATAAGGGAAAAAAATTATTACATGTTAACACTAATTTTAACACAACTGTAATGGTTTCATTGCAGAATCAAATGTAAGCCATATTTTGAAATGATTTGTCTGTAATTAGTTAGAGATTTGCTGGCTCTGCTGTTACCTCCTCTAGATTTCTGCCAATAGCATTATCTGAAGCTTCGGGTTGTAATTAGTGTTTTCTGTCGTTTTTGAGGTCATGTGTTCCCCTCAAAGCCAAAATATATTATTAATTTATCAAGACTCTCTTAGTTTGCTAAATCCAATCATAAATGTGCATGTCATGTCAAAGATCCTCTGGTTTACTGTCAGTGTCTTGTTAATGTTACTGCATCTGTGCCACTATTTTGCAATGCTGTTACCAAGATTGCTGCTGGGTGTCTGCTTCACATTTTCTTAAAATAGATAACATTGTATGCCTAGAGAATGTGTTCTTTAATATTATATTATATACAATATTATTTAGATTTTGCAAAGAAATCTTCACTAAAAAGTGATAAAGCAGTTGATTTTTTCCCTCCTCTCCGTCAAAAGGAGCCAGTTGAGGTGGTTCGGGCATCTGGTAAGGATGCCTCCTGGGTGCCTCTCTAGGGAGGTGTTTCAGGCAAGTCCAGCTGAGAGGAGACCCCGGGGAAGACCCAGGACACGCTGGAGGGATTATAAGTTTCAGCTGGTCTGGGAACACCTTGGGGTTCCCCCAGTCGAGCTGGTGGAGGTGGCTGGGGCGAGGGAGGTCTGGGTCTCCCTACTTTGGTTGCTGCCAAAGTCAAGCACTCCAACCCTTTCTATACTATGCTGTTCTCTGGGTCAATAAAGTGAAGAAATAAAATTGAACACACCAAATATAAGATTGTACAAATATGTCTGTACAGTAGGTGTCTATTGATTTATGCTTTACAGATTTTAACAGTAAAATATGATAAATGTTCTACTGTTGAAACACTAACCAAACAAAATCTAAATCATATTACACAGTGAAACTTACTAAATACCAAATATTTAGTGACAAAATATTTGAAGTCAGAACTGTTCCAGTGCAAAATGCTAGATGGCAGCATAGTGTTACACAGTGCATAGATTTCCTCTTAATCGTTCTGAAAAGGACCAACTAGGGAACAAGGCTTTGCACTCAGCTCACTTATGGAATTTGGTGTAATTTAACACTGGAATACCAATTATAGAGATAGCTTGGGAGCATAGCAGCAGAGTACAAGAACATGAGACGAGTTTTGAGAAGGGAACTGAAAAATTATTACTTGTCACAAAAGTAATTGTTTTTAAAAAAAGTGATTTGTGTATATTATGTGACAAATAGTACAATTTGATTTAATTTAGTATTTGTTATAGTCAAAATAATATGTATATAATATTTTTCTCAAGTTGTTTGAGCTCAGGTAAATGAGGCTTGTGTTAAATACACAGTAAATACAAGCCAAACCTTTGATGAAAAAAAAGAAAAATTTTAACTGGAAACAGCCACAGAAACCATGTGCAGTCAGTGATTATTTTATGGTAGTGCGCAGAGGTATAATAATAATAATAATAATAATAATAATAATAATAATAATAATAATAATAATAATATAGTAGTTGAGAATTTTTTTTTTTTTTTGATAATTTGAAAACAAAACTGTATCTTTACTTTAAAATAGTGAGAAAAAGAGAAATAGAAGAAATCTGAATCACTCTGAATTCTGAATCACATTTAAAATATGCATTTTATTCTGCTAAATATAATTACATTTAATTACAAATACATTTTTTTTTTTTAAAATCTTTAAAACATTTTTTATCAGAAGTTTTTTTTGACATTTTAATAAATATCTGCTGTTGGAGACTAATTACATAGTTTGCACTACAGTATGGAAGCATGATGGCAGAGCTAAAGCCACTGACTTTCAATAATTAAAGTTACATGCTGTGCATCGTGCATAAATGCAAATGCAAAAGTCATTTAGATTTGCAGCCTTCGTGCAGACATTTACTAAAAAAGGTCAATTGCACACAGTGTGACAATTTACAACATACACTGTATTTGGAGAGATGGTATATTATATACAACAGTAAAGCTTTCTGCAGGTTGTTAACAAGGCCACACGTTACATTAATGAATTATAGAACAGAATAAAAGTGAAAGCTTTTTGAATCACTCCAGTTTCTAAAAAATCTCTACCAGCTGTTATTTACATAAATTTAACATTTAATTGATTGTTGTAAAGTCAGTCAACACAAGATACTGGCTCTAGTTTGTATTCACCCGTATTTCTTTGACAATACATCTGTTTCAGTGAACTCAATGAATGAAGATGTAAAGATTTTTTGTGTGTGTGTGTTGTTTTTAAATGGAAGACAATATGAAGTGTAAAATCTTTGCTCTTGTCCCCTGCCCCCACATCCTTCTTTTTTCTATCCCTTGTTGTTCCCCAGCAATCATTTCCCCTCCTACTCTGTAACTGTGTAAATCAGCATCTCCCGCTCTCTCACACACAAGCTCTCTCTTTCTCGCTCTCTCTCTCTCTCTCTCTCTCTCTCTCTCTCTCAATATTTTCTGTAATACACTCCCACCCTCTTCGTCGCTACTTCACACAGACAAGCATTCTGTCAGTGGAAATATCAACTGCCGCAAAGTGGTCGGCTCCATGGGAATATTCTACTTGAAACATTTTGCCTTCGTTTCACTTCCTTGTCATGTGTTGAATTTTTTGTATTTATTTTGCAACACATCTACATGAGATCCTACCGAGTTATATGAGAGAATAGGTGGTTTACAGAAGAAGCGCAGAAGTTTCCTGAAAAAGCACCTGCCTGAAACTTATGTGAACATCGACATTCAGATTATCCATGCTAAAATGATGATGATGTCCTCTTTATCCAGTTCGTGCATGTGTGCAATCTGGAATCCAGTACTGTGATTACATTTCAGGAGTGCCAGAATTTGCAGGTGTCTGAGCGAATTCTTGAAGGAAATGAGTTAAATCAGAATATATATATAATTTTCATTATTAATATAAATCTACTCTTTGATGTGAGGCACAGGATTAACAGGTAAGATGCAATCATTTTATTTATATTTTTATTTCATAGTATATTAAGTACTAGCACAAAAGACTACAGTGTTTTACTTATTAAATGTATAGCTTGATGATTTCATATTTATTGATATTTGTTTTAAACAAAAGTTGCATAAACAAACTATCATTGTGAAAGACGTTTTTGCCATTTGTAACTTTTGTCTGTGGTTCTTGTTAGACATGACCACTGTGTCAGTGGCGTCTGCAGTGGAAATGCTCGATGGATTTCCCAATGCTACTGATACGCCAAAGCAGGCATCTGTTGAGGACGTTGCTGCTACCTTCACTATTGGCACTATCTTGTCTCTTGTATGCCTTGTTGGTGTCTCAGGAAATATCTATACCCTAGTTGTCATGTGCCACTCCATGCGCTCAGCTGCCTCCATGTATGTATACATTGTTAACCTGGCAATGGCTGACCTACTCTACCTGCTGACTGTTCCATTTGTGGTGTGCACCCACTTTTTAAAGGGCTGGTATTTTGGAGATATAGGATGCCGGATTCTTATAAGCATGGACTTTCTTACCATGCATGCAAGTATTTTCACCCTGACTGTAATGAGCACAGAGCGCTACTTTGCTGTCCTACAGCCACTGGATACAGTCAAGCGCTCCAAAAGCTACCGCAAGGCCATTGCTGTACTGGTATGGACAGCTTCACTCATATTAACCCTTCCGATGATCATTGATGTACATCTAAAGACAGAAAATTCCATGTGTCAGACCACGCTAAGCCCCCTTTCTTACAAGATTTATATATCCTTTCTGTTTTGCACAAGCATAGTTGCACCAGGCATTATAATCGGCTACCTCTACGTTTGCCTGGCTCGTACATATTGGCTTTCACAGACAAATTTCAAACAGACACAAAAGCTACCAAACCATAAAGTTTTGTATCTCATTTTTACAATTGTCCTGCTTTTTTGGGGCTGCTTTCTTCCTTTCTGGATTTGGCAACTTCTAGGCCTGTTCAAACCAGAATTGGTTCTTTCAGTCAAAGCCAGGAGCAATATAAACTATTTAACAACCTGTCTGACGTACAGCAATAGCTGCATCAACCCATTTCTTTATACACTTTTGACAAAGAACTACAAGGAATATCTTCATAAACGACAGAGGACATGGTCTTCTGGGAGCTATTTTAATAGGAGAAACCGCTTCCAACGGTCACCTCGACGATCTTTGTCCTCCAGCAGCCAGCAATGTACAGAAGGCTTTGTGCTCACACACATTTCACGTGCCAACAACAGCAGTTTGTGAGGTGGGTTCAAGTGTTTTAGTCTATGTTGGAAAAATGCAACATTAAGTCTTGTAATAATATTTTATCTCAGATTTTGAATAGTTAAATGACTTGGAAGTAAGAGATGCTCCAACCACGGGCAGTTTTAGGGTTTAGAAACATCAGGGGCTTTAGCCCAGGTCCCTTATTCCCCATCTGTCCTCTTTAAAAATTGCCCATGTATGAGTGTATTTATCAATTTTTCAAACTGTTGTTGCATTCATTTTGTTTGATGGTTTTGGCTGAAAATGTTTGAATAAACAAACCTGAGCTTCGGCAGAAAAGCATGAATCTGTTTTATGAGTCAGTCGCAGATGAGAATTTTAACAAGGTTTTGCTTTGAAATACCGTAACTTTGCGACAGTTTGCGCCTTCAGAAAAATTCTGATGGTTTATGAAAGTTGAGAAGCTGCTCTATACAGCCAACATACAGTTATTACAGCAACTTTACTCCCGATACTGGCAAAAAAAAATCTGTCTCCCTCAAACATACACACACACAGAGCTTGGAAGCACAAACAGTCCCGCTGCTGGCAAAGAGACGGAGAAAAACTGGTCTCATTTGATTCGGGGCTAGTGACAAAATATCCGATGCTATAGCCCCGAAAGCCCAGGTCTAAAGACGCCCCTGGCTCTAACTATTAGTCATATGTTAATGCAAGTGGTATTTAAATGGTTAAATATAACCTGGTGTGTTTTTAACCAATTATATTTTTAATAAATGTTATCAGTTTTTATCATTTTTCTTTAACGTAGCTATAATTTAGCATGTATTTTACTGTAGGTTATTAACAAAGTTACTATGTTTTTCTAGGCATAAAGTTAATAGCTGTACATGTTTACTGTCTTTACTTCATTTTAATATAAAACTACACGGTAAGGTTTATATTAGAGTGCCTCTAATTGAAATTATTTGTATATTTTTGGGAATGTCTACCCAATGTGAACTGAATGTGATGGCTGAAAAAAAACGAAAGTTAGCTAATGTTGGGTATATTTAAAAGTTTGGTAAACAAAACAGAACCTATATGTTTGCTGTGCACAATTTCATTTTTTATCTGTCCTCTTAATAAAACTGCAGGAGGTCCAGTGAGTCAAACATCCTCTCATACTAAGGTGGAAATTAAGGGCTTATACATTAAAGGCTAATGCATTTTTCCCAAATAAATTGGCTAAATTAACAGAGCAAGGTAAAATTTGTCCCTGATGTTTTTGGTATTGTCATACTGAGCTATGGCTTATGTTTCTTTTCTGTTAGCTGAAACCTCTGAGGGTAATTTTGTGTGTCCATGTCTAAAAAAATATTTGTGACTTTATCAATATATTTGTTTTTTGTGTCATCTCTATATTGTTATTGATGATTCCTTACATTTTCGACAATGCCCTGAATTTAGTCATTAAATATTAAAATCTGGTTAGCTCACTTCTGTACACAGATGTGAAGTCCTTATTGTGCCTGCTAAAAATATCTATGATGAAACGGTTAACAGACGTGCGGCACGGTGGCTTAGTGGTTAGCACATTCGCCTCTCAGCACTAGGGATTCCCAGTTCGAATCCCCATCTGGGTGGAGTTTCCATGTTCTCCCCGTGTCCGGGTGGGTTTCCTTCGGGTTCTCCGGTTTCCTCCCACAGTCCAAAAACATGGATCACGTCAATTGAGTTATCCAAATTGCCCCATATAGTGTGTGTATGTGTGCGTGTCTGTGTAAGTGAGTGTGTGCCCAGCGATAGATTGGCGTCCTTTCCTGGGTGTATCTGCCCAGCGCCCGAAACGTTCTCCCCTGGATGGGCATGGGGAACCCCCCCGCGACACTAATATAGGATAAAGCGGAAGATAATGAATGAATGAATGAATGAATGAATGAATGAATGAAACGGTTAACAAAAATACAAATCTTTATAAGTCCGAAATTGGTCTTCAGAGCTTTAGTTAAGAATTTACAATAGTCCTCTCAAGACTGTTGTTTTTTTTTTGGTGCTAAACCATTATTGAAACTAACATGACAGTGGTTTCTTGAACAAAGGGTTTTATAGTGATATGTAAGAATTATATTAGTAAAACTATATTAGTAAAATGGATATTAATCATTCATTCATTCATTATCTCCCGCTTTATCCTCTATTAGGGTCGCGGTGGGGTTCCCCATGCCCATCCAGGGGAGAAAGTCTCGGGCACTGGGCAGATAGACCCAGGACAGGGCGCCAATCCATCGCTGGGCACACACTCACTCACACAGACACACTCTATATGGGGCAATTTTTTGAGAATTCAATTGACTTGATCCATGTTTTTGGACTGTGGGAGGAAACCGGAGAACCCGGAGGAAACCCACGCAGACACGGGGAGAACATGAAAACTCCACCCAGATGGGGATTCGAACCGGGAATCCCCAGCGCTGAAAGGCGAACGTGCTAGCCACTAAGCCAGCGTGCCGCCGGATATTAATCAATTTATCTTAAATAATATTGGTAATGAAATGCCCCCAGAACAGGGCGCCAATCTATCACTGGGCACAAACTCACTCACTCACACAGACACATACACATGAACATACACACTACATATGGGGCAATTTGGAGAACTTGAGAGACTGGATTCGAACCGGGAATCCCTAGTGCTGAGAGGCGAACGTGCTAACACTAAGCCACCCAATAAGGATAAATATAATTTGTAAATAAATAATGTATAATCATACAGACAATAATTTTATAGTTATATATAATATATATAGTTTGAATGGAAATTAAAATTGGGACATATTCATCCAGCATACCTCTGCAAGACATAATTGGACAAATTTGGATTGGACTATTTGGATTGCTCTTTCAGAATGACACATGATCTTGGCCTGACTATATAATTTTAGGTACCATAGTTTAAAGGGAATGATCATGATCAGGATTGTGAGATGCCAGGTATCCTATACAAAGTAATGTACATTATACATTCATTCATTCATTATCTCCCGCTTTATCCTCTATTAGGGTCGCGGTGGGGTTCCCCATGCCCATCCAGGGGAGAAAGTCTCGGGCACTGGGCAGATAGACCCAGGACAGGGCGCCAATCCATCGCTGGGCACACACTCACTCACAAAGACACACTCTATATGGGGCAATTTTTTGAGAATTCAATTGACTTGATCCATGTTTTCGGACTGTGGGAGGAAACCGGAGAACCCGGAGGAAACCCACGCAGACACCGGGAGAACATGGAAACTCCACCCTATATGGGGATTCGAACCGTGAATACCTAGCGCTGAGAGGCGAACGTGCTAACCACTAAGCCACCGTGCCGCCGTACATTATACAGTTATGGTATAATTATGTGGACACCTTCCTTTTCAAAGAATTTTTTTAACTTTTTAGTTGTTGGATAGGCTAAGGAAACTTACTATTTTCTCTTTATTTAAACTTCAGAATATGTATGTTGGCAAAGGAATGGATTTGTGACTAATTACATTGGCTGCAAATGCACAGTAATGAGTTTGTTGTCTTTTTAGGGTTTAACTTGGGTACTAGAATCTCTGACTAGTTATATGGGGTTTTAATGCAGTTCAATATGATTGCAAAGACCCATTTTACTCTTTCTCTATTGTGTTCGTTAATTTGGATTTGGTACCACACAGCTAAAAGTTTGTAATTACATGATGGTCTGAATTTGTAGCTCCGCACTTTAAGGCGCTTAAAGAGATGTTTTTTGTCATAGTATGTGTTGTGGTTTGCACAATGTCATTCTGAGCAAAGTCAAAAGTAGCTTGAAGGAGTTTTATTAGGTCAGTCAGGTAATGATGTATTGTATGCTCTTGTGATATTAGCTTTCCAAAATTGATAACCCATACAATTACTTCAAAAGGTTAGTTTTAGTATTAGGAAAAATTTGAGGTTCTAGACTCACAAGTTAGAAGCAATATACATTTTTACTGACTGTTAATTCTTTTTTTCACTTAGAAATAGCTGGTGCATCTCTGCTGTGAAATGTGTGCCTCAATCTTTATCACGTTAGGTTGATTATTAGATCCATGAGAGATTGTGAATCATTAAAAGCAGTTATTAATAGAAAAGCATCTATTCAGTGGTTTTTGAGGTAGCTGGCTTTTTAATCACTTGGTAAAGCCTTTGTGAGTCGTCCTACTCACTCAATTTGGAGGTTTGATTTCATGATTTCCAACTTCCAAGTAAGTAAGAGGATGGTGTGTGAGAGAGTGTCAGCTGTGTGGAGAAAAAAAAAGTTGAAATAAACTTATAGATTTGTTAATGCCTGTCTGCGTGGCATATACTGGAAATAAAAAAAATGAGACATTACCAATTTATGTTGAATAATGGGGCCAAAGTCAGACCAACTGCTTGGCACATAACCCAAAGATTTGGCCAAACCTGACTATCACACAGATTTGGAGTGTCTCACCATAGATGATATAAATGTGGATGATGGATTAATAATGATATTAAATAGTATATTGTTTCTTTACTTTCTTTGGTATTCAATATTTCACTAAACTTAGAAACTATAAATGTCACGGTGCCCACCTGTGATCTAGATGCGGCTGCGCAAATATCGCGCAGAGCCGCGGCGCTCTAACGCGCAGAAGGGAGCCAGGCACGCAGGTAGAACAAAGAACAGGAATCTTTAATCAAGGTGCAACACATCAAACAGGCACATAAAGGACACGGTGACAAACACACAAAGACGCGCACAAAATACCTAAAACCCCGGAACTAAATACCCTAACCTAAGACACCACGTGAACCCAACCAACCAATGAACCCGCGACGCTAATTAACTCAAAATACTAACACGAGACAGCTAATTAACAACACAGGAACAGACACAGAAACCAAAAACACCCACACACAAACGGCCGAGGGACGGGTGCCCTAGGCACCCGTTACAATAAACTTATCCAAGGAAGGAGTTATTTTTTTCTGTTTTTTTTTCTGTTACAAAAAGGGCTGAGTGGCTTTTTGCACACGGTGGGGTTTCAACCAAACGGAATTTTATAAAATAGTGGAATAATTAAATAATCATTGTATAAATTAAATTAAAGTATTTTTCAGCCTTTCTCAGTTACGCTAACACTGGTGTCTTTGTTCAGCATGACACAGATAGACATAGTACATTCATTTACATTACACACATATTCCGTTAACATAAAAACACATGGCTAAATTTCAGTGCCACTTCCACATCTAAATAATTTAACCATCAACGAAAAAGTGTAAAGATCAGAAAAAAAATCCCAGCTCTTAAAAGTCCAATTGCTCACAGACTGAAAGCCTAGAAAATAACTTGGAAAGGTAGCCAGACCATCACAGACCAGGTACACATAAACAATTTTGTATCTCCAGTCATGCTATTAACATCATTTGGACTGTGAAAGAAAACTAAAACCCACAAAGAAAATCTACACCGAAACAGGGAGAACATGTTCAGAACACAGCACAAATCAATGTGCCTCTGCCATACTGCTGCTATTTTATTTAACAAAATTAACATTTAGCACAAAATTAACTTTGTATATTTTTGGTAAAGTAAAATTATATTGCATTAAATATAAATCTAAACAATCCAAAAAATCAAATGTACAAATAAGTTAATTTAATGCATTATATGATATTATGTGGTGGCATGGTGGCTTAGCGGTTAGCAAGTTTGCCTCTCAGCACTAAGGATTCCCGTTTCGAATTTCAATCTGGGTGAAGTTTCCATTTTCTCCGCGTGTCTGTGTGGGTTTCCTCCAGGTTCTCCGGTTTCCTCCCACAGTCCAAAAACATGGATCAAGGTCAATTGAATTCTCCAAATTGCCCCATATAGAGTGTGTTTGTGTCTGTGTGAGTGAGTGTGTGCCCAGTGCCCAGATCTGCCCAGCTCCCGAAACTTTCTCCCCTGGATATGCATGGGGTACCCCCTGAGACCCAAGTTGAGGATAAAGCGGAAGATAATGGATAGATGGATGATATTATGCTATAAAGCACTTATGTCATATTGTTATAACACTTTATGACTGTGATTATGAACATCTATGTACATTAATATGACAAATATTATAAATCATTATAAAGTTTATGAATATGCTTATAAGGTTTGTCCTTTAAAAAGAGAGTGCTGAATGTACTATGTAAGAAAGAAAGTGAATTATCACCTTTCTAAATGCTGCATGCCTGTACTGCATCACATCATGCAGTGAAACACTGCAGGCACTCAAGGTCAAGCTATTACAGGCAGTTGACACATTTATCACTCTTATAACACCCAGATCGGTGTCCAAATGTGACCACAAACTAATCTTCAAACCAGAGACCCAGTCACCTCACACTAGTACATTGTATTAACTGTTGGCAACATTGCAATGATGTCTAAATTTGTGGGTTTTTTAGGTGAGACTGTAATGATTCTATAAGTATTTAAAAATATTGTGTCTATGTATATGCCTATTATTGTGTGTAGTTCTGACATATAGTTGGGCTTACTTTTATATATTCTAAAAGATTTCTTGCATTTTTCAAAGATGTTCATGGTGAACATTAATGTGCATTTTGTAATATTGTAGATTTTTTCAAAACTATTACTCAAAACTATACTTTCTCAAATCTGACACCTCATTTTTACCTATATATTTGTGCTGCTTGTCCAAGAAGTTTAATGTCTAGAAATCTGACTTATTGTCTTGGTATTTAATGGTACTTCCCAGCATGTAGGAGGCAAAAACATGTGAAGATTCAATGCTGAACTGAGAGACCAGTGGCTAAAAATAGACACTGGAATGGCTGATTTTACTGAGCGCCGATTGCACCATGAAACATAGGAAATGTTGGCCATGATCAGAGCGCTACAAATAATCAATTATTTTGTCATTTTTTTGAGTCCAGTATGAATGCACTTTTAATTCACTAATAAAATGTATTTATTTCTGAGACCTAAAGAAAAAGTACCTTTAATAAATAACTTTTAGAATTTGTTTTAAAATATTTATATTAGCTTAATAATGTTAATTAACTACATAGTGTCTTCATCAATAATGTCTAATACTATCCATAATATATCACACCCACTAACAAGTACTATGATAGAGATAGTGTTACTCTCTCTGTTTCCATTATCAGTTAAATTCTTCACTTGTGCAATGTCAGTCATTTAATCTACAAACCAGCAAATATGCATGGAAATGTGCCAATTGCTTCATTTGAGCCACATGGACACTTGCACATAAGTCATAAACAGAATAAGGTCAAATAATGTGAGATCACATTACAAATGACATGTTATTAATTTATGTGATTTGACAATGAAGATTACTTGATCTCAGTTTCCATGTTACCATATGCATATTGCATATTTGCAATTACCTAGGAATTCAACATGCTATAATGCTGAACCAGGGGGTAGTGCTGTAGTGTTACAGGAGGGCCATGGATTAATTATATTTGGAGTTTGAATTTACTGTGTGTGTCTGTTAAATTCTCTTTAATTTGCATAGCTTGCTTATAAGTTTAGGCTTTTTGGATGAGCTCATATGTAGTAACCATGCAACCTCAAAAATGAAGTGTCTGCTGTATTACTTGTATCATTTTAGGCAAGAGGTTGCAGTACTAATATACATTTTCCACTTGTCAATAAAAAGAAAAACACTACCTGGTGTTGGACATAATTATATTTTTAATGTTTACATTTGTGGTTGTAGAAATACCCAACTTTTTTTTTTTTCAGCTTGATGAAGTGAAAGTTTAATGTTCAGCAGATGTTTATAACTCTACAGCCAGAAAACAGAACCCATACTAATGTAAGTGTGTGTGTGTGTGTGTGTGTGTGTGTGTGTGTGTGTGTGTGTGTGTCTAATTGGCATCAATCACTGGGTGAAAGTTCCCCTGATGACCTACTAAATTGATTTTGTAAAGATAAAGTCAGATTTTAAAACTGGTCTAAGGACAGATTTTAGAAGTGAACTGGGTTCAGATTCTTAGCTATCTGGTCAGAGGTCAGAGCATTTTCTAGCTGGGTTGATTCAGTTTTCTCACTGTCTGGTCTAAGGTCAGGACTTATAGCTGATCTAAGTTCAGATTGCTGACTATGCTCTGAATTCAAAATTTGTAGCTGGCCTGACAGCAGATTCCTGGCTGTCTGGTCTATGGTCAGATTTTAAACCTAGTCTAAGGTGTGATTTAAGCACTGATCTGGGTTTAGATTCTTTGTTACCATGTCTAATGCCAAATTTATCAGCTGGTGTACCCTTGTATCAGATCTGTGGTTATTTCTGGCCTGGGTTTAGACACTTTAAAATGTATTATGTGCTACATTTTAATAAACAGTTCCTATGTGGTTGTGGATGTTACAAACAAATACAGTATAATATTAGCAATTTGTAAAACAAAAATACTTTTCTAGTTGCTAAATAAATTTAACAAGTTAGAGCCTTCAAACTTTGAACATTAGCTGCATTAACAGATGCCTAAATATTACAAACCAAAAAGTTGCTCAGAGAAATTATATATAATACATTTTAAACAGAAAAAATTGGGTAAATTATTATTATTTAACCCCTAGATTTAATATTTTTTGCAACAGCCCTTGTTTGCAATTACAGCTGATCAGGCCAGCACAGGTCTCTTGAGTAATCTTGGCCCACTCCTCCATGCAGATCTTCTCCAAGTTGTCTAGGTTCTTTGGGCATCTCATGTGGACTTTGATATTGAGCACCTTCCACAAGTTGGGTTAAGGTCAGGAGACTGACTAGGCCACTGCAACACCTTGATATTTTCCCTCTTAAACCAGGCCTTGGGTTTCTTGGCCGTGTGCTTGAAGTCGTTGTCCTGTTGAAAGATGAAATGTCGACCCATCTTAAGATCCTTGATGGAGGAGTGGAGGTTTTTGAACAAAATTTCCAGGTAGACCGTGTTATCCATCTTCCCATGGATGAGAACCAGATGGCCAGGCCCCTTGGATGAGAAGTTGCCCCACAGCATGATGCTGGCACCACCATGCTTGATTCTAGGGATGGTATTCCTGGGGTCATGTGCAGTGCCATCCTGTCGCCAAACGTTTGTGTGTGTATTCTCAGACTAGAGAACCTTGAACCACTCTGCCTCAGAGTCCTCCAAGTGATCATGAGCAAACTGTAGAAGAGCCTTGACATGACACTTTGAAAGGAAAGATACCTGGAACGAAGACCATTGCCGCGGAGTACATTACATATAGTATTGATTGAAACGAATGTCCCCACCAACATGAGATCTTCCCTGAGCGCCCACCTTGTTGCTCTTGGGTCAGCTTGGACTGTTCGGACAAGCCTGGCCTCGACATGGGAAGAAACTTTAAAAGGCTGTCCTGGCCATGAGAGGTTAACAGTAGTTGCATAAGCCTTCTTCTTCCAGATGATGCTCCCAATGATGGAGACAGGTAGACCCAAAAGGCCTTGGAAAGGATTTTGTACCCCTTGTCAGCCTTATAACGATTTGGTCGCTGATGGCCTTGGAATGCTCCTTAGTCTTTCCCATGTTGACCATGTATGAGTGCTGTTCACAAGTTTGGGGAAGGGCTTTTATAGTCCGAAAAGGTGGTTCCATACTCTCCTGCACAGGACTTAAAAGTAAATATGTGTAGACACAAAGTCATGCAGCGAACACTGCTGGCTACCCACATAAACAAAAGCAGGAGTCATCACAAACATAATTTGTCTTTATTACTACTTCTCAGGTGGCACGGTGGCTAAAGCCTCATTTATACTCCCTCTGCGTACGAAAATGTGTGCGTGCGTTTCATGCGTTATAATAGTTACTGCCCACATACTTCCCTGCGTCAGCTCCGTTGATATGGTTGTTGAACACTACATCCATTAGAGGGCAGTTTAGAGTAAAAATCAAACATGGCGACGGCGGAGGAACTTCTGATTTTGTACAAACTGCAAAAACGACAAAAAAGGCAGCGTTCTAGACGGCTGTGTTCTGTGAGGCCACTGAACAGGTCGCGACATTTGGATGGAGAATTTTATTCACTTGTCCGCCCAATGAGGGAAATTGATGACGAACGTCATTTCCAATACTTTCGGATGTCTGCCAGGGCATTCGATAACTTGCTTTGCTTTGTAACAACTGTTTGTCCCTGTGCCCCGGTGAAGTAACATCATATAAATGATTAAAATTGCGCACACACTCGTATAACCGGTCTTCAAAAAGTTCCGCCATGTTTTTCTTCTCCTTCGTGTACATATGGAAGTGGTCGCATCATGCACTGCCCCCACGGTTTCCAGTGGTATTGCTCCGTCCTGTCCGCATCCGCAAGCTTTCAGAAAACGTGCAAATTACGTACGAAATGAACGCAGAGTACGGACGAAAGGCTCCGTCCGTATCCGTCTCCGTATTTAACGTTGAGCATAAATGAGCCTTTAGTGGTTAGCACGTTTGCCTCTCAACGCTAGGGATTCCCGGTTCAAATCCTAGTCTAGGTGGAGTTTCCATGTTCTCCCTGTGTCCGAGTGGGTTTCCTCCGGGTTCTCTGGTTTCCTCCCACTGTCCGAAAACATGGATCAAGGTCAATTAAATTCTCCAAATTGCCCCATATAGAGTGTGTTTGTGTGAGTGAGTGAGTGATTTAGTGAGTGAGTGTGCTCAGCGATAGATTGGTGCCCTGTCCTGGGTGTATCTGCCCAGCGCCCAAAACGTTCTCCTCTGGATGGGCATGGGGAACCCCACCATGACCCTAGTACAGGATAAAGCATAAGATAATAGATGGATGAAGGGTACTACTTCTCATGGGGAAATGGCTGTGTGTCATTCTGCACTGTTTTTGCCTTGTATATCCATACTTAGTAAATTAGGGATAAGTAAGTGGATGTTTAGTTAGGACTAAAAATGCCTTTGCATTATTACATACAATCTGTCAATTGAATGCAGCTATTTAAAAAAACATGCCTCGGACTAGCTACATAAATTATGGAAATGATCTTTGTGAGAATAGGCTGCATATTGTTCGTAATTTGAATGAATGAAACTATAAAGCATTTTAGACTGATGAGAAATTTCCACACTGTTTTAAGTTCAGTCATATTTCCCCAGAAGACCTGTAAAATCACTGTGAACTTACTTAGAAATAAATAAAAATATCCAATTTTTTTTTTTACTTAAATCTTGCCTCAGGAGGCTGGGCTCATGCACACAGTTTGAACAACAAGCCTTTCCTAATACCAGTCAGTAGAAGAGGAATCTTTTTTTGCAGTGCCCTCTTTTTTGCTATGTATAGGGAATTTAGCTTTTTTGCAAATTGCAGTAGATTAGGTAAAATCTTTCAGGCTCAGTTTAGCTGATCTGTGGCATGTAATTAGAGCTTGCTGGAGTGTGCAGAAAGTGGAAGGGAGGAAATACTGAGCAGGCACAATGCTGCAGCACAGAGCCCTGGGCAGAGAAGTATGGATGGAACTGGGTCTCTAAAGAGAGACAGAAGTCATGCATTTACCGTCATACTCTTTTTCCTTTCCGTGCCTCACTGAACTGACTTTTTTAATTTCTTTGTAATATTGGTAATTGTTGCCCACTTGTTCATTCTATTAGTAATTATAATTGTGTTGTACCACAATTGATTCTATTTACCTTCCTTTATTCCCCTCTGTTTTTATTTGCTTGTCTGACTGATTTAGCAGTGGGTCTTTAGTAAGGCCTCACCTCCACCTGCCACCAACTTCAGAGTGATTTGTGTTTGGCTTTGTCTCACCATTTCACTGCATCGATTCTGGTTACAGCAAGGCTGGTTAGATGCAACATCGGACATTTCCTGCATTTCCTATTTGTTCTGGATGCTGCTCGGCACTATTACTCCACCAGAGACATTGTGGTACTCTATCCTGTTACTTTTTTTGGCCCAGATTTTGCTCGGCAATGATCTAGAGAATATTTTTGTTAAATTTCTTCTAGAAATCATCTCTTTTCGCTGCTGTTTGTGCCTTATCAATTCCTCACGCTTCGCGGTCATCTTCATAAAATCAACCGTATCACCTTTTTGTTGTCTGCCTGGCAATCCTGGAGTCTCACCTCCTGGATGGGGCAACTGTCATATACCTAAATTTGTCTTTTTTTAATCCACATGCATCTGTTAAAATTATTTGGTGTCCATGTCCTGCCTTCTCACTCTACCATCATGAATCTTGGCTAAACCTTAACCGAGCCTGACAAAAGACATGCCAACATGGCTCACCAACTCACTGTGGCAATTCTGGCCACAGCGAGGCTGATGAAATATGCCATCAGACATTTCCTGCACTTCCTCTTTGTCTAGAACTTTCAGAGTTTGTCCAAAATCTCAAAATTCTCCCACTGTTCTTTTTTTAACCCGGATTTTGCTCTGCATTGATCTCGGTTAAGAATATCCTTTCACTTTTGTTCAGTGTAAAAACCATCTCTTTTCGCTGCTGTTTTCACCTAGTCAATTCCTCAGGCTTTGTGGTGATCATCTGTCAATCAACCTAATCACTTTTTTGTTGTCTGCCTGGGGAAATGGGAATCTCACCTTTTGTAGAAGGCAACTGTCACGCACCTTGCCTTTATTGAACTTTTTCACTCTACATGCTTCTGTTTAATTTTTTTTAATTGATGTTAATTGCTGCTTTTTCAGTCATATTAATGATAGAAGATTTAAGTGTCCATCCATTATCCTCCGCTTTATCCTATATTAGGGTCGCAGGGGGGACACGGGGGAGAACATGGAAACTCCACCCAGATGGGGATTCGAACCGGGAATCCCTAGCGCTGAGAGGCAAACATGCTAACCACTAAGCCATCGTGCCGTTCTAGATTTAAGTGTAATTAACATATTGAAATTATGAAGAAATATAATTTCTTTTTTTGTGTGCAATTACACAAATCTAAGAATGATCTCTAAAATGAAATGAGTTATAGAAATACACGTTATGTTTTCATTGTCATTTTTTTTATCCACGATGAAAATGCTTTAAAATCTGTTTTAGATAATATATCTAGTTTGATAAAGTAATTTGATAAATTAATAGGACACATTATATCTTATAGACTAGGAAGGATTGTGCTGAACTCCACTTCTATTTATACATAGTGTTTCTTTAGTGAATGCTACATATATTAAATAAATCTATTCTACACAGGTGATCACAGCTGTTTGTTTTTCAGAAAGACCACCTAAATACTTGTTATGTGAACCACAGAAGGCAAATGGAATTAATTAGAAGGACATAAACATGATGCAAGATTTAAAACATTTGGCCTCTAGTTCCAACATAACCACATCCTGGACCAAAGACAAATAGTACTTAATAGCATGGTTTGCTCTTTGTTTAAGCTCTAATAAAAAAGTTACAACATGACTGAGTATTAACACAAGCACTTTAATTTAGTATTCTGGTTGTCTTTTCTGTTTTTGGGCCTTTTGTTTACATGATTTAACGGTGTGTTCATTATTAGTATTAGCAGACTTGTTGAAGGATCACAGATTATTCAGAAATTCCACAATGTTTTCAGCACTACTGCTTTGTTTGTGTTTCATTTGTACTGTCTGACTTTATTTGCGGGAATATAGACTAGAATAGAATTGTGTTGATCCCAATGACTGAGCTCTAATTTAGTGTTTCCAGCCCCTTCAGTTCTGACCCAAACAGTAAAACAATCCTTTTTGCCTGTGTTGCATGTCTCTTTTGTTGTTTTAAGTTCTAACATTGTTTTTTCAGTAGTTAATTTATACCTAACAATATTCACAAAGTTTCAGGTCCCATCATAGCATTAAAACAACATTAATAAAAGTAGTTCATGATTTTTGTCTTATTATAGCTTGGTACAGCTTTTTTTTCATAATCTTCAGGGTGCCAATCTATCGCTGGGCACACACAAACACACTCTATATGGGGCAATTTGGAGAATTCAATTGACCTTGATCCATGTTTTTGGACTGTGGGAGGAAACCGGAAAACCCGGAGGAAACCCACGTGGACACGGAGAGAACATGGAAACTCCACCCAGATTGGGATTCGAACCTGGAATCCCTAGCGCTGAGAGGCAAACGTGCTAACCACTAAGCCACCGTGCCGCTTTTTGCACTTTGATGTACATTAAAGGATGCATAAAGTCATTTACTTTAGTTATAAGTTTACTTGTGTTAAGAAGGTATGTTTAAAGCAAAAGTAAATTATGGTGTTTCATAAGGGTCAACTTCTGTTTTCCTCTATATATTGCCTCTATCCATTGCTTATTCTTAGGTGTTAGTTATTCTTTATCACGTTTTACTTTTTGCAGATGATAGTTGTATAGTATGGCTAATCCTAACGAAATTTACCAACAAGTAAGCTTGACGGCTCATTTAAGAGATCTTTTCTTCAAGCAATTCAAGCAATATTGCAAGAACTGGATTATTTGTAACATGTCCAAACTAATAAAAATACTTTATATTTCAAGATGGAAACAAACTAATTATTGCTGTTTTAACATCATAGTTAAATTGTAATGCTTGTAATAATTGTAATGTTCTCAATACATTTACTATAGCACAGGCCTTGGTCCCCATTTGGTTTCTTACTATAAAAACAAAAAATGTGTTTAATAATATTTGTTTTAAGATATTAATGTTTTGTTTAAAGCACTGTTATAAATAAGTGCTATAAATAAATAAACTGAAAACTTGAAAGTGATTTATTAATAAAACAAATAACAGTTAAAGAACAACGTCGTAATATCGTAAATTAATTAAACTTTAATAAATTATCATTGTGTTTCATAAAATGCCCAAGAATGTTAAAAATGTAATGTCATGACCTTAATCAAAAGGAAATGCCTAAAAACCTCATTTCAAGTAAACACCATGAGAGCATGCATCAGGAACAAAATGTTAAATTAATAGCAAAAAATGATTTTAATTTAATGCTGGCCCAATACACCCAGGACAGGGCACCAATCCATCGCAGGATCGCCACACACTCACTAACACAGACACATTATATGGGCACATTAGATAGGGGAACTTTAGAGCAGCCAATTTACCTTGAATCCATGTTTTTGGACTGTGAGAGGAAACCACACAAACCCGGTGGAGACCCATATGGACACAGGGAGAACATAGAGACATCACCCAGATTAAGAGTCTTACTTGTATCCCCAGTGCTGAGAGTTGAATGTGCTAGCCCAATAATCCATAATGCCGCCCCCTAATAATGTTTTATTATTTATTTAAAAGGTTAAAAACAGTTAACACAACAAAACTACATATTCTTTCTGTTAAAAATGATCATTTAACAAGCATAATTAATACAACTAATATGTATTAGTCTGTAAATATTTTGCTAAAAACACTTCAATTAGCTAAAATGTTTGTCTCGCTACATGATGACATCCAATTATCATACCTTAAAATTTGTCATCATTAGTATTACATGGGGCACGGTGGTAGTGGTTAACATGCTCGCCTCTCAGCGCTAGGGATTCCCAGTTCGAATTATAATCTGGGTGGAGTTTCCATGTTCTCCCCTTGTCCACATGGGTTTCTTCCGGGTTCTCCGGTTTCCTCCCACAGTCCAAAAACATGGATCAAGGTCAAGTGAATTCTCCAAATTGCCCCATATGGAGTGTGTTTGTGTGTGTGTCTGTGTAAGTGAGTGTGTGCCCAGCGATAGATTGGCGCCCTGTCCTGGGTGTATCTGCCCAGCACCCGAGAAGTTCTCCCGCGACCCTAGTAGAGGATAAAGCAGACGATAATGGATGGATAGTATTACATGGGATCTGAGAGTTTCCTGAAACATTTCAGGACTTAGGGTCACCAGACATACAAAAAGAATATGTAGTTTATAAAAATTATGTAAACACAACTGTTGTTGAGCAATAATTAATAAAAGAATTAGCCCTGTCACCTGATATACCCAAAAGATGTACAGAACTGTTTTTATTACTATCAAACTTTTTATAAGATTAATGGTGTCAACATTTTGTATACAATTTCCAGATTTTTTTGGAAATCCTTTTCTTAACAACAAAAGGATTTGTTTGTTATAATGTAATAAAATTACACACTAATGAGGTTTATTATCGCTGGCTTGGCGCCTGAGCAATGATTTTACACCTGAACCAACTTGCATATCAGGCATGATGAAAAGACTATATAAAAATCTCATTCTACACTTGCTTTCTTGATGTAGTCATATCTTCAAATAGCTTTTCTTATCACTGGTTTGCAGATGCCTTATGACTCAACTCTTTTGCTCCTTTAGAAACTTCAGATTATACATGCAGCACACCCTTTTCTGCAGTACGTCTAATAGTAAATGTCAGCACAACATTTAAATCCTCACCAAAATTTACATGACGTATGAAAATATGTCATTTTTACCAACAAAAATTGGACAATTTAAGAGCAACAATTACATTTTTTATTCACATTTTGAATGTTAATCTAATTGGTTTCTTCTGCACAACTTTACAATATTTTGGCTGTTTCTTTTCTTTTAAGATAAATGTAGTCTTTCTGTATAGCTAGATACTGACTTTGAGCTAGATATAGATATATTGATCTAGATATAGCTAGATACTAACTAATTCCATCCCATTCTAAAAATAATTATAAAAACATATAACCCATAGTCATGAAGTACCAGTCAATTAAATCCATTTCTAAGAACTTAAGAATGATAAACATCACAGCTGGTGAATGTTGTGGAACCAACTGCCTTTGGCATTCAGTACAAAGGCTCTGTTCTGAATTTCATTATTTGAAACATGTATACTTCTGGATCTTCGTGACATACTGCCTTTTGCCATTTTAGGAAGAATTTTTTGAAAAACATTTTGCAAGAGAAACAAAAACTAAAAACCTGCAAGGCCCTGGGGTCTTTGGTGTTTGGTAAGTGATTCAACTTTTAACCACATAACCAATAATGGCATGCTAATAGGACATATATAGGACAAGTGTTTATAGGACAAGTGTTTATTACAATACAAACCAAGTACATTAGTTCAACAATAATTATTAATAGTTAAAATAAATAAAAATTATTGTTATTAAATTAAATTAATTAAATTAATAAATGTGAGTAAGTGCTCCAATCTGTTAAGATAAAATTGTTTAGTAGTTTTCATGTAGCATCCTGCAAGACTTGCAAACTTGTAGAAATACTTTTTTTTTCTTTTTTATACTTAAAATAGTACAATGTGGGATAAACATCAACCATTTATTGCAAAACAAAGTATTTTAAAAATAATTGTCTGCTTTACTGGTTCGTCAGAGCTACATGATGCAAACAGTTAGGGAAAAGTGATTTCAGTCCCTTTTAGCAGAATATAGGAACAGTATGTATGTTAATTTGTATCTTTTTTACAGAGAAGAGACCTCTGCCGTGTTGCTTGTTGAATTGTACATTCGGCCTTCTAGATTGAAAAGATTAGCCAGCAGAACCTCTTTAAATTATGCAGCTTGGTTACAGAAAACTTTTTTTCCTCACTTACTTTCCCAGGATTCATGTATAACAGTTTTCATGCAAAGCCTTCTCACATAGGCACCATGTGCTAAGACAATAGAATATAAGAACTGTCTTATTATTATTTACAAGCACTGTCA
The DNA here is from genome assembly GCA_019802505.1 of Corydoras sp. C115. Lineage (NCBI taxonomy): Eukaryota > Metazoa > Chordata > Actinopteri > Siluriformes > Callichthyidae > Corydoras > Corydoras sp. C115. The sequence continues at coordinate 1,617,195 of JAFMOC010000004.1, forward strand.
CTCAAACCAGTTGTTTAAAACTATAGAATAGAGCTCATGCTTATGTTATCATTGGGTTTAGTCAAGAACTCTGAAACAATGCATCGGACAGACATGTTTTTTTTTTGAGTATGAGTGAATCAGACACATCAATGACTCCACGCAGTTTACAATTTAATAAACATTTAACTAATTTCTCTATCTTGTAGATGTAAAATAAAAAAACAGTGTCTTATTTGTTGCTGCACAGTTTGTTTTTTCATTCTCTAATCCTTCATTTGTACTCACAGGGTGCTTCCTACAAGATACTAGTGTCTGGATATTTTTGGTTGTTTGACTGTTTTCAGTTTTGTAGAGTCAGTAATATAAAAAAGCCCAGCTGCATTTCTGTATCTGATCTTATCATACCAGTCCTCATACCAGTTACCAGCAACTCAAGTTGTTTGTTCCTCGTTGTTCAAAAAAAAAAAAAACTACAAACGGGGAACATTAAGACACAAGCTCATTGGTTTGGGGCCACATTTCCAGAGACAGCGAAACTGGAGTTACTCTGCAATACTGCAATTCTCTCCATCCTTCCCCTCTGCTCTCCTATTTTCTTAAGTGCTTTACCCACTCCAGTATCATGTTGCCTAGGGCAGCTCTCTCAAAACCACAATCATGGCACTAGCTTTAGTTTAGGATACTTTTTAGCTTTAGCTATAGTTCTCCATTAATTAATCTAATCGTAACCTAGACATTTTTTATGATGGCTTTCAAGAGAATACAAGAGAATTCCTTTCTTTGAATAATTTACATTATACTTTTAGCTTATTGGGCTGAATCAGAAGTAGTCAGAAGTAGACCATCTGCATTCATATCTATCCCCATAACAAGAGTATTTTAAAAGCAAAAAACGATCTGCCTGCGGTTCACTAATTGTCAAGCCTTAAATTACTGTAAAGATGTATTGTAACAATTTAACATCGTATAAAGCACAATAGTTCCTAGATCAGACTTACAGGCTTTGTTTCAGTTTGCTTGTAACACAATACATTCCTTTGCTGTAGTGTGTAAAATCCTTTTTAGGCAATAATAAAAACAGACTTCAAAATGCATTTTTCTCCAATCAAAACTTCCACCAGACTATGCAACAGGCTGAAGTGAATACCGGTGTCTAAATATTTTCTTTACATGACATGATTTGAAATGTTTCAGGAATGTTTTCATTTATTTTTTCTTTCATTTTCATTTGTAATTGCATTAAACGAGTCTAAAGGAAACTAGGCGGCACGGTGGCTTAGTGGTTAGCATGTTCGCCTCTCAGCACTAGGGATTCCCGGTTCGAATCCCCATCTGGGTGGAGTTTCCATGTTCTCCCTGTGTCCGTGTGGGTTTCCTCCGGGTTCTCCGGTTTCCTCCCACAGTCCAAAAACATGAATCAAGTCAATTGAGTTCTCCAAATTGCCCCATAGAGAGTGTGTATGCGTGCGTGTCTGTGTGAGTGAGTTTGCATGATATTCTGTTTGAAAAACTACCATTATAGGCAAAATTGCAAAAGAAGAAAGAGATATAAGCTGTGTAAGAAAAAAGACTTCTTACTGTAAGTAATGCAGCTGTTTCTCTAAAACCTGTCAATACGTGAGTGAAGGCTGTGACAAACACAGTCCTAAAGCAGGTCTGCCAAATGCATAGTTTGGAATAATAAATAAACACTGTTTATGTTTTGTATTTCAGGCAAAAGAAGAAATTGATGAACCCAAAATCACTGGCACCTTCTATGATACAAAGCAAGAACCCCAAGTAGAATTGTATGGTTGGGATGTACAGTTGATATCTTGCATGGTATTCAGTCAAATACATGTTCCTGCATTTAAACAAGCTGCCTAAATCTAGTATGTTTTTAGGGAAGAAAACAAACAAAAAATGTTTATTTTTAAAATCACATTTTATGAAAAGGTAAAAGAATCATACCTTCTATACTCTTGTGCAGAAATTGCCCTGTCAAATTTGGTGTTATATCAATTAAAATTGTAATAGTAAGAGTTACTATTATTTACTAAATGTTTTGTGTAATTGTAATTGTGCAATTTTTTCCAATCAATTAAGTTTAGAAAAATATTAAAATGTGTATAAAAAATTATACACAAAATTATTATATATATAATATAGATTTCACTGCCATTATCAAATTAACATGACAATTATTAAGAAAATAATTTTGCACCTTTATATAAATATATACACACTGTACAGTAAATTGTAATGTAACTAGAGGGTTACCATCAATCCGTAACCAAATTCCTTATGTGTGTAACATGCGTAATTGGCCAAATAAATCTGATTTTGATAAATTTACAATTATTTTTTTTGTAAACGAATTAGACATACAGTGCAGAAACTGAATTTTTTTGTCTGTAAATGTTCATAAAAACATGATATTTCTGGTATTTCATTACTTTTTTAAGTGTTACTGATGTGTGTTTTGAACCTGTCATTATAATGGTTTATAGTCTAATATTGTATTTAAGATGAACACTGAACTGTACAGAACTTATGGAAATACAGCTCAATAAATGTATTAATTAGTTTATTTATGGCTTACCAAAAGCTGTTTTATTATAAATATCTCCACTCATAATATTAAAGTAGAATGGCTGAACAATCAGTTACATTATGTAAAACACTAACTTTTTAAGTGGTGCATGCTGTATAAAGTTTCTCCATATTCTGCAGAGTGAACCAGATGTTCCTAATACTGCTTAGATTCTGCTGCTCAATTTTCTATCCCATGCTTGGTTTGGTATCATTGTTTTTACCTTTTTAAGCAATGCAACAGACTTAGATTTTGTTGGTAAATTCTTCTGCTTTCAAAGAAATAGTAGTTGCATAACATGAAATCTACTGTATTCAGGCAAATATAAATTATAATGAAACATACAGCAAGTGATGTGTAAAGTCTGGTCTATTAAGAATATTACTATAAATGTATAAGTTAAATATATTTTTTAATTAGTGTGGTGATTAAAGTAATGTGATGCTTTGGGAAATATTTTGCTAGAAAATTCAATTAAGTCCTATAACATCCACTGAAGGGCGGCACGGTGGCTTAGTGGTTAGCACGTTCGCCTCTCAGCATTAGGGATTCCCGGTTCGAATCCCCATCTGGGTGGAGTTTCCATGTTCTCCCAGTGTCCGTGTGGGTTTCCTCTTGGTTCTCCGGTTTCCTCCCACAGTCCAAAAACAAGTCAATTGAATCAAGTCAATTGAGTTCTCCAAATTGCCCCATGTAGAGTATGTTTGTGTGCGTGTCTGTGTGTATGAGTGTGTGCCCAGCGATAGATTGGCGCCCTGTCCTGGGTGTATCTGCCCAGCGCCCGAAACGTTCTCCCCTGGAGGGGCATGGGGAACCCTCCCCCCCGCGCGACCCTAATATAGGATAAAGCAGAAGATAATGAATGAATGAATGAATATCCACTGATGGCTGGAGAGATATTTCATCACAATGGGCTGATTTAGGCTTGAGAGAATGCTTGAGAGAATGCTAAAGCACTGCTTAAGCTATTCTTGCTGGATATACTGCCAAATTCTCTGAATCACAATTAGAGATGGTATATGTTAGAGAAATTAACATCATGTATGTGTCCATTTTCAAAACCAGCTAGCATCTTTTATAATACCAGGCCATAGAAGTACTCCAACTTCTCCAACATCTAAAGTAAAGTAAAGTTTTGTGCTGGTTACTGATCCATTCACTCATTCATTCATTATCTCCCGCTTTACCCTCTATTAGGGTCGCAGGGGTGTTCCCCATGCCCATCCAGGGGAGAACGTCTCGGGCGCTGGGCAGATAGACCCAGGACAGGGTGCCAATCCATCGCTGGTTACTGATCCAGCCATGGGCTAATCTATCTGGTCTCTCAATTCACCTGATTTATAATCCATAAATCCTTTTTAAAAATTCTGTCTTCAGATGTTTTTAGCCTGATTTTGACTTTTCAACCTATGTTCCTGTGGTGGTCAGTTTTCGGCCTTCCCTAATGTATTCCTGTATTTATGTACTAAATGCCTTGCTTTTGGGCACTCCAGATGGGTTGCAGATTTTATTTTTCTCTCACCTTTGCCAGGTAATATACATCATTTTTCTCAACATATTTACAACAAAAGACTTTCCCTATGAAAGTCTTATGATGTCCCACTTTTTCAAGCCAGTCTTTTTTTGGCTATGGAAAAGAAGCTACATAATAATTAAGCACACCTTGATAAAGAATGTTGATCCCCTTAGGTCATTCTTTCTACTTTGCTCCTACCATGGCATCTAGCCGCCACATTGGCCCCAATAGCAATCATAGCCTGCCCTCCTTAATGGCTCCACCATCCCCTTGGCATTTCCCCATGGTGTTCTCTAGTGCCACACAAGCATTTTAGGGGAAATCTTGATATGTGACACTGAAGTAGGTTGAATATATCCAGGAAAAAGTGAGGAAAGTAAGGAAATATCAGACAGCAGGGATCATGTCATCTTTGTTCTTCCTGCCTCTCTGCATGCAGCTGCAAACCCACCTGCCAACAAACTCACTTTATTACACTCTCTAATGTGTAGCCACCTGTGTGTCACATCTTGATTGCAGCTGCCATCTTTCATTACGTGGCCTTCTTTGCTGAAGGACTACTCTTGGAATAGGCACTTCAGACTTCCACCCTTTGGCTTAATTTGACTGGGCACATGGAAGCAGCAGGTATTCTAGCATTCTGGTGTGAGTCAAGTCAAGTCAAGTCAAGTAATTTATTTATATAGCGCTTTTTACAACAGTACATTGTCACAAAGCAGCTTTACAGAATGAAAAGCCTTTAAACCCCCAAAGAGCAAGCCGAAGCGACAGTGGCAAGAAAAAACTCCCTTTTATGTTGTTATTTAAGGAAGAAACCTTGGGAGCACCAAGACTCAGTGGGGGACTCATCCTCCTTGAGCGGCCGGGCAGCAACAACAATGTAGGACAGCCATGTACAGATATTAAACAAATGGAAAAACTAACAACTAGAAAACTATATGTGAGAAAATGTGTGTGAGGCGATCCACATGGCTCATGTGTCCTCTAAGGCCTCTCCACTTTTCCCTTAATTTCTGTAACTGACAGTTAACACTGATATGTCACAGGTGAAGTCCGTTATCTCTCCTGCCTACCTTTTAGTAGTACCTTAGTTATAAGTTAAGTAGTAGTAGTACCTAAGTTATAAGTTAATTTATGTATCTAGTTTAAATACTAATAATTATAATGATAGGAGGAAGAAGTAAAAGGAAATTATGAAGAAAAAATAAATTTAGTGCAAAAACAGGCAAGGTAAAATAGTTTATCTAACCAAGTCAAGCTGTAGCAATTACTACGAGCCTGATTAGCTTGGTATTGTTATGGACCAATCACAAACATATTTTAAACATTGACACTAGCAATTACTTACAATAGACTAAGAGCAATGTGGCTTCTCGCAAAGGGTTTACTTTTAAAAACTGTAATTTAAGTACATAGATAAAATCCATACTTGTATCAGTCAAAGCCTCTTTATCTTCAGAGAGACACGACTGTGTCAGTTCAAATGCAGTGCTGCTTCTTAACAATATTCTGTTTAAGACCATTTTAAATTATTCATTGTTATCAACATTTTTGTTTATATGTTTGTAAATAAAGACAAACAAACATCCATCCATTATCTTCCGCTTAATCCTATATTAGGGTTGCGGGGGGGGTTCCCCATGCCCATCCGCCCAGAACGTTTCGGGCGTAGGGCAGATACACCCAGGACAGGGCGACAATCCATCGCTGGGTACACACTCACTCACACAGACACGCACACATACTCACTCTACTATATGGGGCAATTTGGAGAACTCAATTGACTTGATCCATGTTTTTGGACTGTGGGAGGAAACCGGAGAACCCAGAGGAAACCCACGCGGACACGGGGAGAACATGGAAACTCCACCCAGATGGGGATTCGAACCGGGAATCCCTAGCACTAAGAGGCAAACGTGCTAAGCACTAAGCCACCGTGCCGCCTGACAAACAAATATTCATAAAATATTATTTCTGTTTTTAATTAAGATTATTGGAATAAATACAAACTTTTAAAGTTTATAATCTGTGCCTGCTCGGCCAAAAGAAATTTGTGTTTCTCACTATCAGAAATAAGAAAACAGAAAATTTCAGTGGACACTAAAAATTTTACATTTTTAATCAGCCTCAATTGTCCCTTGGTTTATAAACAGCAAACCAAATATTTAAATATGCAAATATTTATGTAATAGTTCGAATGTATACTGTACTCTTGAAAAGAATATGACTTATGCTATTGTCAAACATAGATAAGTTTAAAAAATGAAATAAAAAATGTTTAGTTGGATTTGGACTAAAGTACATAAAACACAGACTAAGTCGACTAAGAATGAAAAACTTTCATGCCATGTGCATAAAATGTTCCCAATATATGTAACATCCACAGATTGATGTTAACATTGATTGTAACATTGATAACTTTAATTTAATTTCTATAATTTTACTATTACTTTTTCTGTTTTCATCTGGCCAGGCTTTGAGTGTATAGGCTTATCAAGTAAAATGGCTCTGAACACTTACAAAAGAACTCAGGTTAAAAGCAACTGAATGGTAGAATGGCTCTCACTTTACATCAGAGACAAAATTGGGCTACAGCCCCAGTGCACCATGATCAAACAGCCTACTAAATGAGTACTGTCACTGGAGGATTTGTGCACCAGATGAAAAAGGCTTCATCACCTACATACTATCCTCTCTGATTAAATGAAATTTGAAAGAGTCTTATTGTGTGTGCCAAAGTTCTGGTGGATGAGTCATCATAAACAGGTATCCAACAAGTTAATAACAACAGAGATCCAAATATAGAAGACTATAATATAATTGGTCCTGTTGTTCAAGCCTTGTCTTAGAATGCTGGTCAAAACTAAATTCCTAGGAAAGCTATTTGCAAAACAGCATGGTATGACAAAGTACAAAGCAAAAACTAATAAGAGAATTCCTACAATGTGAACAGCCATCACTGAACCAAATAGGGGTTTAAAGTGTAATGTTTTCACATCTTTTCACAGTTATACTCTTTCCCAATCTAATAAGACACATTGCCAACCGAATTCATGGTATATGCTCTTTGCATATAACTCAATGGCCAATTGCATTTGTAAACAACTTCTGTATTATCTTTATGCAGATATGCCGTGTATAAGATTTGGAATACAATACAACAAATTTAAAACAAGTTTTGGAGGATAATTTAGTTTCTAAGAGCCCATAATTTTTTTATTGCATTCTCAGGACAAAAAACTGGAAGGTCAATTATACTGTCACGTCATATATAAAGAAAATATTTAAGTGTTTTTAAAATGACAGTGGCTTTACTAATCACATACAAGAAGGCACTTGAACCTTAAAACAATTAGTGGCATTTGCTTTCCTAAAAAAAGATAGCCCATGCTGTGGATACAAATGCCAATACTATGTCATGACTGATTATTTTTGTTTTTGACTTTTGATGCAGCAGTGGACTGTGTTAAGTGACAAAAGAATTTGCAAATAATTTCTGAGACTATGTGGTAAGTTCATCATGGCACTATGTGAGTGACCCGAGGGCTAGATTTTCACACATATACACCAGTGGTTTCTGCCCTTGACCTTAACGCACCACAATTTCCCCTGTCTGTTCTCTCATGTTATTTTGAACTGCTTAAGGTGAAAGACATACATTTTTTTATAATCATGCACTGAAAAACACTGTATTTTCCCTATCACCACAAACATAAACTAGCATATCTCTGAAACCCTACACCCCTACTGCAATTTATATTTTTATTAATGAAAAACACAAAAATATTGGAACTGCCAGGCACTGTTGGTGGGGAGATAGTAGAATCCACTGTCCAACTTTAATCTATGTATAGATTATGCATATGCATTCTCTGTGCAAATGCAGATATTTAATCGATATACTAACTGGTCATGTTATTATATGCACATCACTTCATCTATACTTCTTGTCCATTTTATAAGTTTCATTTCATATCCTATAGATGCACTTTGTAATTTATATACTTGTTGGACCCATTTCATCAGCACTGCAGTGACGTTGACATGCGAGTGGTGTGCTGATATATTTTGCACTTATATGAGTGGATCAGACACAGCAATGCAACCACAGTTTTTAAACACCTCAGTGGCACTGATCGACTAAAAATGATACACTAATATAAAATTTCTAGCCCTATCATGTGAGTATTAATGAAATATTAGATGATTACTTACACAAACTGAGTAGCATCAATGAGCTTCTGTTTAATTTACATTTAAAAGGTGGAGCAGTAAGTTAAATATGTCTTATCGAAAGCACAGCCACTGAACACAGTGTTTAAAAACTGAAACAGCACTGCTGTGTCTAATTCATCATATCAGGGCAACATACACTAAAATACGACAACCACGTCAGAATCACTGCAGTGCTGAGAATCAAGAATCTTGGTGTTTCATTGACAACTGCCATACAGTTTTGCATACTTTTCAAAACTTGTCAAATTTTTTACTTGTCTGACCTATTTCTGTTAAAACATCTGATATAATATCAGGTAGTAATTTGGTCATGGTTTTGTGACTTCACTCCATTTAGGCACCACCTTCAGTTTCAAGGTGAGGTGATACCAGCTAATTGACTTACAAATTGTACAAAGCTAATGGCATTTAAATATTTAAAAGCATTTTCAAGATCATAGACAACTTTTTTAAAAAGGCTGTACATGGCTTCAAACCTTTTCTTGTCCAGAAATAAAGCTGACAAACAAAACAGCAATTAAGAGGGGCATAGTGTTTGCGATAGAGGTGATTTGGTTTTAACATATTTGCAAAAAAAATAAGCTGTCGATTTTGATACATTTTTGCTTTAATGTACGACAGACTTTTTTTTTTTGTAAATGTGAAAGAAGCTAGAACTTTCCAAATGCCAATAATAACTAAAAGGACACGTCAGGCTTTATCTTTTTTTGACAATTTTTCCTAATTAGGGGCGGCCAATTAGGTGGCTTAGTTATAACAACAGTAATAATAATAATAATAATAATATTCAAACATAATATTAAAACATCCTCCAGGAAATGTCACAAGTCAAATGCTCCAATTGATTTTTCTTCAAATTCAGGTACCATAAAATTTAATTAAAATACAGCAGACCCATTTGATCTATAAGCCATGAAAGAGTAATAATAAGGAATTCTTGTGCAACCTGTATGTCAAGGTTTTTCACTCCTAATATGATTTCTTATTGAGCCTCTTTTAAGGAAATTAGTTAAATTAAAAGATCATAAATAACAGTAATCAGATATAAGTATGAGAGGTATGATGCAAACGACATCAAAAGGGTTCTTACAAATGTATTATTCAAGCATTGAAAGCAACTTTTTGAAATGACAGTAAACCCTAACAGATACACTTACACATTGAGATAGTAAATTATATGTCAATCTCTGGCCTGATAGAAGATTAAAATTTTTACATTTATCTGTAAAATAAAATGGTTTTGCTTGCTATTTAGATCTATTTTGCTCTTTAAGAATAGTAACAACACATAACATCACAGACCCTAATAGTTCACTATACTTGTAAAGGCTTCACCTATTTCACATTTTATAATTTTCTTTTTAGGGCGGCACAGTGGCTTAGTAGTTAGCAAGTTCGCCTCTCAGCAATAGGGATTCATGGTTTGAATCCCAATCTGGGTGGAGTTTCCATGTTCTCCCCGTGTCCGCATGGGTTTCCTCCGGGTTCTCCAGTTTCCTTCCACAGTCCAAAAACATGGATCAAGGTCAATTGAATTCTCTAAATTACCCAATATAGAGTGTGTGTGTCTGTGTGAATGAGTGTGTGTCCAGCAATAGATCTGCGTCCTGTCCTGGGTGTATCTGCCCAGTGCCCTGAGATACACCCAGGAGCCCTGTCCTGGATGTATCTCCCCTGGATGAGCATGGGGAACCCACCAGCGAACCTAGTAGAGAATAAAGCAGAAGATAATGGATGAATGGATGGATGGAATTTTCTTTTTAATGTTATCGCTCATATTACAATGTACTTTTTTTACAATGTACCTATTTCCAGTTTAATATGTTTAATATGTTAACTGGTTTCAAAAGATTAAGCTGTGTAAAATTGATATGATCTTTAACAATGGTTCTCACTGTGGTCTGTGACACTAATCTATGAAAATGTATTATTTTAGTGGCTATTACAGTTTTTCTCAGTCGATTTGGTACATTTCTCACATCATGATTTACATTGGCATCACAACAAGTGCATTTCTCAAAACAGTTAGTGCAAACAGCAAAACTCAATGAAATACCTGCAAAAGCACATACTTCACTCAAAATTCTTTGTTTTTGCCTCAAAAGCAAATATTTAGGTCAATCAATTTGTCAGCGCCATCAAAATATCTTATCTTTGTGCCATTGCCTACGACAAGGCAGTCAAACTACTTAGTCATGTTGTCAGTGCAACAGTGAAGACTGTAAGCATATTCTGATGGAAACAAGAACGCTGCACATTCGGTGGCATATCAATTGAAACAATCCAGGTCACACATAAATACAAACTTACAGAACACAAAAGTTACACATGACTGTATGTGGGAGATGGACAGCAAGAAATTGGACTGGAATCAAATTTAGAGTAATATTCTTTACTGTATTATTTTCTAACAGCACTGCAATCTGTTGACAAAAAATCTAATTGATGTTCGACACAACTGTTTCCCTCCACTACATGGAAAAAAGGAAAAACTACAAAATTAGAAACTTACTCTGAATACTCAAAACAACTTAAGGAATTACTGTAGTGCTTTCTTTTCTATTCATCCTGATGCTCCTCTCTGTTGGGCCACATGTTTTCATCCACATCACACTCGATAGCTTCCCTTGCAATGCACCTTGGAAAGAATCTTCTAGAGTGTCTAATCCAGCCTTTGCAGGCATCTGCTGTGATATCCTCACAAGCTGCATCCATAGCAGTCAGCAGGTTCATCTGGACGTGTGGCTGGTGATCGTATACCTTCCATCTCCAGGCTGAGAAGAACTCCTCAATAGAGGAGAAATGGGGAATAGGGTGGGAGGAACTCCATCAGCATTCTATGATGAGTGGCAAACCATTGCCTGATGGTGTTAGCGTGGTGAAAACTCACATTATCCCAAATGATCACATATTTGGGCAAATCCTCTTGCACCACACCTCTCTCATTATCAGGGATGAGATCCCTATAGAGGGTGTCCAAGAATGTGATGAGATGCTGTGTGCTATAGGGCCCTATAATGGGAATATGTGCAAGCACGCCATTCTCTGACATAGCCGCACACATCGTGATTTTTCCTCCTCGTTGGCCTGGCACATCAATGGTAGCCCTTATACTATATATACTCCCTGTTATGTTGTATATATAAGGTTTGCCAATTACAGGTTCATGAGATGCACCTCTGACCTATGTTTGAGACCACTTGATGATGTAAATGTTCACAAATTCCCTTAACAGAAAGCCAAGATTCACCTAAGAACAATTTAATCAATTTAGGACAAATTACCAAAATTTAACATAAAAGTTTTTTAAAAAAGTGTAAAACAAATGTACAAATTATGCCTAAGAGATTATGACAACATGTTCAGCACTTTTGCATATAATGACCTAGGCGATGACATAAGACCTAAATGTTTTGGAGCGTAAGACAATTCAACAGACAATCAGTACAACACATTTTGATAAACATGACATAAGCAACAGATAATGTAAAAAACAACAGACAATTGTCTATGACCATTTGCAAAAATGTACAAAAGCATTTGCAAAATGTGAAACACAATGATAAATACAATTATGATGTGCACAAGTGACAAGGAGATGTGGAGATTGAATGAACAATTTTGAGAATTTCAATTCTGATCTGAAAAATGAACCAAATCGACTGAGAAAAACTGTAAAGCACTTTATATTTTGAAAATGTACATTAAACAAAAAAAATCAGTTAAATAGTTATTCAGTTTTTGTTAGAACTCCTGTAAATATTTAGAGGTACTTACATATTACATAGGTCAGATATAAGCACATACCTTTATCATTGCTATATTCCAGACAATCATATATTCATATCTTAAATATTCACATCTATAAGCTTAAATGTTTGTTTACATTTACTTTTTTTTTTTAAATAAAACTAATATTCCAATCTTATAGCAATATATGTTTAATATTTTGCTGATTATTTAATTCAAATCAGCTAAAATGAAGTTAAAAAATTAAGCACTTGATTTTAATTTATATAGGCTATAGACCTGTGACAGCAGTTAGATGGAATATTACTTTTTAAAAATACAAAAGGTATAGATTGAGCTAGTGATGCAGTAGGATGTTTCCTTTTTGCAATTGTTGGACTGCATCTGTCACAATAGGTGCAGTGAAATCTCTTGGTCCAAATGTTCACTCAGCCACTGACCTTACTAGAACAAAGCAACTACTCTATGCATACAGATATGCACTTTTAGGTGGACACTTTCATGTTGGACAACTTTGGCTACACTTTAACCCTCTGAGGCAACAACACTGACATCATCTCCCTCATGTTCCACTCAGTGGTTCTCAGATGTCTCTCTATTGGTTTATATTTAATATTATTTATAAGGCCCAGCTTATCTAGGCTAATACACTCAGATTTATAAATCTTAATCTATTTCTGTATATTTGCACTTGTTAATCTGTTTAATTTACCTAGCCTTCTTATATGTCATAGGAAACTGGCATTGATTTCACTACATTCAGCACAAGAATGAATGTTTTTTTCCAACATATTTAATATTTAATCAAACACAGTCTTTGAGCAATCTTCCCAAAAGACTGCTATACATTCGTAGAAGTGGGAAATTGTATAAGGTGGATAGACTGGGCATTTATTAGAAAAATACTGAGTTGTAATTGAGAAGGAAGGAGGTTATTGATTACTGTAGAAGAAAGGTTTATTTGATGCAGGACTTTGCTTATTGTCAGAAATCAGGGGCATGTTGCATGTAAGCAATAAGCAATAATGGCAAAAAAGAATATTAATATATCAGCAAAGGCTTGGTATTATACTGGTATATTATTAAATGGGAGAATCTCGAAATACTTTGTGCATGTCTATGAAATACATATTATTGTACATTACAGCAAGATAGATTTTTTTATATATATTTTTTCTCCATTTCAGGAAAACTTCAAAACACGGATAGGATGTATCGTCGCAAATAATGATGTCGATTTTTTTGGCAGAACACTGAGGTGAAAAGCCGGCGAGCAGAAACAGAGCCGCAGTGCGCACAGCCCCGTAGCGCACCTGCATTGCTGCCTGTGGTAAATTTTTAAATAGCCCGAAATAAATTCTAAAATAAATAGGTTAAGATAATACAGAAATAAATGTACGAGTGTCCTGTGCTGCGTAAACAATTTAACACGCTATTAAAACGTTTGAGGAATTATAAAGGAGCGTTTTGAGTAATTGCACTTTGTGCGTAAACGCGGTACCGCGTATGGCAGGCTCGCGCTGGGTGACGCACCGCCGGAGTGAAAGTGCAATGTTCGTAATCACCTCAGCGGTAAGCTTAATTACTTTTGGCGACACTAATAGTCGGCATATCGGTTAGACGATCTGTTTCACGGAAGGGAGGAAGCGGCAGCCCACGTTAGACTCTTTAAACTGTCCCAAAGCCAAACTTTTGGGCTTCCAAAAAGATAAACGCAGGATGGCGCGACACGTGGCTGTGACGTCAGAAGGAGCCGCGCGCGGACGGTGGATTGTGGTCGGAGTCGCGTCTGTACCTGCAGAAATCCTCAGTTTACTCAAGACACGCAATGAATCTCAACAAGTCCCGCTTTCTCAGCAGCGCAGCCCGCAACGGGAATTCGGGCTCCGTCGACGAGCTGGTGATCACCTCCACGTTTGGCACGCTGCTCTCCCTGGTGTTTGTGGTCGGCGTGTCGGGAAATGTGTACACGCTGGTCGTCATGTGTCACTCGATTCGCTTCGCCACCTCCATGTACATCTCAATTATTAACCTGGCACTGGCGGACCTGCTGTACCTCTCCACGATCCCGTTCGTGGTATGCACTTACTTCTTGAAGGACTGGTACTTCGGAGATGCGGGCTGCCGCATGCTGCTTAGTCTGGATCTCCTTACCATGCACGCCAGCATTTTCACTCTCACTGTCATGTGCACGGAGCGCTACCTGGCCGTCACGAAGCCCCTGGACAACGTCAAGCGCTCTAAAAACTACCGCAAAGCCATGGCGTGCGGCGTGTGGATGCTCTCCCTCGTCCTCACCTTGCCTATGATCGTCATGGTTAATGAAACCAGCAAAAGGACCGCGGACGGAGGACTGAAACGCATGTGTGCGCCCACCTGGGCACCCCTGGGGTATAAGATTTACCTCACGGTGCTGTTTTGCACCAGCATCATGGCGCCAGGACTCATCATTGGTTACCTGTACACCCGTTTAGCCCGGACCTACTTAGACTCCCACAAGAGCTCCGCCGTTAACAAAGGTAACAAGCGATCGCCAAAGCAGAAGGTGCTGATTATGATATTTACCATCGTGCTCGTGTTCTGGGCCTGTTTCCTGCCCTTTTGGATCTGGCAGCTTTTGCCGCTTTATCACGAACCTCTGGCTTTGGCACCTCACGTCCGAACATGTATCAACTACCTGGTGGCCTGTCTAACCTACAGCAATAGCTGCATAAACCCGTTCCTATACACACTACTGACCAAGAACTACCGAGAGTACCTCAAAAACCGACACAAGAGCTTCTACAGGTACACGTCGTCCTTTAAAAAGCGCCCACCGAGTTTGTACTCGTGGGGAAAGTCTGCATCGTGTAGTAATCAGTTCGAGTTTAACTCCGAAACTCTCGTGATGTCCCAGCTAAAGGTGCAGTAAAGGATGACTCACAGACGGAGAAAGAGATGCTCAACTGATCACCGCAGCAAGCCAGGTATAGTTAATAAAAGCTAAATAACGTTCTTCTCAGTGTATTTTACCTCATTTGGCAACGTTCACTTAAATTAAACATGTTAAATTACACTTACTGTATGTCTGGTTAGTCTCGCATAAATGAAAGCAGAAACAATTTACCTAAAGGCCAGTTTTGAGAAATATGTATGCATTATAATACCTACATTATTGTTTAGTCCAACGTTTAAGATCGTTTGGAACCTATAAAAACTGCTATTAACTTAAAAAAATACAGAATAATGGTTTTGGTAACATACTAATGTAAAAAAAATCATTTCAGGCTTTCATTTTATTCGATTAAAAGAGTATATGAGGGTTACATTTACTGCTTATATTAACTGCCTAGTCCATCTGCTGCAGTCTGCAGTTTGGATGACACTGCAGGTGTACAGATCTTTTTTTTTTGAGATATTCATTACCACATTACACCACTGATGCAACACGTACATTACTAAACAGGAAGAGTTATAACTATGCAGAACATATTTACCACCCAAATAATAATCATATCAATCATGGGTTATTAAAAATAAATAAGGAAAAAAGGAATATGATTGCCAAGAAAAACTGGATGACTGGATTTAATCACACAGGAAATGACATTTAAATATATAACAAATCCACTAACAATGATTTATAATGTCATGTTATATTTTTATGTCTATATACACCAAAATAAGTAGCCTGGGTGAGAAGGGAGAGATTAAAGTTTTGCAAATATATTTAAATAAGTAATTTACACCATTACAGTTTAAGCTGTTTGGTATAGTTGAACTTATTTTTAAACATTTTTATTTTGTTTAGCAAATTTGGAGACATGATAAAAAGCACAATTATATCACAATCAATCAAAAGTACAAAATTGATAACAGCCACAGCTTATCATGTTTCAAAGTCAAATACATAATGGAATTTGACAGTTAAATCAAGTGCATGTACACGCATCACTTATGTACTGTTAACAGTTAGATACAACATGTTTCAACCCTCACTATGGAATATTATCAATTCAAATTACGAGAAATATGCACTTTGAACAGACTGTAGTCAATTTGTTTCTTAGCATTCTTTGTTAGTCCACTTTACTATTTTTTCCACCACAGCACTGATATTATTTGGGTTGTGGGTGATACAAGTGGGTCACACACTGCAGTGCTGCTGGAGTTTTAAAATACTGTATTTATTGTGCAATCTGTTAGCATCCCCATTGCTCCAAATTGTAGACATAAACTAAGAGACAGTAGCTAATCTGTTGTCGCAGTGTTTGCTAGTCATCCTTGAATCTTTCATTTGTGTGTATATGATGCTGCCTACAAAATATGTTGGTGCCTGGACATCTTTGGTTGGTGAACTATTTTTATCCCAGTGTTACTGAGATATTCATTCATTCATTATCATCCGCTTTATCCTCTATTAGGGTCGCGGTGGGGTTCCCCATGCCCAGGGGAGAACGTCTCGGGCGCTGGGCAGATACACCCAGGACAGGGTGCCAATCCATCGCTGGGCACACACTCACTCACTCAAACACACTCTATATGGGGCAATTTTAGAACTCAATTGACTTGCTCCATGTTTTTGGACTGTGGGAGGAAACTGGAGAACCTGGAGGAAACCCACGCGGACACTGGGAGAACATGGAAACTCCACCCAGATGGGGATTCGAACCGGGAATCCCTAGCGCTGAGAGGCGAATGTGCTAACCACTAAGCCACTGTGCTGCCCTTACTGAGATATTAAAAACTATAAATGTATCAGTGTAACACACAGTAATACACCACCACCACGTCAATGTCACTGCAAAGCTGAGAATCATTCACCCAATTAATATGCACTTTGTGGTAGTCCTGACTATTAGAAAAGGATGAAGGGGACAAAACCATGCATAGAGAAACAGATACATTACAGTGTGTAATAGTAGAAGTATACAAAGTGCATCTATATGGTAAGTAGAATTAATACAATGAACAATAAGTTTAGAGTTGTAACAATAAATGTAGAGTTTTCGTCGAAGTGTCCAGTGTGCCTTTACACATTATCAATATGAGTCTTTCTAATATCAACTACAAATGTGCAATGCTAAATCATTTTAAGAAATTTGTATTTTTATGGAGGAATGCAGTGCATTAATTTATGGCGTCACTGTTTGTAACAGAGGACATCGGTCAATGCCACCCGTAAAAATAATTTGCCCAGAATTCTGATTTCAACCAGACATACAGTGTTCAGATCTTATTAGCTCTGTCAGTAAACCAAACTAAATGTCATTCTTTTTTTAGAACTGGCTGATGCTGGAAATGAACCAATTAAGCTGTTCTGAGAATTTTTCAGCTTGTAACTAGAAGCAATGTCCTGAATCAAAACATCATAACCTCTTATTACACCACAAATGAACACATACAGTATCTTATGATTTATTAACTTACAATATACAGTATAGGCAATCGTTTCTGAACACCCAATTATAAAAATATTTTATATGTTCTTGATTGGCATCTTAGTTAAATCTGGTTCCTTCTAGTCAAATAAAAGATATTCAGTAAGAAAAAATTTATCAAATTTACTTTTACATGTGCCAGCGTCGAGTCATAATTACGGATAGTTTAAATTCTCTCCTTGTGCACACCATTCAGAAAAAAGAGATTTGCATTAGAGATCAAAGCTGCAGGTGTAGTGGCAGATACTGTAAATGACAAAGCTCAAATAAATGTATTACCAATTAGAATTATTGCTTTATTAGTTATAAAAATCTTTAAATTAACTTGTTCAATGTAATACCTACAACACTGGTAAAAGTACATTGCTTGTGCTAAACTTTGTTGGAGTGAATCAGATTCACAAATTCAACTTCAAATTATAGTTTTTCTCTTACCATTTTTCATAGGCAATTCTCTTTGTGCCTATATAACTTTAAAATGTACGTTTAAAACGTTCATTGCAGTATTATTTTAAGTGGTATAACATTTTTCAGCATTGAATTCTGATAATTTCCAGATGCCTGCTATTTAAATAATAAAATTTTCATTGATGCATTATAATTACTAATCAATAAAGAAAATAGTTTGATAAGGCAACCCCATTCAAAACCACATGCATTAATATTAATTAGCACTCTACATTTGTAACTTCCACTGCTGCTTCCACTATTTTAAATAATATTTGTACAAAATTTGTGTCCTAAATTAAGATTGATCTATTCATTTAAAATGATTAATTTAGAATTATAAAAAGTATTCTAATAAAGTATCCACAATTATTTATAAAACAATTTAAAAGAAAAATAAAGTAAGTTTATATTTCTTTATGTTTAGTTTGTTTTTATTGATGCATATTATGGACAAAAGCATTGGGACACACTTCTTAATCATTTAAATCAGGTGTTTAACTGAATCCCATTATCACAAGTGTGTAAATTCAAGCTGCTAATTCACAGACACACTCCAAAATCTAGTAGATAACCTTCCACATTTAATGTTATAGCTGCAAAGGGGACATATTGTTCATTCACACAGACTCTGCCTCAGTTTATCAGGTTAAACCAAATCAGTTATTGAGATCTAAATCTTTTTATTTTCTCATGCTGTGGTTCATTTGTACAATGTACATCCTCAGTGTTGTAATTGAATGCAGACTTGGTGTAACAAAAAAGTAATTTAATTAATCTCTGTCGAAAAAATCTCTGTTTGGGGGGGGGGGGGGGGGCGAGCTACAGAGAAAATGACTTTTTGGTTTTTGTTTGAAATAAATAATAAAAGTCAGTCAGACAGACAGACTAATACATAAATAATTAGTTTAGTTAAATAATTGTATTGAGCATAATTAACAGCATTATCTCTAATGCAATTTAGATGAATAAGTAAGTATTTATGTAAAATGTGTGGCTTATACTCAATAGAGGTAATACCCAGTGAGCTACTGATTACAGTGATATGCAACATAGCTGGTCCTTATAGCAGGTGAGTATTATAATGTAAAATTCTAGTGAATTTTGGAAACGGCCATGCACAAAGAACATTTCCATTTAAAGCACACGACTTTTCATTCTTTTTATTCATCATATTTATTTTTAGCACAATTTAATATCAACACAAAATGTTTTATGCTTTTAATTTTTTGTCTAATTTAAACACAAAATGCAATTTTACTAAAGCTCATAAATGTGAGCATTGGTTTAAACACAAAATGCAATTTTACCAAAGCTCATAAATGTGAGCATTGGACTTTGCTATGCATTTAGCTGCTGGGCAAAAATAATTTTACTGGGCAGTTGATCTACTTCCTACTGAAGACGGTTAGATCAGGAATATCATCAATAATGTCATCTATATTTAAGCAATAAATACATATACAAGTGTATTTATCTTATGTCTTATGAATTTGGAGAGCATGTATATATATATATGTGCCCATAAACCAATCAGTGCACAAATAATTTGGGACATTCTAACAATGTAAAATGGGAAAAAGGTCAAGACAAATGCGACAACAAATCTTAAACATGTGTTCTATGATTTTTCAGTGTCGTTCATCTGGAGATGAATGTGAGATGAACAACTGTAACTAAAATTTGGGTAATGATTGTCTAAAAAATAAGAGAAAGAAAAAAAATGGACAGAGCAGTGTATATGATGTGTTCCCTTAATTCCCCTGGGAGAACCACCAATCCCAAAACTGCCCCGATAAATCAACAGTGAGAGGAGCATCTCACACACCATCACTAAGATGGTGCTCATGCAGCAAACAGATAACCTTTTGTTTGTACTTTAGCTAGTTATGCAGATGAGTTAAATTAATTTTCCAAGATCTCAAATTCTCTTGCACACATTTTATGAGGACTGCCAAATGGATGCAAATGATTGAGAGAGATTAAAAATGACACAATAGACGAGCCCTTTGTGGTATGTATACAAAATTAGATTCAGTAATTAATTAATTTATTTAATAAGTAAATTTTATTCCATATTCAATATTTTTGTATGGAGATAAAACAGTAATTGGTCATCTCTTCATGTGCATTATGTTGTGTGAATTGCTTGTGTACATATATCTGATATGAAACTACACTATCGGTGTTTCTAGTCAATTAATAAACTTTTTATTTAGACAAACCAATATCATGATCATCAGCAAACTTAATTTCCCTCAAACAGAAAGAACAGAGCAGAAAGAACAAAGCTGAAGTGACTGTAGCTTTTTTTATTAGCTTCAGTCAGTCTTACCAGATCTCCTTTGTCATCTGTCATCAAGAAAGTGTTTCCATCTGCAGAACAGCTCCTCACTAAATGTCATTTTTTCCATTTGCAGTTGTGTTTTTAGGTTGTGTTGTGTTAAGAGTGACCGTGCCATTGTCAGAACATGAGATTGCATATTACGGTTGATATTAAGATTATTATATGTAGATTCAGATGCTGGCCCACATCTAAATATTTGTTTTACAAATTAGGCTTCAAATGTGGAGCAGTTACGTTTTACTTCAGACCATTAGCATAATCTGGAAACACTGAATAAGTGGGTAATATATGTTATCAAAGCTAACTTCTGAAAGCAAATAGCATGTAACTCCCAGTTTTCAAATGCAAAGCTTGGAAAAGGAACAGAGCACTGTGCTGATACATGGCAATGTTAACAGAGCAGTCAAATAAAATATCACTCCAGCTGTAAAGAAAACCATCTGTAAATTGTTTGGCAGTTTATACCCTCTTCCCAGTAAAAGCCTCATGAATGTCCTTGAAATTACATCAAATTAATTACTGACTTCGGCTGATGGACAGTTCCATAAAATGTTTCTGGTATGGCTTCACTTTTAATTTTATCTGGAAGCTTGGGTTACAAATTGCAGTTTAGACATACAGATAACAACTGTCAGGAGACTTGTCTTCTTGTTCTGTGGAATGTAATGTTATTTGATTTTTATTCTATTATTCAAATTTTTAAGTTGTTCCTGGGATATAAATGGCTGTGTACTTTTTGCTACAAACAAGCTATAGATTTCTTATATAGCAGACTAATATTGGGATTGTTTAGGCATTCACCTTCATTTTAAAGAATAGTTAATAATGTGTGATGTAATAATGTAATTTTTTCTAGTTTAGTCAGACTTCATTTTATTTGGGCGGTACAGTGGCCACATATTGGAACATTGATTTTCGTTTTCCTACCAGACAGGCAGATGGGTAAATTGGAGATACTACTGTGTCTCTGTAGTCCTTATAGGTTTGTCTTTTTCTTTTTTCTTTTTTTTTTTTTTTCTGTGTAGCGAAAACATTTTCTTATATCATCTTGCACAACATCTTGAAGCTCTTAATGCTAACAGAATGATTAAAGTGCGTTTGTTGTAGTATTATTCAAAAAGAATGCATGAATAGTGAATTTCAAATTACTGTTCCTTAGCATGTGGGACAAAATGTGTATATAAATGAACCTCTGCTTATGCAGTATATAGAAATATAATTCATCCATGTAATTATTCATTAAATTATTTTTGGAGATCAAATTATTAGATACTTTGTCTATAATCACACATTTTTATTTCAAAAGGTATCTAACAATCACTTTTGTTACATTTTTTTGATGTGCTAATTAGCCGTTAAAAATATATATAAATAAGAAATTGAGTCAGTTTCTTCACTAAATGTTGCGCTTATTTCACAAAAATTCTCATAAAAATACTAAATCACAAATACATGTATAGTAGATGTTTACTTATTAATTGTGAAATAAACAAACATGTGATGAATCAACTGACAGATTATTAAAAACAGGACATTAATTTTGAGGCTTCATCATTTAAAGTGTTGATTTGTAGTGAACAATAAACTTTAAACACTGTAAACTATCCATGGGCCACTTGAGCCTTACTTGACACCAAAGCAAATTTACTGCAGGAAACAAACTCATGTTCATAGCATATTGGGCTAACCAAAATAAGTTGACACCAAATTACAAAAGTAGTCAAAATTGCAAACATTTAGAGAGTCTACCATTCAATGAAAATGTTTGTTCTGCAAACTGCAGCCAATGAAAGCAGCAAGAATCAATTGTATCTTTTACTTTAGTTTCAATTATACAGTGAAATTGTGGCCTGCAAGCTTTCTGTTAGACTAGGTGAAGTGTTTTTATTAAAGCTGGTAAACTGTTGAAGGTTCAGAATTGAGAATAAATGAAACTTTTGTGTAATCTTCAAACCGATTTTGCAATTGACTTAAAATATTCTCAAGACTGTCACCATGTAGCTTTTGTACCATGAGAGTTTTTCTTGGGCCCTCTATCTGGCTGGTACAGTGCTTTCCAGAATTATCATATACTTGATAAAATTTTTCCATATACCTTACTGTGAATACAAAACCAAATATACTGTAAATACAAGCACAATAATCTTGATGGAAAATGTCACCTGATGGATGAGTCTTGTGGCAGTCAATTGTAAAATATTTTATCAAGGAGCTATATGCATTTAGAAAACTAGGGAAGACTGCAGCTAGTGCACAAGAATTTTACTTCCTTAAATATTTACATTTCGAAATGCGACCAAAGAGAGGCTGTGTGCAAAACATTGGGACATTTTCCCTTATGTTAACTTGTGTTAACAGTTCATAATCAAAACCCAATAGAGATTAAAGTAAAGAGTGGACAAGAGTTTTGGATAATCAGAAAAGATCTTTTATTTATTTATTTATAAACATATACTGTTTAAAAAAAAAAAAAAAAGTTTGAGCATTTCCACACGAGTCTTTAAGTCAACAACATCTGATCAAACAGTTATAGAGCACGTCAAGGTAACACAACCATAAGGAAGAAAAAACGATGCCAACTGCTTTAGCATTAAATAACATGCCCAAAGACAAATGTAAAATTGCTGTAAGGCCAAACAACTTGTCAGCCTGTTAAAATAAAAAGAAAAAAAATAACATGTTCACTTGTTATACAAAACTGAGGTGCCTTTTGAATCTGTGTTTGTCCCAGGGCTCCAGGAATATCTTACTGTCTTAGGTGTCAAAGGAACTCTTCAGCAATTGTGGGTCAGCTATTGCATAATCAGGGTCACATGTAAAGGACACTGTGATGGCGTAGCGTTCACCCCACACCACCTTCTCCACACGGTGGAGGTTCTCAGAACCTGAAGAGAAGAAGGACACTCGTCCTGTGGGAGGAGAAAAGCATGTCGTGATCACAAGGTGAAGAGGAACACTTAGTCCTGCATACAGCCAGCAGGACTGCCAAGAAAAGTCTTAATTTAATTTACATTGTATTTTTAAAAGACAGGGTTGTGAAATGTTTGAATATGTAAGAGAGTATTGTCTGCAGCATAAAATATCATACATTAATTTTAAAACTTGCTTTTCTTATCCATCAGTTATAAGAAAGGCATAAAAACATTCATGCACATATCAATAAATTATGTATATTTAATTCAATTAAAAAGGCTGGTTTGTTTATTGACAGAGATCTCAAGAACATAGAAAAGGTACACCAAAAATACCCTTTTGGAGAAAAAAAAAAAAAAAAAAAAAGCATTGTCTGCAGCATAAACTATAAAAACCATTAATAAACACTGTTTTTTTCTGGCATATTACTAGCAAGTTTTCACTGAACCATACACCAGATTACAGTGTGAAGGTCACAAACACTGATGTTAGCATGAGTGTTAAAGGTAGCAGAGTAATTTTTGTGACATTATATTGCAATATAGGACATGCTTAAGTAAGTAAGCAAATTATTAATCAATAACTTACTGATCATGACAACAATTTTCAAAAGCATAACCATAACATGGTACACGAAGTTAAAAGTATAACCTGGATTACAAAATATACAGTTTTATGTTTTACCACATCTACAATTTTGGTAATAATTAGCAACTTTCTTAAATAAACAAGCTTTTTTAGAGGCTGGATAGGCAGTAATGTCTAAATATTCAGAATCCCCCATAGGTGTTTGATTGGGTTTATATTAGGAGAAATACTTGGCCACTAAATCACATGCTGCTGTTCTTAAAAAAATGCAACAGTGGCCGAGTTTCGGATCATTGTCATGTTAGAAATAAACTGTGAGTTTGAGTTATGGCAGCAACTTTTCTTTAAAAATAGAGCAGTATAGCTTTAAATTAGTGCTTCTCAAATAGTGCGGCGCGCCTTGGGGGCGCATAACAAGAAATCACAGAGCAAGTGATAAGTGCATTGAATAAACCCTCAAGAGACAACATGAAGAAATATTTAACAGGGATGAGGAGAGAAAGGCGGAGAGAGACGAAGATAATGAGACCAACAAAAGTCAACCGAAAACTAAATGAAGCGTATGTAGCACCTGGCTTCACTGTAACTGTAACTTCACTGTAACTGTAACTTCACTGTAACGAAGGTGGAGACAAAGAAAGACTGGTGTGTCTTCTGTGTCTTTAAATTGTTGGCAGCGGACAGCGTGAAGCCAAATAAATGAAGGCGTCACTTAAAGACATTACACTCCAATCACGCTGATAACCGCTTGAGTTTTTTAATCGTAAACGTGACGCGCATAACCAGCAATCATAACGCTTTGTGAAAGCTACTACAGAAAAGCTGTGCTGCAAAACGGACGCGTTAGAGACATTAGTTCTGACTTCCTCAAAAAAAAAAAAAAAAAAAAAAGACAGCACAAATTGTTGTATTCATTTTTGTTTTGTAGGTTAAATTGTTAATAAATTGTGCTCCTGAATTAATGTTGCTGGTGAATTTGAATTTATTATTATTTATTGATTTTATTTAATTTCATTTTTCAGTATCAAATGCCAGTCAGTTCAAAAATGTTTCTCGTTTAAATAAGGATTTCATTCGTTTCTGTTACAAACTAAAAAACTAAGTTAATAAAATTATTCTGTTCCAAGTTGATCTATATGTCTTTCTTTTTTGTTTTCTTTATTGTTAATAAGGATACATTGTTATAAAAGAGGTGTGCTTATAACAAATTTATAGACAAATCATACTACAGTGGACGTGTAAAAATACTTTATCCCATTTTATCATGTGGGGGGGGGGGGTGAGGTGAGTGTGCATGTGTGTGGGGGCGCAAAAGATTTTCTTCTTCGTAGGGGGGCTTAACAGAAAATAATTGAGAATCACTGCTTTAAATTCATGACACCAGTAATTAAATGCATCTTCCTAAAACCAACAGTACTCATGCTGCCCCCCATATAAGAACAATGCCACCATATTTCACTCCAGACACCATGCATTTTTGCACCATACAGTTTAGAGGCCATCAGTTGATGGCATTGATCTTAGTCAAATCAATT